>OZ010693.1:8269392-8531868 GCA_963932265.1 Thymelicus lineola | reverse complement strand
GGAAAGGACATAGGATACTTTTTATCCCGGAAAATAGACCTGTTCCTGAGGGATAACTCTTTCAAGCCACTAAACCGATTTTGATGAAATTTGGTACAGATATAGAATTGAGCTCGGGAAAGGACATAGCATACTTTTTATCCCGGATAATAGACCTGTTCCTGAGGGATAACTCTTTCAAGCCACTAAACCGATTTTGATGAAATTTGGTACAGATATAGAATTGAGCTCGGGAAAGGACACAGGATACTTTTTATCCCGGAAAATAGACCTGTTCCTGAGGGATAAGGTCAAATTTTATGACCCTTTTTAGGGTTCCGAAGTGAAAACAGAATTCTCATAGTTTCATCATGCCCGTCCGTCCGTCCGTCCATCCGCCCGTCCGTAGCATAGCGCAGAGGCCCTTAGTGCTAGAAAGCTGTAATTTAGCAAGGATATACATGTTTATTTAAACTTCTGGTAGAATAACATTTTTAAAAATATGTTTTTAGTTTTTATTGCGAAATATTCGTAAGTGTTAGACACGTAAAAAATTCATGGCAATAGCATCAAAAGGAAAACTATCATGGCTATATTATTATTAGCATACGTAGTTATTGAGTTCTATAAACTTAGAACTTCGAAACCCTATATTACCAGTGACCTGACACGCTATTAGCCGGTTTTTTACCAACTTCAAAAAGTAGCAGGTTCTCAGTTCGACTGTTATAAACAAAAATTAACTTTAACATAATTGCTGATTGAAAGTGCTAATTTTGGGTACCCAAGTCAAGTCAAGTGTCCCCCCTAACGGCTAAACGGTTGGAGTTGGACAAGTGAAAACATTCTCAAAAATAGGTTATACGATGGATTTATAAGGAAAACTATCAAGGTTATGTTAACATACGTATCGTAGTTAATGAGTAATAGTCAATAAACTTACTAATTTGGAACCCAATATTGCACGTGGCCTGACACGCATTTGCCCGGTTTTTTTAAGGTAAAACTGTGGAAGTTGGTAGTTAGTATGTAATCTTACATAAAACAAAAATAACTGTAACATGATTGTTTGGTAATACATTCCCTAAGGGCTAAAACTAGAGGTTGTAAGCTTAGAGTATGTTTGGAGTAAGAAGTTGTAAAACGAACAGATGAGTCACCTCATGGTAAGTGGTCACTATCGCCAATGTACATTAGCAACGCTAAAGAATCACTGATTTGCTGCTGCTCAAAAAGAAAAGAAAGATATTTTTTTGTGTATTCTGTAAAATTACAATGTAAATTTAAAATTCAAAAACTCTCAGGCCCTGACTTAAACCTCTAAATTCTAAAAAGTTCAATTATTTTGGGACCTTTTCTATGGGTGGGTCATTAATGGCTCACTACTGAACACTCACTCTTGAGGACGCCTAGAGCATACTCCACCACTTTGCTCCAGTGTGGATTGATGGAGGGATTAGAAATCAACCCAAGTGTCGGAAGTCATTACGCCGGGCGAGGACCTTCAATATGTCATAACGACTGTTACCTTACGACAACAACCGGGACCGACAGCCTTACGTGCCCTCCGAAGCTCGGAGAGCTCAAGAATTTTTTTCCTCTAGCGGTCACCTATCCAACTACCGACCGCACTCGCTATTGTTTAACTTCATCGATTACTATTAGAACCGACACAAGCCGCTGCGCCGGGCTATGAATTCTTCTCCCGATGGGTAATTAATGGATTCTAAGAACATGTCACTTTTGCTGTAATTTTGGTGAAGAGTTTAGTATCTTGCTGACTACCAATCACGCTACAATATCAGATCGTAGTTATCATTTCATTATCAACACTAAAGATTTGTTTAATATTTTACTCATTTACATAATACAATAATATGTACTAAGTGTAGGTGTTTTAGCTTCAACCCATAAGGGACTATTACAAGGCACGGGTCTCCTCTCTTCATAGTATGGACAAGTTTGCTGTCAATTTATGAAAAACATGTTTTATACTGAAGGGATCTTAATTTTCGGCGTACGAAGTCGCGGGTAACAGCTAGTTATTATATAAATATGTAATCTAACCTAACCTACGTATGATTTCTCAAACTATTATAAAGGGTCAAAGACTGAAAATTTTGCAACTGGTTACTGTTTTGATCGTTAATGACTAAAACACTAAACGTACCGTGTGAGTTTGCAACGCAGTTTTTTTGGAATTTAATTTGTAGTCGTCAACGAGGCGCCAGAGCGGGAGGACGTAGCGTTGAGAATCATGTACCTACCGTGTTTAATTTTCAAAAGCGGCTCGCAAATTATGCGTATGTTAATGAGACAGACGGTCGTGACTGTACAACTCTGGTCGCTTGTGTCTTTGGTTTGGCCTGTGTGTCGATGGCAGGACTTGCCACTTGGAATATCCCGTGTGTATGAATCAGCGCGTGACTGCCTGCGCGTGCGCACACTACACATTGTTCCACTAACAATAACTGATGTCATACTAACATATGTGATTTGATTTAAGAACACGCATGGATTAGTAATGTTTGAAGCCCGTAATGGGATCAGTGCTTCAATAATTCAACGCTTGTCGTTTTGGCTTTCTTTTGTTTAGAATACCTGCTGGCTATTCCTACAGCCTACTTAGGTAGGTACTTATAGCCAGTAGACACTTAATAAATATAATAATTTGCTACACAACAACTAACATATTTTCAAATTATTGCGTCATTCAAAATTGAATATTGGATAATATCTAAATATATTTATTGCATGTTCAGTGTTCACGCCATCTGTGACTAAACTCTCACAGATATATTGTATTGGTATCAATAGTCGTCACATCACACATTTTAAAATGAGATAAGCTTACCGAAAATTTAATAGCTAAAACTTTGTAATAACTACCAGTAATTTTATGTAAAATTTTCCGAAGTGTGTTTTTAGTTTTTCATAAAACGGTATACCGATGTTTATAATAATCCTAAATGTTCGACTATAGGTATAAAAGAACAAAAAACACGAATTTTTTTTCTGTTCAAAATTGCTCAAATTCCATTGTGACTACAAATACAGTAGTATTTTGAATATCACACTGTACGCTTTTGTTCATGCCATATGCCAGTGGAATGGAATGTGCAGTGCATTCGATACCACGGTTATCGGGTGACCCACAACATTTTACTGATAGCCTGGTATGCTAAAGGTCGTAGCTGACTTATACGACACCGCTCCCATCCAACCGAAGTATGAGAATTCAAATATAAACTTAAAATCGTGCTCTGTAGGTACAACTATTGAGTGGCAAGGTTGCGGTTAGCTTGCTTCCCGCGCGCGGGCTGCTAATTTTTGTTGTTACTGTAAAGTGCACCTACAGAGCACGATTTTAAGTTTATATTTGAATTCTCATACTTCGGTTGGATGGGAGCGGTGTCGTATAAGTCAGCTACGACCTTAACGTTTCCAACTCCCCACCGCATTAACAATTTCAAGTCATTTTACATTACCGCTTCGAGTACTTTCCATCTACGATTACATACTAATATGAACACGAGAAGTCCTCATACAAGCATTGAACTATTATTACTAGCATACATACAAGTAACTATGTATATTTTGCTTACAGGCTTTTGCTTACATGGTTTTATTATTGCTTTACTACAACAGTGAACAGGCATAACGTGTCATTCGAAACAAGGAAGCACTCAACAAATGTCATCAAATATTAACATTATTATTATTATAAAATTATGTGACGATTTAATTTATTCGATGATTTAAAATATACCTTCACTTTAAAAAATGTACTGGGTACGTTACAGTATCAATCACCTCAAAGTTGTAATAAATGTGTTTATGAATTCTTTAGACCATGGCATATGGCATCTAGAATCTAGATACTGATATTACTGATGAATGGCATGTTACTTACAATATACTGCCCCCATATGGTGAAAGGCCGTAACTACGAAAAAGCAGTTTTGAGATAATTGCACTTTTGTCTGAAGCAAAGTTTTAAGCACTATCTACAGGCTTTTTTTATGATTTTAATCTTTGATAATTCGTATAATAATTCCTTTTTTCTATTACATTTGGTTTTAATTATAAACTGAAACACAGTTTTTTTTTAAATTCAATTTTCCCTTTCATTTTAGAAAAAATATAAGGAAAATTATACAACCCTAAACAGAAAAGCCTCAACTAGATAGTTAGGTCTTTTCTTGTTATGATTTCAGTTAACGTCTTTTCTCGCTAGAATCGAAGATTTTATACTGTTATTCCTTTTAAATAGAAAAGCCTTAATTAAAACATTACGCCTTTTATCATTAGTATTTTCATAAGATTTGGTGACATAAAACTTATTTATTATTATCAGTCTTTGACAAAATGTCTTTTTTTATATCCTGAAGGACTGACGACAAAGCAGACAGGCCACCTGATGGTAAGTGGTCATTGGTTGATTAGAAGTAAAACTACTCGTTTACTCAATAGGTACTTGTAATGAATTTAAATGATATGTTACAATTTCTTATAATAATTATGTGCCGCTGGTGCACTAGGCCGGTCGGTAGCCCGTCTGTTGTTGGTCAGTGGTCGTGCCGCGACCAATAACTCAAAATATGTAAGTTATTTGAAAATTAACAGTAAAGTTCGGCGAGAATACAATAATTAAAAGCCCTAACGTCTATTAGGGTTTTTGATTGTAGGATATCGAATGATTGCTGGTGAATTATGCTAATTTGAAAAGGCCTAAAAATGAAATTACGGCTTTTCAAACATGCGAATTGCTTTTACTAATAAGAAAGGGCTTAAAAAACGAATTTATGGCTATTCATCCTAGATAACAACGTTTCAGGGACTGAGTTACGCCTTTTTATCTACTTGTAACTCGGGCTACGATTGAGTTAGAGCTATATCACCTACACAGAAAGGTTGGAAATTTCTTGGTGATTCCGAATCTATATTTAACTCATTTTTGTCAAAAATTGAGTTACGGCCTTTCACCGTATGACGGCAGTATAAACAAGCTTCGCGGGTAGCCAAGGCGTGCCAGTGACTCACGCTCGACTGCGGCGCCCACGCATGACTCTCATTTTACATTCTACAAGGTGGATGGCGCCACTGAGCATACTACTAATCGACGCAAAAACGTTCGCCAGCTAAATACAATCATAAAACAAACAACAAATTCTAAGTACTGAACGTAGGAAGGAGTGTGTGTTATAAATAAATAAACTGTGTAAATCCGGACAAGGGTTGAGGGTATTTTTCTTTCTTTCCGTTGGCGGTCACATTCATAATTATTATTATCATAATTCCTGTCTATGTTACGGTATTAGGTTGATCACAAAGAACTTAATAAACCTGTTACCTGTATCAGACCTTCAAGTTTAGTTCTATACTAGATTTTTTATTATTCAACAGTGAAACAAGATCAATAAAACCTCAGGATACCACTTACTCATACTTCATGTTTAAGTTCTCATCGTGTTATAGAGTGAGACGTAAAATAAAGTTGCTCTACCTATTCGATATTTTATATTTTAGATAAGTAAACTCACCTTTTAGTTTTACTACGAGCAACTTATTCTACAGGTACCCACGTAAAAAAGTGTAAAGTTACTTTTATCAGGAACATAGAAATATGCTTAATAATTTTATTGACCAAATAAACGTGAGTGATCTTCATAAATTTTTTATCTGTACAGCTATAGACTGACTCTTTCTTTTAAGTTTACCCTGATAATATTATGTTGATAATGTAAGCATACTGAGAATTCAAAATTTTAAGACGTTTACGGCATTATAGCTGCGCCAACGCAACGCTGCGACTCAAGATTCGCCACGCGCCCACTTCTATAAATTGTGAAGTCTTGGTAGTGGCCTAGTGGGCGGACGGCAGCTCTGCAGTTCTGCCCTTGGAGAAGGATTACCAGCAAAAGTACAAGTCGAACCAGTGTTTATAAATAAATGTATATACATTTGTTTTATCGTATAATTTTTAGCTCTTATTATTAAGGCAACCAAACATTTTATCTGTATCGATTTTACGGTCCACCGCCGCTGGAGTCTCGGCGTGATTGTGATCGATGTATCGATGTCGATCGTATGTCTAAATATCGATAAAAATACAACAACCTCTAATGTCAATTAAATAAATGTTTACGTATTCCTTACTTCCAATATATAAAATAAAAGCAAATATTTTCTACTAATTTATATATTTTTTTATTTCGGTCATTATCTTTTAGCACTTACCTACTAATTGCTACTCACATCCGGCTCAAGGAAACAGCTGATGATCTCAGCTAGATTAGTCTCGTAGTCTCGTTGCGCGATTAAATCCATACGCAGCGATAATGACTCGATAAACTAGATTAAGATTTATCTATACTAATATTATAAATGCGAAAGTAACTCTGTCTGCTACTCAATAACGCCTAAAACACTGAACCGATTTTGATGAAATTTGGTACAGATATAGAATTGAGCTCGGGAATGAACATAGGATACTTTTTATCCCGGAAAATAGACGTGTTCCTGAGGGATAACTATTCCACGCCAAAACCACTCAACCGATTTTGATGAAATTTGATACAGATATAGAATTAAGCTCGGGAAAGGACATAGGACACTTTTTATCCCGGAAAATAGACCTGTTCCTGAGGGATAACTCTTTCAAGCCACTAAACCGATTTTGATGAAATTTGGTACAGATATAGAATTGAACTCGGGAATGGACATAGGATACTTTTTATCCCGGAAAATAGACCTGTTCCTGAGGGATAACTCTTTCAAGCCACTAAACCGATTTTGATGAAATTTGGTACAGATATAGAATTGAGCTCGGGAAAGGACATAGGATACTTTTTATCCCGGATAATAGACCTGTACCTGAGGGATAACTCTTTCAAGCCACTAAACCGATTTTGATGAAATTTGGTACAGATATAGAATTGAGCTCGGGAATGGACATAGGATACTTTTTATCCCGGAAAATAGACCTGTTCCTGAGGGATAACTCTTTTAAGCCACTAAACCGATTTTGATAAAATTTGGTACAGATATAGAATTAAGCTCGGGAAAGGACATAGGATACATTTTATCCCGGAAAATAGACCTGTTCCTGAGGGATAACTCTTTCAAGCCACTAAACCGATTTTGATGAAATTTGGTACAGATATAGAATTGAGCTCGGGAAAGGACATAGCATACTTTTTATCCCGGATAATAGACCTGTTCCTGAGGGATAACTCTTTCAAGCCACTAAACCGATTTTGATGAAATTTGGTACAGATATAGAATTGAGCTCGGGAAAGGACACAGGATACTTTTTATCCCGGAAAATAGACCTGTTCCTGAGGGATAAATAACTCTTTCAAGCCACTAAACCGATTTTGATGAAATTTGGTACAGATATAGAATTGAGCTCGGGAAAGGACATAGGATACTTTTTATCCCGTATAATAGACCTGTTCCTGAGGGATAACTCTTTCAAGCCACTAAACCGATTTTGATGAAATTTGGTACAGATATAGAATTGAGCTCGGGAAAGGACATAGCATACTTTTTATCCCGGAAAATAGACCTGTTCCTGAGGGATAACTCTTTCAAGCCACTAAACCGATTTTGATGAAATTTGGTACAGATATAGAATTGAGCTCGGGAAAGGACATAGGATACTTTTTATCCCGGATAATAGACCTGTACCTGAGGGATAACTCTTTCAAGCCACTAAACCGATTTTGATGAAATTTGGTACAGATATAGAATTGAGCTCGGGAATGGACATAGGATACTTTTTATCCCGGAAAATAGACCTGTTCCTGAGGGATAACTCTTTTAAGCCACTAAACCGATTTTGATAAAATTTGGTACAGATATAGAATTAAGCTCGGGAAAGGACATAGGATACTTTTTATCCCGGAAAATAGACCTGTTCCTGAGGGATAACTCTTTCAAGCCACTAAACCGATTTTGATGAAATTTGGTACAGATATAGAATTGAGCTCGGGAAAGGACATAGCATACTTTTTATCCCGGATAATAGACCTGTTCCTGAGGGATAACTCTTTCAAGCCACTAAACCGATTTTGATGAAATTTGGTACAGATATAGAATTGAGCTCGGGAAAGGACACAGGATACTTTTTATCCCGGAAAATAGACCTGTTCCTGAGGGATAAGGTCAAATTTTATGACCCTTTTTAGGGTTCCGAAGTGAAAACAGAATTCTCATAGTTTCATCATGCCCGTCCGTCCGTCCGTCCATCCGCCCGTCCGTAGCATAGCGCAGAGGCCCTTAGTGCTAGAAAGCTGTAATTTAGCAAGGATATACATGTTTATTTAAACTTCTGGTAGAATAACATTTTTAAAAATATGTTTTTAGTTTTTATTGCGAAATATTCGTAAGTGTTAGACACGTAAAAAAATTCATGGCAATAGCATCAAAAGGAAAACTATCATGGCTATATTATTATTAGCATACGTAGTTATTGAGTTCTATAAACTTAGAACTTCGAAACCCTATATTACCAGTGACCTGACACGCTATTAGCCGGTTTTTTAACCAACTTCAAAAAAGTAGCAGGTTCTCAGTTCGACTGTTATAAACAAAAATTAACTTTAACATAATTGCTGATTGAAAGTGCTAATTTTGGGTACCCAAGTCAAGTCAAGTGTCCCCCCTAACGGCTAAACGGTTGGAGTTGGACAAGTGAAAACATTCTCAAAAATAGGTTATACGATGGATTTATAAGGAAAACTATCAAGGTTATGTTAACATACGTATCGTAGTTAATGAGTAATAGTCAATAAACTTACTAATTTGGAACCCAATATTGCACGTGGCCTGACACGCATTTGCCCGGTTTTTTAAGGTAAAACTGTGGAAGTTGGTAGTTAGTATGTAATCTTACATAAAACAAAAATAACTGTAACATGATTGTTTGGTAATACATTCCCTAAGGGCTAAAACTAGAGGTTGTAAGCTTAGAGTATGTTTGGAGTAAGAAGTTGTAAAACGAACAGATGAGTCACCTCATGGTAAGTGGTCACTATCGCCAATGTACATTAGCAACGCTAAAGGAATCACTGATTTGCTGCTGCTCAAAAAGAAAAGAAAGATATTTTTTTGTGTATTCTGTAAAATTACAATGTAAATTTAAAATTCAAAAACTCTCAGGCCCTGACTTAAACCTCTAAATTCTAAAAAGTTCAATTATTTTGGGACCTTTTCTATGGGTGGGTCATTAATGGCTCACTACTGAACACTCACTCTTGAGGACGCCTAGAGCATACTCCACCACTTTGCTCCAGTGTGGATTGATGGAGGGATTAGAAATCAACCCAAGTGTCGGAAGTCATTACGCCGGGCGAGGACCTTCAATATGTCATAACGACTGTTACCTTACGACAACAACCGGGACCGACAGCCTTACGTGCCCTCCGAAGCTCGGAGAGCTCAAGAATTTTTTTCCTCTAGCGGTCACCTATCCAACTACCGACCGCACTCGCTATTGTTTAACTTCATCGATTACTATTAGAACCGACACAAGCCGCTGCGCCCGGGCTATGAATTCTTCTCCCGATGGGTAATTAATGGATTCTAAGAACATGTCACTTTTGCTGTAATTTTGGTGAAGAGTTTAGTATCTTGCTGACTACCAATCACGCTACAATATCAGATCGTAGTTATCATTTCATTATCAACACTAAAGATTTGTTTAATATTTTACTCATTTACATAATACAATAATATGTACTAAGTGTAGGTGTTTTAGCTTCAACCCATAAGGGACTATTACAAGGCACGGGTCTCCTCTCTTCATAGTATGGACAAGTTTGCTGTCAATTTATGAAAAACATGTTTTATACTGAAGGGATCTTAATTTTCGGCGTACGAAGTCGCGGGTAACAGCTAGTTTTTAATAAAACTGGAATGTAATTAACATCATTATGTTAAGAAAACTTTATTAATAGAATGATTCGTAGGGCTAAACAAAAAATGAAAAATCGATTTTTTTGTCTATGAACGATCGAGTAATATCGCATGCGAGTAGCGATCGAATCATTGATTATGGGAGCGAACGAAATGCACCAAGCGAGAGGTTTAAGCGCACGTGATCTGCCAACAGCAGCCTTGCAAGGACGTTGCGTCTATGCAGCTATCTGTAATTAATTCCACCATTGCGCTGACTCACCGCTCACCGATAATGCAATGGTTAAAATCAGCACAATTTATGCCACGTTTGTGGCTGCTAGCGCCCTCTACATAAAAACTTACAAAGAGTATGACTTATGACTATGAGTCGACTATCGGGATTCGTTTATCTTAGTAGTTTTTATTGTATTACATTACCAGAATTTTAAATGTAAATGTCATAATGATAAGCGAAACCACTGTTTTCCTGTCAGTGGCGGCCTTAGTCATTGCGAGGCCCAGGGCGGCAGATCCTTGCGAGGCCCTTGTCCGTTCCGTAAAATGTGTGTGTTTAGATTTTATTTGAGTGTTTTTTTTTTATTTTGGCCAACCACAATTACTGTTCATCACTTGATAGAAAGTGGACAGTGCAATCCAAGCATGGGCGAACGCCACGAGTACCTAATGCCGTGATATTCGCCCGCATTATTACTGCATGTGCACATGCTTTTTCGAACCCCGCACGCTCGTGGATTTAATGAGGATTGGACAATATGTCACTTTTAATCTGTATTAGGTTTTTAAAGGTTTCCCGATCATCAATTTTCAGATATTAAAACGCGGACCCACGTAGGTCATGTTCAAGCTGTTTTCTTTTGAAATATTATTAATCGGGTTAATAATAAAAAAATGGGCGACTCTTAAAGGTAGGTTATATATACTCAGCCCAGCGGGGAAATTATGTATGTGCGAAAAAATATCTTAACTGGCGATAGTGAATATTCGTTCATAAACACTAGAAAAAAGCAAATTCACTTCTGAGTGCGAAAAAATTACTGTAAACTAGCATATAAAATTTAAAGGGAGGTTTAGGGAGCGATGCCTAAGTTGGGAGGGACCCCGCAAAACGTAGTCAGATTAAATACACTGACAGACTCATAAACTGCATCAATGTTCAGGATAACTTTGGAATTAATATTTTTGATAAGTATGCAAACTTTTTAGATTAAACTAAATGAAAATGTTGAGACTGTGCATTAATCATAAAAAAAAACAAAATTTAAAAATAAAAACTGCAGTAAAAGATAAAATTATAACCGGGAAAATAAAATATATGCTTTAGGGTGTCCCAAGACATAAGGGAAAATTTTTTTTTCGCCAAATCAAATACGCATACCCTCTATTTTTATTGGAATTGACCTCATTGACTCAAATAATAAATATTATTGCGATTGGACAACGATAACCCGTGCCGACTTGATGCCAAACTTTTGACATGAAAATTTGTACTGACTTAGTACTGTTGTACTGTAGGAGGAATTAAGAACTTAATTTTATTACTTAATTAAAAGTCCAATACATCCAAATAGTATATTTTTTATTCATTTACAAAAAAAATATTATTATTGTTCAAATTTTCTTTTTAACGCTTGTTTTTAGAGTAAGGGTAAATCCGGTTTTCTTGTACGCAACGTAATAAAAATTGTTCGTAATAAAAATTTTGTTCCTCCTCAACAGTGATTAATCCATGAAAGTCTTGCATTAGCTCTTTCGGGCTACATCGTTTACTACCCTCAGTGCCGAAACTTTTTTTCTGTCTTCTTGAAACGAAGCATTATTTAACCACAAAGTAGGACATTCATGTAGAAAACTGTCTTCAGTTTTAAGGCGGTTGAAGAAGGTCTTGATTTTTACTGAAATGAAGTCAGATATATTTTTTTCTGAAACAAAGCTATGAGTGTTAAAACAATATACTTTCACAGGGAACGAAAGTAAAAAATTTAACTCTTAATGCCAATGTTCTTAAACTTACCATACAATGAACCGCAAAGTTCTTCTTTCGATGGGATGTATCCGTTTTCTATGAGTTATTTCTTCCTCTTTGGTTAAATTTTGAACCATTTTAACTTTAGTTACTTGGTCCACATCATCATCAAACAGTGATAATATAGAAACTTCGTCAGTTAAACACCACAAATGCTGAGTAATGCTTTTCTCGTAAGATTTCATTGATTTCAAAAAGCACAAATCTTGGTAGGGTGATTTTGTTGTTGAAGTGCATTGAAGCCATGGTTTAACATAGGACATTACGATGAAGAATCAAACGTCAATCAATGTCGCATTGTATTTGCTTGTGATCTGGACTTGAGCACTAAGTAACGATATTTTCAGGGAATAAATCGCTCTCGCCATCCATCGAGCTTGGTGCATGGCACCTGGAGCCCCTGAAGGTCGGATTTTAATTTTTTTCTCGATATCTCCACCCAAAAATATCACAGAAAGCTCTATTTACTCTCGATAATCATCTCTGACTATTTTTTTGTCAGTTCAGTTCGGTGTGGGTTCTCTGACTCCGAAATTGACTGTTGTCAGTCAGGGGCTGTCTAAGTTTTTCTGTATAGTTCTGTATTTAATCAGCATTAATACTTTTCCAGTTTTATCGGAAATTTTAAAGAGAGGAATATCAGGGCTTGTTGTTACTTGACTGATTTTTGTTTCAAATACAAAGGGTATTTGAATGTTAAAATAAAACTGCTAGAACTTGTCCATTAGACGGAAGTTTTAAACCCGTTATTTGATGTTTTACATGACATGGTTCGTTGAAATGATGTAGAAGAGGTGGTTTGACGGCACAACGCTATATAACAGAGGTTTTAGAAGCTCATGTGGTACCTTACAAGGGATTAATAGGCGAAAATTTTCTTTAATGCAAGATAATGCCCGACCCTACGCCACTGCACAAGTTCGACAATATTTCGAAGAGGTTGGAATACGTACCATGAATTGGCCAGAACGCAGCCCGGATCTTAATTCCATTGAGCATGTTTGGGGCAGTTTAAAAAAGCTGTATATGCCTCCTCCTCCTATGCTGTAGTCCTCTTGATTCCGTACAGCGGCGCGCTGTTCGAATTGTCGATGATCCCAACCTTACAGACGGCTTAGAGGACTTAAGTCTCCGGAGAGACGTAGGCTCTCTTTGTGTCCTCTACCGTCTCTACTATGGTGAATGTTCCGAAGAACTTTTTAACCTGGTGCCCCCATCCACCTTCCTTTATTGCACCACCCGCAAAAGGTTGCGGTTCCATCCGCATCAACTTGACTCGTGGCAGTCGTCAACTGCTCGTTTCTCCCGCTCGTTCCTGCCACGAACTTGCGAGCTTTGGAACAAACTTCCCTCTGAGGCATTCCCTGTGCGCTATGATATGGGGTTCTTTAAGAAGAGTGTTTATCGTATCCTTCAAGGCCGGCAACGCACTTGCAGCTCCCTTGATGCTGCACGTGTCCATAGGCGACGGTGACCACTTACCATCAGGTGGGCCGTATGCCTGTTTGCCCGTCTTTAACATAAAAAAAGCTGTATATGCGAGAAATCTTGTGCCCACAACAGTGGCAGCACTAAGAATAGCGATTTCACAAGAATGGAACAATATCAATTCCGCAAGACCGTTTAATAACCCTTTTTTATTGAAAAAACAATTTTTCAATAAATGAACCAAAACCAATTTTTGTTACATTTAACGTTTTTGTTCAAAAAAAATTGAATGGTCCTTTCCAGTATACAAACATACACTTAAGGATATGATACTATGCTGTTATGAAGTTAACGAACCAAACTAGAGGTTTCAGTTTAAATTTGTATAAAATGTTTGAATACTTGGTTAAAATGTTTATTTCAAAGGCGTCTTGAACATTGGTGCAGTTTATGTGTCCGTCAGTGTATATGCAAAATTTTTAATATAATATGAGTTGTCAAAATTTCAATAAAAACTACATAAAGTAAATACTTTGTGTAGTTTTTATTGCAAAACTGAACAATTATTAATTACTACTGAAATACTAAGTGGACAGACTGTGAGCGACTACAAATATTAAAAACGGTGACTTGAAAATTCAAGTCGGATGATAGCGCGAGGCCCCTGCAAGCGCGAGGCCCCGGGCGGTTGCCCCGTTCGCCACCCCCTAGGGCCGCCTCTGTTTCCTGTTGAAATACAATGTATTCAATGCTAAACGCATAGGCTAAAAGAAATGTTTGACTAGTCATTTTCAAGAACTGTTGATTCAACTGTGTCAATACGATATGACGTCATACATGCACCCGTTATGTACTTATGTGCTAGTATTCTAATGACTCCATTATCCGCAATCGGATTATAAACATAGTAACTGATACGACTAATGGTCGTAGCGCACAAATCAACTCGGAAAGGGATCGGCACCGGATCGCCTCGCCGTCAACCTAACGTAAGCTCGGCTACGGCTAGGCGACGCCGCGCTTACGGCTAGGCGACGCCGCGCTTACGGCTAGGCGACGCCGCGCTTACGGCTAGGCGACGCCGCGCTTACGGCTCGCCGGCCGCTGGTTGACAGAATGAATGACAGCAGTTCGCCGACGCAGCGGTAACCGCGGCGCGGGGCGTGCACGAGGAAACGGAAAGTCGACGGATAGCGTACGGTGAGACGTAAGCGCGGGTACGGCAAGTCGTCCACGCACCGTACCGCGGTTCGTGAGCTTGTCTCGAGGCGAGGCGATTACGTTACGAATCCGATAAGTGTGCTTTACAGTAGGGAGTTTCATACAAAGAATACTGACATGCAAGAGTTGATATGTTTACGTTCCGTTTACGAGTTGATATGTGTGCTACGACCATTATAGTGTACTTTGAACGTTGCTTGTCCTTATCTCCCCTATGACCGGATCTCTGACAACTAAGTTCTATTTTCCGATCATTATAATGAACAAGCAATTAATGCCTGCCAACTTCCTCCTTAGTAATGCGTAGTTCTAGTAAATTAGGAAATGGTAGTCATATGGTAGGTAATATTTATCAAGTGTGTCATTTAAGAAATTGTATTTGGAAATTGAAACATATTACGAATTACCTCCTTTACCTGACTTATCAAAATAATAAAAAAATTACATTTTATTGTAGGGGCTTTTTATTAATTAATATAGTTTTATTTACCACTTTATTAGCTATAATAAATAACAAGCTTTAACTTACTAAGATGACATTGTATGTAACTAATCTTGTAACTTATTCCATTTGCATTGCGTAACTTAGAAAAGGAACTCATCGAAGGCCGTCAACATTTGTGTAAGTCCTGTTTGTTTCTTGCTTCATTGTCTAATAGATTAGCTATCTAAAACACGGAAACAATCATCTTATAATCTTATAATACTTATGTGGAACACCGAACAAGCAAAGCAAACACTGTAAAACCTTTTATTTCTTTAATCTGAGAAGCTGACAATGAAAGACCACCAATATACAATACCTACCATAGACAAAAAAAATAATTCCTTCGAAAAGTACATCCTTAGAAAAAATCAGGAAATTAATTATTTTTTTAAGTTGCATCTGTTTATAATTTCAATGATAAAACCTGAATTTTAAAATTAACAGTAATTATATTTTGTGACGGCGACAATTTCAGACGTAATTAAAACGTTATAATTAAGTAAATCTGTTTAATTAGTCATGCATGAGCAAATACCAAGAATAGGTATACTTAATACAAATATAAATTAAAAAATTAATAGTTTGGTTTTACCATAGCGACATCTGTTTTGTGGTACCCTGAAAAAATGTTTTTCAATATTTTATTCTACGATTCCGATTAGATTAAATATTATTACGATTCAATATTTTATTCTCAGCTATTTTATTACAACCTGTTATAAAATTTTTATTATGTATGTGCACATACACAATGAAGCAGCCAACATCATCCTATTTATTTATTTATTTATTACACTTTATTGCACACCAAATTTATAGTCAGTAAAAGCTTTTCATCCCAGCCTAGACCAGACCAGACCAGCCTATCAAATATTATCAGTGTTAACACGCGTCTAGATTTCCGTGTGACGGAACATCTCGCTTATTAATATAATTCCCAAAGCGTCCCGTCGTATGGAGTTCGTCTGCGCTATTTCCGAACCCGGCGCGTCCGCCTATTTGCGTCCAGACGGCCCTGCATAGCAAAACTTACCTCGCACTTCACCTTTGTAACAAACTCTTTGATGTAACGGAATAACGCACTAGATCAATTCTTTTGAAGCGATCTCCAATCATTACGCAATTATCTTCGCCGCACGCGAGATAAAAACGACTCTCCGTTGATACTTTCTAAATATAGTAGAAAGTCTGTTTTTTCTTTCTCCACTTTTCTTTCTTAGCTGGCAACGCATCGGTGTTGCCTTTGGTGTTATAGATGTTCATGGGCGACGATGGTCCCTTATCATCAGATGGCTCGTCTGCTCGATTTCAAATATTTACATAAAATACATGATCATTCAAATATTATGATAAAACTATAGTACTTTTATAAACATCTCATATACTATACTGGGTTATAGAAATTATTATTACCATTCGGTATCAACATTGGGGACTAAATACATGATAAGGTAAATGTTAGGGTAAATAAAACAATAATTTCAATTATTAATAACCTTTAAGGTAAATCAATATACTACAATGATTTGTAAATCGACAATTCACATAACAACTACATCACCGTTTATAATTAACCGAACGAGTCTTATAAATGTATTATTACCTAATTTTAAACAATGTATATATTAAGGCGCCTTCGTATCCACCATAGATAATAGAAGCACGCATTTATTTTACAATTTTATTCATTGATAAATATACATATCTTTGTCGTCAAATAGTTCATGGTATTATTAGTTCATAGTAGCTAATCAGTTATTACTAATTGGATGTTGAATCATAATGTTAAAGCCACTCATACACTAGGCGTGCTCGTATACAATATAACTTTAACATAAGTTACATGCATTGGAAGCAAAAGATTTAAGTTGAAAAGTGCATTAATAAATTACATTACACTATATTACACGAAATAAATTATTGTATTTGAGTATATAATTTTGTCTGATAAACTTAGTAATTAATAATTGATGCCCCGAATTATATATAAATTAATAATTTCCTATTAAATTACAGAACAGCGAATATTGTTAGCAAAATGTTATAAAGAGGATGTAAGTGAGTGATCACTCAGATTTGAATAAAGAATACTTTAATAAAGAATAATTTTGAATAAACATTACTTTTCATCATAAATGTGAGGAAACACAAAAACAAATTAAATAAAAAATAAGGAAAACAGCGTGCTTTCAACGTCACGTCAAATCATAGTAACCATGTTTTTTTACTCTTATTACCAGGTAAGAAAGAATTACAAAATACCCTCTGTTAACATAATTCCTTAGGTAAACATTAGGGCAAAAATGGTAAAATAAAATCGATATCTTTCATATTTTGTTTATTTAGAACTGGCATATTTTGTCTATGAATGCTTTATTATAGGTATTATTGTATTAAAAAAACAAGTTAAACTATGCCCAGTGTATAAATGGCTGGCAGGAAACATGGCCGCTACCGGACATGACGAACCGACAACCGACAAGTCTCGCGGATATAGTATCGACTATCGACCGTTGCCGCGTTGCACCTTACGTGTTCAATTCAAATGGTATATTCAATTTTATGTGACCATTACTATATCCGGCACAACCTAATCTTATTCATTAAATATTCCATTTTATGCGTCAGAATTTCCGGCAATGTCCTAATTTAGACATAGTTATATTGGTAATTTGGAGTAATTATTCGAGCAATTTTCATCGTTACTATCGGTAATTCTTGAATGTTATAGATCAAAATGACTGGAGAATATTACCATACAAACATATTATTAATTAAACATTCAACAGCTTTTGAACTGTAAATAATTCTTATCATCTTAGAAATATTATACCAGCGTCTATTTAAGAAAGCGACTATCTAGCTCCTAAAAAAGCTTTATTGTTTTGCATAATCGACAAAATTACAGTTTGAAATTCACTATACATTGCAAAGATCCATATTAGATTTACATGACTGATCATAGTTTGGACTCGATGGAATGGCAGGTAAAAGTATATTATTTGAATGTCGCTTCTGATATTTTTTATTCTTTGCACCTCTATAATTATACTTTGAAATCAGTGACTGGGATCAAAATTAAAATTTTCTTGTGATTTGAATTTATTAAAGGCCGATTTTCCAATAATAATAGTTAATAAGTGTTGAATTATTTCATTAACATAAATCTTTACATGTAGTTATTGAAAAACCGACCTTACGTTTAAAATACATATTTTACGATCATGTAAATTTACAGTTTTGTAATACTACATCACAAGCCTTCACATGAACAATTAGTAACAATTCTATACACTACCTACACAATAACATGCAAAGATCAATATAATCACTTATTTTATGTTATCACACAGCACAAGACATTTAGATCATTCAATAACCATATTGTATGGTCTGACGTCACGGTCGTTCGAAGAATTGATAATTAATTTCATGATAATGATAAATTCATAAAATGCACAAGAGTTCATGAAATAACCAATTGCTAGTTTAACAATACATTTAATTATAATATCATAATTTTATTCATCATTAATGCAATTTCAGAAATTACGACTGTTTCTAATTTCTTTTTTTATATGTATATCTTTTAAGTTAATGCTTGACTACAATCCCACCTGATGGCAAGTGGCGATGTAGTCATTGGTGGTAAAACGCATTAACTTAGTAAAAGCCTATTCACTCTTGCCTTGAAGACACTCACATTATAATCGAGCGGAAAAGTTAAAGTTGCTGAAATAAAAATGAAGTTAAAGGTGAATCAATCGTTTTCAAAAAAAAATTATACGTACTGACTAGTACCTGATCGTTGGCTTGCTTTAAAAAACCCCATGCTTACATAACTAACCCAGAAACTGTCTTGTTTTATCAGGAGTATTATCAATTTGTCATGGGACATACTCCCACCAAAAACCGATGGGTAAATGGATTTTGTAAGCATATGATCAACTCATGCGATATTGTCGGATATAAAAACTATACTTACCATATTCGACAACAGATATTGTTAACAAAATCACTAAATATAATGTACAAACCAGTCCAGGATTTGTCAATAGGCCGTATAGGCGGCAGATTTCTGAAGATGATATTATAGATGATTTTGCTATTAAAAAGTGCCGTAAAAACTTGTAATTCTTGTTTTTTTACGCACTTTCTTAGTGACTTATTCAGTGCCTTCCTTACTATGAATGGAAAATTATTATTTTAGAAACATGGGGCGGCGGAAAAAAATTAGCCTACACTGATAAAAAATATAAATCTGGCACTGGTACACACGACGATATTGTCAAACGGCTTATTATTACACGGTGTACATGAAATCAGACCGTATCTTGGCCGATATTTCATTTATATTGGCGATCCTACAATCCAACTACCACAAAATTACAGACAATAATCACTACAGAATTATGACTGAAATATATTCTTATATTGTACGGCCAGTATTTACACATTACTTTTTTATTGTTTTGTCGATATTGGTACAAACTATATAAATAAAATAAGTATCATCATAATATTTCAAATCAATTATATATCAGCACAAATATAAAGTACATAAAATATAAAATTATAGTAGTATAGTATGTAGTTAAGTAGTTAAGTAGATATTGACTTTACAAATGTGATAAAAATTATTAAAAAGTATTGTCATCACTAATTATTCTGTTCTGTGTTATACAACATCCTTTATTTGGTATAAAACATTTATTATTAAGAGGGTGGTACCTATATACGAGTAAAACAAATATACCAATTTAATAAAGTAGGAACAAACAAATTTCATTATAATACAAATAAATTTAAGGTCTTTCGATATTTTTAATATGTATTTTTTTATTCTTGAAAATATGAGCAGATAATTCCATCCCAGTATGAAGAAATGTATCACAATAAATTTCGAAAGTTGCTTAACACAGGTCTTAAACACCTGAACACAATTCATTCTTCATCAAGTATTTGTAAATCAAGCGAAAATATTTCAATTGCAACTTTCACAATACACCTAATTTAACGCAAGTTATAATTTTCAATAAAATCCGACATGTTAATTACAATTCAATTAATATTATGAATTGTTAATACAATTATTAATTACAACACTTATAAAATATTTGAACGAATATCAAAAAATATCAATTCACTGGGGCGTAGTGAGACCTTATTAATATAATTATTACACAGATTATATTCATAATATTTATGTTTCAATTCACGATGACGCGTTATGGTCCTATAAGAATGAAGACTTTATACTAAGCAGGAAGTAACATGCGCGCCATTGTGAATTGCAAAAAAACACCTTAATTAACTACCACTACTTACTTAGTACCAATATTTACTTTGGAAATGATATATTACAAAAAAAATCAAGCAAAATCTTTACGATATTGCCTAGTTTATCTCATATCATTTTGGTATACATGTTATAATTAAATGTTATTTTTTGTGTTTATATTATATTTATTAGCATGCATTTTTTAACACCATAAGCTTACTACAAATGTACAGCTAATGTAGGCCTACATATGTATGACAATATAATATTAAACAATTGTATACCACATCGTTCTACGTATTATATAATTATGTATATTAACTAATGCACTTTTATGAACATCGCTTGAATATTTAATGATCTCAATAATTCCAGTTTTGTCGTTTTTTTCCTTTTCTTAGTCTGAAAATAAAGAAGAAACACTGGAATCAAATTACGACTCAGTACTAACTATAACTCTCAGTAGTAACTATTTAAAAATAAAAACATTTGTAAAATGTTAAAACTCTTGATAATTAAAAATGTAACTCATATCATATCTGTTTTCGACTTCTAGGAATCTATGAATAATGAACTATATTTTAATATTCTGCTACTAAGATCTATACATTTAGATTTAAAACAATACAATTATATTAATCTATCATTAGACAGAGCACAGAAATACAAAATTGTATCAACAGATGGAAATTTTAATCACAATTCGTCAAAGTTATAAATTCGTAGCGCTTGTTGATACAGACACAAAATGACCGTGAGAATGTTTCATAAGGTCAATCACTCAATGCTTATCGATCTACAGTCAACAATTCATCATTGATCTATTGATACCATAATATATCAAAAAGACTATTGTAGACTATTCAGCGTTCAATATTAAAAAATACCTATAAATAAAAGTAACTTTTGCAATAATGGATATTTGAGCGAGCGAGACGAGCGAGGAAGATTAATGATATTTAAATTTTTTCATGAAATGTGAATGTCTGAAAATATTACTTTAATAATAATAAATCTTCATGTTTTGATAGTTCATTTATCCCATCATTACTATTATTCTTTGTGCGTGGGTCTGTCTGGGTTGTTCCGGTTGGGGGCTTGAGAGAAATTTAACCTAACATTTCTATGGTCCGTTTTTATCCGACTGACAGGAAGGGTTATGTCTTCGTGCGTATCTTGTATGTATGTATGTATGCATGAAATATTTTTTATTACCTCGTACCTTCTAAACCGCGGAACAGATTTATATAATCAAGATATCATTAGTGTATCTGTGTGTTTGTGTATCTGTGTATGTCTGTGGCATCGTAGCTCCCAAACAGATGAACCGATTTTGATTTAGTTCTTTTTGTCTGAAAGGTGACTTAATCGAGAGTGTTCTTACCTATATTTAGTGTAAATAAAACTGTCGGGGGTTTTATAAATTTTAATTTAAGATTACGGTATACTGAATTGGACATAAAATACTTTTCATGCATTATGCGGGTATATAGTTATTTATAAAATAGAACATACCAATGTATCGGACGGGGCGAGGCGAGGCGGGGCGAGTGCGTCAGGCGAGGTAGGCCCGCACGAGCGCGCGCACGGGCGCACGGCACAGCGGGCACGCCGCGAGCGCCGCGCCGCAGCCCGCGCACGACACCAGGTGCCCGCACGGGAGGAACACCACGCTCACCTGGTATTACACAGACAACAATAACAGCCAAATTGCATAATGATATATATAAAAGGAATAAACCAAAGATGTAAATTTTTAAAACAAATATATTTTTTGATTACCGAGAAACACATCTTTGGTTCATTCCTATTATAAAACGACATTTAAAGTTTATTCTCTTCTATCTACTTATTTACACAATAACAATTAAATAGCTCATAGCTCTGCGGCTTGCGTTGATCTTAAGTGATTGACAAAGTTAAGCAACAGCGGGCGCGGTCGGTAGTTGGATGGGTGACCGCTAGTGGCAAAAAATTCTTGAGCGTTTCCGTGCTTCGGAGGGCACGTAAATCCGTCGGCCCCGGTTGTTATCATAAGATAACAATCGTTAAGCCATGTCGGAGGCCCTTGGGCGGTTTGAAAACTTCCGACACTCGGGTTGGCCACTAACCCCTCCACCAATCCGCACTGGAGCAGCGTGGTGGAGTATGGTCTAGGCCTCCTCAAGAGGAGAGACCCGTGCCCAGTAGTGGGCCATTAATGGGTTGAAGCCAATTAAATAAAATCATATTTTCTATTTGACGCCATTGATGTCATTTATATTTTTCTTCCGTGTTCAGATCAGAACGTCAATGCATTCAAAAATTAAAAAGAAAATACATTTTCTTTACATATAGTATATCAAATGAAATAAAAAAGTAATTGAATAGTTTTATTGTTATTATTTATTTATTTAGTATGTTTGTATATTCTTGTAGTTATTTTTTTTACAATAATATTTACGTTTTTTTTCTGTTTATAATACCGCTCATCGTGTTTCTGTTAGCCTATAGCCGGTAGCCTAGGATAAATTATTATAGAGTATTTGAACTCAGTAAACTTCATTTCGTCTACAACAGCAATGTTCATATCGTAGTTATTCCGACGCCAGCGCCATTCTGGTAGGTATTGAAACCTCTATTTTCAGTATACAGCTGGACACTTTTTCAACTTTCCCCCCATAAGAGATGGCTCTCCTTAGCTGTATACTCCATGTATAAAAGGGATGAGCTCATTCTAACTTCAAACCATCCATCCATCCATCCATCAGCCTTTGGAGGTCCACTGCTGGACATAGGCCTCCCCTAATTTGCGCCACTCTGACCGGTCCTGAGCCTTCTGTATCCAGCGGATACCCGCTGTCTTCTTCAGGTCGTCAGTCCACCTGGTCGGGGGGCGTCCTATGCTCCTTTTTCCGAGACGTGGGCGCCATTCAAGGACCTTTCTTCCCCAACGGTTATCGGTCCTTCGCACTATGTGGCCAGCCCATTGCCACTTCAGCCGGCTAATTCTTTGAGCTATGTCGGTTACCCTTGTTCGTCTACGGATCTCCTCGTTTCAAACACTATTTTTTAATATGGTTTGTGTTCAATATCTCAACATCCTCTGGGCTCAAACCCATTAAGCTAGTAAATGCTGCATACTTGGGATGATGCAAGGCTTTTGTAAGCGCGTCTGCAATCATACTTTACATATCAATTAATGGTGGTTAGGTCTAGCCACGGTCCACATATTATGTACATCGATGTGGATTCCCTTTTGACTATTATATTCTGTATGCCCATATATAGCGTCTTTACACGTTAATTAACGCGTCAACAATGACATTACACAGCTACGGCCGCGCACTAAAAGAGGCGTGGCCATGTCACGTCATTACATACTAAGCGATAACTGGGGTGGATGTTTCTTCGACACATCAAAAGAATTTTAATTCCGTTGACCAAGTCCTGCGGCTCAACGCGCAAATAAAACGCATTTGTTAATGTAGGAGGGGCATTAGAGATGCGCCGAATATGAATTCAATATAAATAAAACCTGTTAGTCAATTAAGCCAGTCTGTTAGTCAGTCACTGTTAGTTAAAAGCGTAAGAAATAATAATAATTAATTTAGAAACTCAACTAACCTCGCCATCCATGCACACTTTACATATCCTGGCTTCCTTCAGCTGTCTATTCTCCTCTTCTAGAGTCAATGTTTTCTTATCAGGCTCGGGAGTAGCGTCTCTTGGTACTTTGGACTCCACTATGATGCGGCTACCACTTTCAGCGCGGTTCCGTTCCTCATTGGGATCAGCCCTGTTCGGGACGGGAGACACTCTTGGAGCTGGCTCCGGGCTAAAATTACAGTTTATTTGGGTTGTTAGAAACTATGTACAATATAGTATTAGCAGTATGAAAACCACTATTATTTTAACTAATTTATTTTGTCGTGCAACAACTCCAATAAAGGGTGCCTTAAATTAATGCTTACTGACTTACAACAAACCCTTTCATTTGATATGACACACGGTTAAACTTAATCGGTAAGTAGTTTCAGAGAAAATATGCTGTAACACTTCAACTTTTCGTAAGTTTTCCTTGTAAATTCATTATACTTATAACCTATTTTTGAGATGTTTTTCACT
The DNA here is from genome assembly GCA_963932265.1 of Thymelicus lineola. Classification (NCBI taxonomy): domain Eukaryota; kingdom Metazoa; phylum Arthropoda; class Insecta; order Lepidoptera; family Hesperiidae; genus Thymelicus; species Thymelicus lineola. The sequence goes on along the minus strand of OZ010693.1, from coordinate 8,507,418 downwards.
TGTCCAACTCCAACCGTTTAGCCAGCTGCAGGGGGGAGGGATACTTGGCTCTAACAAAATTAGCACTTTAAAGCCAAATATTTCGCAAACGGACCCTAATACCAAGAATGGTCTTCGAAGACCCATAATATTTTTGGAAGACCTTTTCAACGATATATTATGGGGTATGCGACAAATAAAAAATTCATCCTCACGTTACTTGTAAGGGATACCTCCCTGAAAAAAAGGGTTTTTCAATATTTTATTCTACAATTCTGGAGTTTTAATAAATATGAATATCCATGCCAAATTACAACTTTCTAGCACTAAGGGTCTCGGCGCTTTGCTTCGGACAGACGGACAGACAGACGGACAGACGGACAGACGGACAGACAGACAGACAGACAGACAGACAGACAGACAGACAGACAGACAGACAGACAGACAGACAGACAGACAGACATACAGACAGGCAGACGGACGGACGGACGGACGGACGGACGGACGGACGGACGGACATAACGAAACTATAAGGGTTCCGATTTTACTTCGGAACTCTAAAAACAAAAACTCTATTATTATTTTTTCAGCATTTAAAGCTGAAGCTTTACAAAATTATATAGAAGCTATAAAAATAAAATGTGGAGTCATTGTAAACGCATTGGATTTTTTAAGATCTGTAATGTTTACAATAAAACTGTCTGTATAAATAAATAAATAAATAAAACGACACACTTACACAGGAGCGGGAGCGGGAACAGAAGCGGGAACGGGCGGGGGAGCGACTTCCGACAGCGCCTCGGCCAAGATCTCGTCGGTGAGCGTGCGGTGATTCCGCGGGTTCATGCACCACGGCTCCTCGTTCAACTGCTCGTCCAACACCGCGTCTATCAACGCCTCGGATGTCGTGAACGGCTGGCCTACACGATAGATACAACAATAGAGAATTTTATTTTATAGATATACCTAACCTTAATATTTACGAGAAAATAATAAAAATAGTTCAATTTAAAAACAAAAATTGATAAATATAAATTATTATCTTTCCCACCAAAAACCTCACGTGACGTCACTAACCGATATTCAGTACTACCAGTCTATTGTTCTTTCTGAACGAATGAATCTATAAAGATGCGTTTTTTTATTTAAAGCTGACGTGTCACGTGATCGAGACGGTTCTTATATCTTGTGCGCTGTAGCATGGTGCGGGTAACAGTTTCAATAACGTTTCGTTTGACTCTTGAAAGTTACCGTGATTTACAAATTATGACTTAGTATTTCAGCTGTACACCGTTCGTAACATATTAAATAATTAATTATTGAAGTAAATTAAATTAAACCCAACCAAAATGTTCTAATTTATAAATAAAACCTATTGGAAAGAAAAATTAAGCATAGTCTTATGCGTATAACGTAACGCCATAGACGTATTTAGTATGGTACTGACAAGACGCACAAGGTATAGTTAAAATTTATGAAGATTTGTTCAGGCGTTTTAAGGTTCAGCTCAAGCTGTCGGCGATATTTTTTAATAATTAAAATTTACAGTTATTTTACTTCAAAGATTCATGCTTTTAACCCCACGAAGTCACGCTGTCAGTAAGTCACAGTTAGTTACGTGTACGCACCAGTTGCACGCAACCGACGACAGATGGCGCGACGCACGCGCGACACATCCAGCCCCGCCCCCAGCGCCGCCGTCACCGTGCTACTGTCCATCACCTCATCTACCTGGAAAAGATAGGAAAGAATAAAAGAAAAGAAAAAAAGAAAGAAAGACTTACTCCGTCGGAGACACAGTACCCACTACAACTTGACTTTGCACGCCTAATCGGCTAGGATAGGAGCTCTGTAATAACTACCTTAAAAGCTATGTAAAAACTATGTACCTTATCCTGCAAATAAAGAATTGATTGATTGATTGATCGATCGATTCACAGATTGATTGATTGACTGACTTGTATTGGCTTCATGGCCTGTTACGCACGGGTCTCTCACGGGGGTCTTAAAAGAATTTAAGGAGGCCTAGACCATACTCCACCACGCTGCTTCAGTATGGATTGGTGTGATCCTGGCAAGATCGCCATGTCATGTTGGTGATATGCTTAGGAAAACGACTGTGACTTGTCAGGTTCGTTTATTGAATAATAATGTTATAAAAGTGTACAGGTGAGATGAATATTCATAGTCAGCAGTAAATATAAAATAAAGGAGCGTACACATTTGCTTATTGTAAGGAGTAGTTACAATAGTTATTTAATACACTTCCAATTTGACCGTCGGAAGTTTATATGCCATCTGACGGCCTCCGATGTGGCGTATCGATAACAACCTTCGGCTTTACGTGCCCTCCGAAGCACGGAAACGCTAAAGAATATTTTGCAATAGTGACTGTATCCAAATACTGACCGTGCCCGCTGTTGCTTAACTTGGACGATCACTAAGGATTGTTACAAGCCGCCGGGCTATGAACGCCTCAGCTTGTATTATATATGACATAATATGTCCTATCTTACATATTGTCCTGTCTATCGACTACCGGACTACGGAGAATTTTCATAGATAGAAATTTCAGTCTCTTGTGAGCGTTACTCAATACAAGTAAGCATTCTATTATGAAAGGGATATTACAGGCCTTTGAATTATCTAATTAAATATGGTTTTATGACTATGGATAACTTAGAGATTTTTTCTTACCTCATCTTGATCAATTTCATAGAACCCTAGTGTCCGTATCCTCGATCTTTGACTCCGGTCAGTTGTGGGCTGCAAAGAGAAAGAAAGAAAATCATAACACCTTAACCTGTAATCTGGGAACTTATTGCCGACACGATCAAATTGATTTAATTTTACTTAATTAATTTAATTTTGCCGTAATAAATTAATTAAGTAAAATTAAATCAATTTTGCCGTATTACTTAGAATACTGAACCAATATTAAACCAGCAGAACAGGGTATCGCTAGCGATAATATAAAGTTACTAACATATTCAATTTTTACTGTTATTATCCTTCTTGCCGTCAGCCGTCAAACGATTTGTCGTTTGTCTCTTTTCTTTTTTTGCTGGCAACACATCAATGCTGCTTCTGGTGTTACTAATGTCTATGGGCGACGATGGCCACTTACCATCAGTCAGCTCGTTTACTGATTTGTTTGCTAGTCACATAAAAAATCTAACAGTGGGAAATTAAATTAAGATAACTAACTGAAGGGGATCTGTGTTAACTAAAGGAGATCTATATTTCAATTTCTGTTCTGATTGGACCAAATTGGCCATATTGGGTAATCAACAAAATTAAAAATTTTGAAAAACCTACGCCGGATGAAATACTCCAACTAACAATTGGCAGGCTACGCGTATGTAGGTGCAGGCTATGTAGGTACGCGTTTACCCAATTTATATTCTTGCTGTTTTCTTGCTACTACTGGGTTGCCTGGAAGAAATCGCTTCAAAGCGATAAGGTCGCCCATTGTTTTGTATTCTTTTTTTCTTGTGCTCTTATGTATATTATTGTATGGTGTACAAACAATAAAGTGTTAAATAAATAAATGAATAATAAATACCTTGTTCCGTTCCCGGCACGCGTCGACAAACTCTTGCCCCTTGACGAGTAGCACATACCCACAGTGCGGGAACCAGTGCGCGTGCTCCGACCACGGCGCGTCGCCCGCTTCCCACTTACCCAGCCCGCCATCGCAGTAGAAACACCGCACCTTACACAAGTAGAAGAGATGATTTTATTTTTAACCGACCACGGACGTGAAAATAACCCGGACGTCACCTTGTCTTATCGAGAGTGACGGCGCCCGTTTACCATGTGTGCGTAATTTTTACTGTGTAACCAACTTCAAAAAAAGGAGGTTCTCAATACGACTGTATTTTTTTAATGTTTGTTACCTCAGAACTTTCGAGTGCGTAAACCGATTCTGATGATTCTTTTTTTGTCTTATTTGGTAAACAATCTTATACTTAGTCTTTTTATTTTGTGGAAAGTGTTAAATTAAAATTTCTTTGAAACCTCTTAGTTTTATTGGGCTGAACGAGCTGAACCCAACATTATCAATCAGCAATCTGTAAAACACAAGATTATGTTTTGAATCAATATCTATGGATTAGATTCTTCATATACATACCTGATCATCAACTCCAGTATAAAAGAAGCCGGCATCAGCTAACGCTCGGGGGTCCTGCGCGCGGTCGGCCGGCCAGCCGTCGAAGGTGTTCAGTCGGGACGCAAGCGCCGCGTGCGTGGGATGTCGGGCTCCGCCCCCAACCACGCCCAGCGACCGCCACTCGCTACCGGCTGCTACTACACGCGCGTTTTGTTCGGCGCCCAAGCTGTGGGAAAATATTTAAACCATTCGAAATAATTTTTGTGTTTATATGTATATAGATAACACTAAAACATATCAGATTAGTTCATTGAGACATTACTTATGCAATGTACGTCATTTTTTGGGTAGGTATACCGTAAAGGTCTTGAATGAATTCGCTTCTTAGTTAACAACCAATGAAATATTTGTCGTATACCCGCACTAGATTTAACATTTATTACTTACGATGCATAAATGTTCTCATGTAAGTGACATTTGTCTTAATGAGAAATAAAATTCTTTAAACCGAAGGTGCTTTGTCACTGAAAATCTAATTAGTACACAAAGCCCAAATGTGACTTAAAAGTTTTAAAAATTTGTGACATTCAACAAAACAAATAAATGGCTGACTTTAAGAAATTATATTTTGACAATGTATGTGTTCTTTGTATTATTATGCAAAATGTAAATGTGTTACTTGAAAGACAGTATATTGCAAACATTGTATTCAAAACATCACACTATTTATCTTTACAACAATATTCAAAGTCAAGATAATTATAGTCTCAATGTTATTTACACAAGTATTTCATGAACAGTTTATCTAATTGATAGTTTAGTGGACTCCCGTAATAAATATAATTGGTGATATTCTTCTGTCATATACTAGATCTCTGGAGAGGTAACTTAAGATAATGAAAACCAAGATTAGATCAAATCCCTAGGGAATTTCATCATTTTAATAAAGCAGTTAAGAGAATTGATGAAATCGCTGAAACTATCTCGAGAAATAATCCAATGGAGATGTTGTTTTATCATCCTGTGAGATTTGATCAAATGCCTTAAGGATTTCATTTAGGGGAGACTGAGATTCAAATCTCAGTATTCATCATTTCCCTGCAACAGGCATAAGCTTAATATTGTACTCTTACCCTATAGGTTCCTTTATCTTCACAGGTCTACGTATCACAGGTTCATTTATAGGGCTTCCTTCATCCCTGAGTCTTAAATTTCGCTCGATATCTGCAGCATGTGAGCAATGAGGAAAGTACCTGTAATTGTTAAAATACATAATATATTGAACCATTATAATGTCTACTAGACAAGTATATAAATGTGGGTTTTCAGTATATGGTATAATAAATGGACTATCTTGAAGCATATGAAGCCTTAAGAAGAAGTAGTACTTTATAAAAACTTTATATATATGTGCTAATTACTAATGAAGAGTTATTTTTAAACAATGCTCATAGTGATGTATAAATTTCATCACATAATAAATTTGGTTTCAGCCATATATGCAACTTGCAATATGTAATAGGTAATAGGCAGGTTCATCACTATCTTTTTGACCAGCAAGTAATTTGTAATACTCTAAAGAACAATGCCCAAAAATTATTTTTTATTTTTTGTAGCGTCTTAAAGCGTCAGTTATACCGAAGCAATTCAATTATTTTTTTACGTATTTTAAAATTAATACCTGTGCCCGTAGTACCCAGCGTAAAATAATTTTATTAATAAGTGATGAATTGACTATAATAACAGTTATGTCAACAGTGTCCATTTTCATTCGGGCACTCACTTCGATACATAGCTTGTATCAAGCAAGATATAGGGAGTCTTCTGGCCAATATTACACACAGAATTTCGTTATAAATGTTGGTAACAAATGTAATGATGTCAAATTTCCATTTCCGGTTGTCAATCAAAAAAAAGTCAGAATAAAAAATAATGGTAAAAATTACATTCTCCCCTACTCTATGACTCAATGGTTATAAGAATTCAATCTCAAAATACTTTGGTTCTGGGGTGTGTCTGCTGAAAATTCTTATATATCTAAGCTCAGAAATTAAAGCGGCGATTTTTAGATTTTTTTTTATTTTAAGACGCTAAAGTTAAAAATGAAATAAAACGATGTATGGCAGTTGGGCATTGTTCTTTATACAATGAAAAAAGAGTAGTGACATATTCTGAAGCATGTCAGTTTTATTTTTATTGGTATTATATAAATAAATAATAAGGCAACAACAACATAACTTTATGTGGCCCATTTGTTTTAATACACACTTCTTAAAGAAATAATAAAAATACATTTCATTAAACTTACATTCTATGCACTTGATTAGGTGTGCCAACAGATCCAAAATTTCTAAATGGTCCCAACTCCCCAGTACACCAGGCGCATCGTAATCTTCCTTCTCCAAGGTGATAAAATCCAGCACTTACGAGAGCTTCACGAGACACTGAATGATCCTGTAAGATGATTTTTTTACCTCTGCACCTTTTCTACTTAATAGCTTATACATTAATCCAAATATATACATTTATACTGCATATTATATTCTTATCCTTTTTGTACTTACATTATTACTAGTTAACCTACTTTTGGTATGTAAAACATACATGTTTTGTCATAATTTTGATTAAGTTATCTTTCCTTTAGTAGGTATATTATTTACTGCGTGCAATGCAGAAATACCTAGTTTTTTCAATAAAAATTTAGCAATACAATTGTTCACATAACAAAAAGTGTAGAGTGAAATAAAGATTGGAATGGATAGGGTCCTCTTTTGAATACTTATCATTTTCATTTTTAATTAATTGCACAATTTAAATGTTAATGTGATGCAAATGTAACAGAATGAAATATTGCATCATCTTTTATGAAAATTATGCAGTATTTTAGGGGTAGGTAGTTTTATTAAGTCGTAAAAGCAGGAGGATGGGGAGGGGGGCACAGTCCCAACAAAGATGGCTTAGGGTGTGATGGGTACTATTATGACCTTGACAGATCAATGTGATGTTACATCTTTAGACAGAATAGACCTCACACAACAGCATTGCATTTTAGTATTACACAAATACCCTTAAAATTTACTTTTACAATTTACCCTTGGTTTCTATTAGCAAAAGGAATTGTGAGATTACTCATGCTATAAAGATTGATTTAACACTGCAATGTGTTGTGTGTCGTTTTACTTTAGAACACTCACACAAAGGCATAATTTGAAAATACCACGGAACACAGAGACAAGAGGTGGAAGTGCGAAGTAGGCGGGGCACAGCGACTAACAGTAAGCGTAGCTCCGCTTACTTGCCCGGATAACATATCTGTCACTGAGCTGCGTCGGTTGTGCATTACATAAATTAAAATTTGACTTAAATTATAATAATATGACTTATTGTGCAATTTTGGGTGCAAAAATGATAGCAGAGCTAAGAATTTATTTAATGGCAGTGTTTCATACCACAGCCACCCACAGCTAAGCCTAGTTTTATATTTATTTTGTATTAATTCAAATTCAAAACATAAAATTAAAGGAAATAATACATTTTTATGATCAAAAAGCTACTCTATTTACACGGCAATAAGGTTATTTTTATGTTTTAAATGGTACTGCTACTCGACTATTGTTTTCCAGAACATTCTTTGAAAACATTCTTTGCTACTCGGGAAGGGATGGGATAAATTTATCGATATCGGTGTGTTGTAATTTTATTTACGATGTAATATTATACGACCAAGACCCGACTGATTAGGGTTTAAATGGCTATTTATAGAGAAAATATGTTCGTAACCTATAGTTAATACATATAAATAGTATAATGCCAGTTGGCAATCTCTAACAGTGAACTTGGTCAATATTATAATATTATTATGAATAATTATAATAATTATTTGAATATTATGCTTATTTTGGTTTCTATAGTTACTTCTTAGATTTCCTTAAGACGCATAAAGAAAAGAAGACTGGCTTAAAACTACTGGGCGGATCAATTGGTTCCCAGTAAAATCTAGTACCATGCTCAGAGCATTTTTTATAAGAAGAATTCATAGTTTCAGTGACCGTCAATACGGTTTCCGCCACGGCAGATCAGCTGGTGATCTTTTAGTATATCTTACTCATTGCTGGGCAGAAGCAAAAAGGTTGTAAGTTTGGATGTTGCAATTGCGCTCAAAAAATTTTTGGACTAGCGGTCACCCATCCAACTACCGACCGCGCCCGCTGTTGCTTAACTTCTTCGATCGCTTAGGATCGACGCAATCCGCCGGGCTATGAGAGCTTCAAAGCTAGGAAATATAATTCCACGAAAATAAAGGTGTTTAAACTATTCCTTGGCGACACTAGATGGCGCAATTGGTTCTACTACTAAACGTTGTAGGTCGAACAAAAGGAGAATGCCCATTTAGTATGGAGAAATGACTGTACTGACTTTAACATTTTTGTGTCTTGTAAATTACACATACTAACTTTAGTCAGTGTTTATTAACCTACTATTGTAGGAAATACGAGATTTTCAACAAAATTAGTTTGAATTTAGGTTATAGTAAACTCACAGTAATATGGAGCCTATGCCGGCGTATTAAAGTCGATTGCGTATGTAATGTCGTTCTTTTAAGTTTCAAATTCATTTGACAGTCCCAAAACGCCATGTAGTTTATAATGTATTATAATCACAGAACACTATTACTCCTGGCTGATTATAATAATTTTCTAATTCATTTGACAGTCCCCTTAAGTCATCTATTGTTGTATCATAATCATAATGGAATCAATGCAACCTATTGACCCGAAGGATCTTAAAATATTTCTGATTGGCCCTTATCCAAACATAAATGGCCCAATGGTTTTCTTTTGTAAAACGGAAGTAAAGTTACTTATTAATTTCAGAAAATTATTCTCAAAGAGGATTTTTTTAGAAAATACGGTATATACTTGAAATATTTTAATTTAATTTTTTGTCCAAAAATCATTGTGACACAATAATTTTTTTGAGAGTACTGGCTATGGGCATTCTTTTTTACCTTTTTTGTATAACGTTAAGGTTGAAATTCATCCTAATTCACATCATTGTTTTTATAGCTAAGCTACATTGAAATTTCACTTATCGACATACTGTTTAGTTAGCTAACGTTAATATAAAAAAGCTACGGCCACGTCTACGCCTTGTAATAGATATAAGCTTTCAAAATTTTGAGCACGTTTTCACATACACACACACAAGTTGTACAAGAACAAGTACCAACATTACCTTGTAGTATACCAGTTTCGATAAATATCGATAATTGTCGATAACGCGGTAAAAGCACCACGCACATCCCTAGGCCTAATTAACCAAAAATATAACTTACCGCTATACATTTAAGGTTGATATTAGATTCCAGTCACGACATCTAGCGTTCAGAAGACGGTATTATTTAATAATTTTCCAATAAGATTGACATTGTAATACAACCAACTGCAATTCAATGTCAACCTTATTACTATATATTAAGTATAGAATTATTTATTACGTAGAATATTGCCATCTAGCGGTGTATAGCTGTGGTATAGCAGAACTTGAAAAGTATTATGATCTTAATTGATAAAGGTACTAAGTTCACTGAATATGACATTGAAAAATAAGAATTAACATCAAATATTAAAGTGAATTTTCAAACATAAATAGCAGGTTTCTCGGACTATTCGTAGTTGACAACTAACAACCAATCAAAATGTAAGTTTGTTAGTTGTAAGTAATACGATTATCCATTTACTTGTGTTTTTTTGGCTAGAACGGTTCCCATACTAATCAACACTTATACCATTTCCACCTCTTGTCTCTGTGTTCCGTGGAAAATACTGATTACAGTTGTATTGCCAATTTCACATTCTTACATTACATTCATTCAAGGTAGTGTTATTCTTGACTATGGCACACCTTATTTTATAAATATCGTTCACCTAGTAATATAATGGCACATCTGCAAAAAATGTGAAATTGAGTTTATATGGTATACATGTTTAAAAGTGCATAATCTACATAGTGGTAAATATGTATTAATGTCTATACTAGTACCCAAACCCATACAATTAAATTTATTCAAATTAAATTAATTTTAAACATTTTTATAAAATTTTTGAAATTTGTTTCTGTAAAATATGACAAACGTAGATGTACTGTTGTATTACTGGGTGAGCGATATTATTGTTAGAGTTAGTAGCAACTTACCTCCCAATTGGAAAATGACAAGAACCTCAAAGCATCACTCTTAAACATTTCATCTTCTTCAGCTGCCCTGTTATCATCAAGATTAGAATCATTTCGGCGTCTCGGTGACGTCGAGTTCACACTAGATGTAGCCGGGGCTTCAAGCGTCATCGCAATGTTTCCTGAAAGCAGGGGATTCACCACAAACGCACAGTTGGGATCTAGCCTCCGATGACGCCCCATAACCTGGTCTCCATAGTTCCAGTCTGATATTTTCCCACCACAACTAAAACACTGGACCTCTGTTCCTTGTCCAGTGTAAAAAAACCCGCCCTTCGCTAGTCTCGTAGAATTTACTGGAGCTGACGCAGGCCAGTTTGAAAATGTATTTAACCTGTTAGATTCTTGGTTCATTCTTATAACTATAAAAAGGAACTCAGCGTACGTATAATAAAAGCTTAAGCTATTTACAACTTATCTAATTACCTAACACTAACAAATAACAATGTAAACTGATTTTTCTAAATCAAATCAATATTGGTGTGTAATAATAAAAAAATGGAATCAAATCACAGAGTACTTATTCACTAAATTCACTAAAATCATAATGACATTGATTGACAGTTGACAGAATAGGTTCAGTGTTGCCAACTTTATTTTTTTAGGAGGATCGTACCGTAGACTAAAAATAAAAAAAACCTAAAAAACAGCTTTTATAGAAAATCCAACTGAAAAAAATAGAAAATTTTGAATTAAGAATCGTGTAATTGTAATAAAAGCGTGGGGTGCATGGTATCAATGAGTAGAAAAGAAGGATTAACATTTTGATAATATTTTAAAAAGCACCCGATATGTCTACGAAGTTTGAAAGAACTTTTTTTAAATGAAAGTTAGGTTTTTTTTCTTACTTTATTCAATAGAAAAATCACAATTAAATGATTTAATATCCTGGGACTATAGATAACATGGACACAATACAAAAATGGTACCTCTTAAATGACCTCATCGATCTTCAGGTACCTCTATAAAGTGAGTGATCCAGTTAGAGTAATAAATATATCCATGGTGTAACATAATGTCAAGTCATTGTCAACTGTCAAGTTAAGTCGCAAAGTCACAAAGATCCGAATCACAGATTTCAATTTTCAGCTTGGATTTCAGTTGGATTTCAATTTTCAATTGATTTGTAAATTTTATTGTAAAATGATTTTAATTGCTTGTATTTCTGTAATAATTTTACTGTGTATTATATTTTCCGTCATATATCTTAGTTTAGATAAAAAAGTAGTGTATAAAGACTTAAAAGGTAAACATGTTGTCATTACGGGGGGTTCGAGCGGCATTGGGAAAGCAGCCGCCGCTGAAGCCGTTAGATTGGGAGCCCATGTAACAATCATCGGAAGAGACGTGCAGAAGTTGTCTACTGCTGTTAAAGAATTAACTAATCTTCGGTCTCTCGAATTGAATCAAAAAATCCAGTATTCTGCATTAGACGTAACTTCTGACTATGAGACCATCGAAAAACATTTTTCGGCACTGGAAGTTGAAGTCGGGCCTATATTCATGTTGATAGCTTGTGCCGGTCAGTGCATATGTGGTCAGTTTGAGACTATGAAGCCTGAACACATAAAACAGATGATTGACTTAAATTACTTTGGCACTGCGTATCCTACAAGGTACGTTTTACCTGGGATGAAGGAGCGCAATGAAGGAGTCATAGTATTTGTCTCTACGGAAGCTGCTCTGATTGGTAATTGCCTTTTTTAAAATAGAAGTATTTTATTTTTAACTTTAAACTTAACCCTCTAGTTTCAACCATGAGTAAAAACTGGTCCCACAATATTGTAGAAGCAACCCCCAACATTTTCCTGTAGAATCAAATTGATGGGTGCAAAGTGAAATAACCATAATATCTACCTTTGTAGATGACTCTTTTCACTTTGCAGCCGTCAAAATGTATATTATTTTTCAGGTATTTACGGCTATAGTGCATATGGAGCAGCCAAGTGGGCAGTGAGAGGGTTAGCTGAGTCTGTCCTAATGGAACTTGTGGGTACCAATGTAAGACTGACTCTAGCCTTCCCAGCCGACACAGATACACCAGGGTTTGCCAATGAAGAGCTCACTAAACCTAAGGAAACAAAACTTATTTCTGGCTCGGGAGGACTACAATCTCCTGAAGATGTTGGGAAAAAAATGATTTGGGATGCATTGGTAAGTTTAATCATGATTTTAAAACTTATTAAACATACACCAACTTTTACAGTTTTTACCAGTAAAGTTATTCATGAGGAAGGTTTTAGAAAATGAAAAAAATAATGCCGACTGGAAGCTTTACTGGTTTCAGCACACAAACCTATACTTGTATAACAAGAATATACATATTACAAAACCAAAATAATAATAATTATTATTTTATGGTCTATATGTGCGAAGCCAGTACTTGTTGCTAATTATATATATTTTTATTGGTTGGTAAGTGATAAGATAAGTGTTATCACATCATAATATGTTTTATTTCAGAATGGAAAAACTTATTCTGTTTATGGAGCCAGCGGAACGATCCTATCAACATTATTTTGTGGTTCAATTGAAAGCATTCAACAAATTGTGTTGCAAGTATTATTCATGGGAATTATCAGAGCAATCTCAGTGGGAATTTTATTATCATTCCACAAAATCGTGAGAGATGGGGTCAAAGAAAGGAAAGGGTGTGAGGTCAAAAAAGTTAATTGAAAATTAGTTACCTACATAATAAGTACTAAGATCATGCATTTATTTACATGTTAATATAATAAGTAGTATATTTTATTTGTAATGGTTAAGCATAAAAGGCTGCAAATAAGTCAAACTATAAAGTTTAAGTATTCATTTAATTATTAAAATTATACATATTATAGCTTACTTTTTTCATTTTGGTTTTTAAATAGAAACGGTGCAATTATTTTGTTGATAGTAGAGTTTAAAGCCGCGGCCGACATATCCACCATCAGACCTGAACCATATGACTAGAGGCCCAGCACCATTATCTAAAACCAAAGTGGAGGAATATAGTTTTTCATTGTGTTCAAGGTACATAATTATGTATTGTGTTACTAGGTTTTAGAATATATTTTTGTGTATGAATAAATTCTCATTATAGTGTTAATAATTGTTATTACATATTTCTAATTCCTATAAACAATCACAATATTTTTTCACATTCTTAACCCACTTTTATTGCACCCTAAGGTGGTGCATTGATATGTATAGAAAAAGGACACATTTTAATAGAAAAGAGCTGTTTTTTATTATATTTAATATTTTTTATTCACTAATATTCTTAGTGAATAAAAAAAAAATTACCATGGTAAATTGGTTACCATTGGTTACCATTGGTTACCATGACCAAGTTGTGATACTGCCAGTCAGCTAAAAATTTTAATTGAATAATTGTGTTCTGTATGAGGACAGTATTTTTTAAATCAATTAGAGAACAACGCAAGTATGTTTAGGTCTTAGATATAATGTACTATTGAAATGAAATGTGTTATAAAAAAAATTACCTGTAACAGGAGCATCTAAAGAAAAATCTTCAAAAACTGATCCATCATTCAGACGTTCCCCACACAGCCGTATTGCTGATATCAACAACCAATCGCTTGGACAGTTGAATATCTCCACCCCAGCCTGTTTCGGCGGTATAACTAGTAATCCATCTGCAACATTAATAAAATCAATAAATATAGTCAACTCAGATTAGCAGGGTAATTTTTGCCCTCGACGTACACACAGAATGTTGCAATAGGTAAGTATAATAATAATTAATAATTTTGGAGACTTGTTTTAGTTCTGTAAACAAACAAACACATTCTCGGATCATTCGTGTGTATGAGGGTTCTTCTAGCAATAATACAATTATCCTATAGCGCCAGTGTTCCCACAATGTTAACCAAATCCGGGCCGGAAACCAAATGTGTCCTTGGAACAAGACGTAAAATTCCGGGACAGTCCCGGATTTCCCGGCCATATGGCGACCCTACTTTACGTAAATTAATGTAGTTCAATTAAAATCAGTATTTTACCTGTGTCATAGTTAGGTATTTGCAGCTGTCCAGCGTTAGTGTAAGTAATACTACAAGACGTAAAGGATCTTTCAATGCACATTGCATAATTAAGGTTGTTCTGCAACAAAATAATACACGACTTTTCAATAACGTTTTATGTGGACATTTTTTAAATAATGTCCTCAAAATAGCAGGTTGACCTGTGACTTCGACCGTGCGCCGCCACTTTGAAAATTCATAATAGAAAATGGCGGGGGTAGGGGGGTAGCTATGCCGAGCGAGAGTCGGGTCCCGGGTTCGAGTCCCGATATTTATGTGATGGATAAAATATTATGTCAGTTTTTTAATTATGGTTGTTTAAGATTTGAAATATTATGTAATTTGTGTGTCCATGGTGCGACTCAAGAGAAATACTTGTGTACGAGTTAGTGTGTGACCGTTAATTAAAAAAATAATAGGTAATATTAATTTGAAAAACACACATACCAAATAACTAGGGTATCTGGGGATGCCAATGTCAGAAATATCTCGATAGTTGAATGATTCCAAGTAGCCATTTTCACCTTTATAATATTGAAGACAGCCTTTTGGTGCCGCAAGTTCATCTGATTTGGAAAGCTGCGTCATCTGAAACAATGATGCATATCTATACGTGTACTATTATTACGGATGTCAGCCCAAGTTTGTATGACCTACAACTACAGGATTTTAATATTATTTTTAAACTGCAGATATTTTTCCTCAGCATTTGAAACTAAGGATCGAATGAACTAAATACAAATCTATTAAGAACTGCATAGTCACTCAATTTATTGTATTCGTGGTAATGATTGCTGTTGTTTAATGGAATATCACTGAGTTGCGGTTAAAATTCAAACAATAATGTGTAATTAATTAAAGTAGGAAATTATTTATTAGTCATGATTATAGCAGGAACCCAGTTGCAATTCAGTTACAAGTTTTCTAACTCTCAAAATCTACAGATTAGGTACCTACCTTTATTGCATATAACCGTTTTTCTGGGGTAACAGTCTGAACCGAAAGATATAACGGGCCATTGACGTCACCGACCTCTACATAAACTGAAAATTTTTTATAAGTGAAAACGTATAAATTATGAAATAACATGGATTAGGTAGCGTACGTGCATTTACTTTGGAGAATTAAAAATAAGTTGTTTTAATATTATTATGTTACTTTTTGCGAAAGTAGACTGTGTACTGTGTACCTAGGTATATTTTATTACCTACTAATAAAAAATCTTACCATGTTGTCCACTGTTGATTCCGCATAATATAGGTACCACATTATTTGTATTTTGTCCTGATATAATGAACTGGTCATCTTCGCATGTCCCTGACGTCGGCGATAGTAACTGTTCAATAATAAAAAAAAATGTATAAAACCATGCACGACTTTATGTAACTTTAGGTGAATTCAATGTCAGAAAAATACAAACCTCGAAAATTAAGAAGTCTAATCGTATTTGTTGGATATCTTCAGAGCTTTTATCCAAGGTAATTGTACACGAAATTCTTTCCGTACTTGGGGTAGGATAGTCGGGGTTTGTGAACCATCCGACGTGTGCAGAAGAACGCCCATCACAAACCAATTGAACTGTACAAAAACCAAAATATTAATGACCGTTCCCAATATTTTATCTATCCATAATACTCAGTAAGTTGCCTATATAGTAGGTCCCTACTATCAAAACGTTTCAGAAATGTTTGCTTATAATTTGGATTCGTAGATGTATTATTTATTATTAAGTAGACACTTGACAACTTATGTGTAAAGTTCTTTCAACGTTTTAATAAAATAGATGCTAAAATTTGCCAACCGAAATAGGACCTAGGTTGGTCGTTAAGTAACCATCTCAGCATAGGGTTGCCAGATGGTCGGGATTCGTCTGGATTGTCCCGACATTTCACATGATTTCCAGAGTCCCGACAAAATACAAAATGTCCCGACAATTCACTCGATTCAACAGAACGCGTTTGCCGCCCCGGCGCACTCGCTCTAGCCGTTTTTTGTCGTCAGCTCGTTTGCCGGCTATTTAAAAAAAATATCCCGACAAATCCCGACTTTTTGAAGTTTTGTCCAGATATTTCAGTCTTGCCATCTGACCAGTCCTGGATTTAGTCCAGTCAAAATAGACATTTGACTTAGGAATAATTCGCATAGAGCTGAAAATTGGCAGAGACGTTAAAATACATCATTATAAATTAAATGTCAAAAATCCCCTTCGATCCTACTTGTGCAAAAAATTTTATTCAAGGTCAAAAGTATAAAATTAAGGTTTTTTCCATTTTTCTCGAAAACAGTAAGTATTATCGTGAAAATAGGTCAGACAAAAGTTGTAGATCATACAATTCTCTACAAAAATGGTCCAGTTACTTTTTCTCTTAAGACTCACCATTCATGAGATATCGCGGTTTT
The DNA here is from genome assembly GCA_963932265.1 of Thymelicus lineola. Classification (NCBI taxonomy): domain Eukaryota; kingdom Metazoa; phylum Arthropoda; class Insecta; order Lepidoptera; family Hesperiidae; genus Thymelicus; species Thymelicus lineola. The sequence continues at coordinate 8,490,666 of OZ010693.1, read as the reverse complement.
AATCATTAGAAAATTCATATTTTACATAATATGCACACATTTCCGCACCACCTATGAAGTAAGGGAACATACCAAAACCACGTGCCTCATGTAGGGGGGGGGGGGTCTTCAAAACACCACGATTGGTCACAGAGGGGAGGGGGGGGGGGGGGTTTAGGTTTTTGTCACGTAGTCAATATTTTAGCAACCATTGCGCCACACAAGTCGTCAAATCTAAGAAAAATTATTATTTTTAACTCTGTTTTTGCAAAAAAGTATTGAAAACCGTATTTATCAATTACCACGTGAAAACTAGGGGGGAGGGGGGGTCTTCTCATATACTACGGATGGTCACGAAGGGGGGGGAGGGGGGTAAAAAGTTGGGAAAAATGGGTTACGTGGTTTTGGTATGTTCCCTAATGTACTTGGCGCATTTTTTTTAACGTAGTTTCCCCAGTAGGTATACTCCACGATCTATTGTAATAAAGAAAGTTTGATCAGATCGTATCCTATTAATTGAAAGAATAGTAATATTGCTAATGATTACCTAAAGTGGAATAGGTTGTTTTTTTCTACATGTCATTATATAAGATAATTGTCTAATTCTACTTCGACAATTATTTCTTCGTCTTCATTCTCTTCTTCTTGCAGAATTTCTGTTTGCTGCAGAAATCGCTTCCTAAGCGATAAGGCCGCCTGTTGTACCATTATATCTATTAATTGTATAAGATGTTACTGTATATTGGTGTACAATAAAGAGTTGTTGTTGTTGTTGTTGTTTGCTGTTCTAAGAAAAAGGATGCATCGATTGTCTCTTCATTAATATCATAAATATCTTCATTATTTGTTTCAATACTGGAGCAAGTCTGACCCTGACAATTGATGCATACTGGCGAACAAAATAATCCTACTTTTTGACAGCCACAATTCTTACTACAATCCGTCTTGCATTTACAAAAAATAGTATTAAGTAGTTTTTCTGGAGCAGGCGGGAGTAAAGTTTGAATTGGCTCCAAATAATTATCTGTTAATTTCCAACCCCATTCTTCTGGGTCCAGCTCATTGCCTAGCCACACTTGAACTTGATAATACACACGATACAAGTGTTGAAAGGCAGAAGCAGATGTTGGAGGCAAACAACTGTACTGTTTTATTGTTCCATGCAGATTTTACAAACTTCAAGTATCTATATTTGTCTATGGAATCAATTTTTTTTGGAGCACCATACATTGCAAGAAGAAAATGAATTCAATTTGTAACGATGTCATGTGGAGAAGAGTCAATCTTTGTGAATACTTCTGCGCAATGAATTAATTTTAGCGCATTTTATTGCATATTATGTAAAATATGAATTTTTCGATGATTAAAACCGCGATATCTCACGAATGGTGAGTCGTAAGAGAAAAAGTGACTGGACCATTTTTGTAGAGAATTGTATGATCTACAACTTTTGTCTGACCTATTTTCACGATAATACTTACTGTTTTCGAGAAAAATGGAAAAAACCTTAATTTTATACTTTTGACCTTGAATAAAATTTTTTGCACAAGTAGGATCGAAGGGGATTTTTGACATTTCATTTATAATGATGTATTTAACGTCTCTGCCAATTTTCAGCTCTATGCGAATTATTCCTAAGTTATGACTTATTTTTGTCTATTTTGACTGGACTAATTTATCAATAGGCCGTATACGCCGCGGCCTATGGGCGGCAGCAGATGATTCTGGTATTAAATAGTTTGGCAATAAATTGTAATTTTTTTTTACGCATTTTCTTAGTGACTAATTCAGAGCCTTCCTTACTATGAATGGAAAATTATTATTTTAAAAAGGTACATGGGGCGGCGAATATTAATTGGCCTACACTCATAAAAAATATAAATCCGGCACTGCATCTGACAACCCTATCTCAGCAGCAAGCAGCAATGGACCTCGGCAATTTGGTAACATCGTTCAACCCTCGGACTCTGACAACCTTTTGTTTTTGGTAACGGAAGAAGATGTAGCTAAGCAGATAAATTCACGAAGATTCATAAAAGAAAAAGAAATACTCACTTACACAGCAAGTGGCGTAATCATCCGCACAGGATCCCATTGTAGAACCACCAATTGATTGACAATCGTATTCGTGCAAACATGTGCCCTCTAGCCCACTGCTAGACGTGCAAGTCCCGTGTTCGAATTGCACGACTTCGAAAACTTCCAGGAATTTTCCTTTTCCTGTTTGATTCCCACGTTGCTTCTTCTGTCTCGGTCGGGTAGATGGACATCTTCTTAGGACTTTTCGTTTGGGACGAGTAGGCAGTGTGTTATTTAAACTGTCAATTCCACCGTTTTCAAATGAAGCGCCTGATTGATATGTGATTGCGGTCGAAAATGGTTTTTGTAACTGTTCTGCAGGATCACTTCTTTTAATTGATTGCTGGTTTTGGGCAATGTGTTGTTGCGAAAAATGCCATTTTGGTTTATTAATCGTTTTGTTTTCATATTTGGTCACGGATAACGGTAAAAAATTTACTGGCGTATCCTTTAAGTTATTCATTAATGAACTCGAGGTTTTTATATCGAATGGAGAGGTTTGATCAGTTACTGTAGCTGGGTACCATTGTTCACTATCAATAAGTGTCACTATGTAAAGTATGATCGTGGCACGTTCTTTGAGATAGCACATTGCTATGTATACTTATTAACAATAATGAATGACAAAGTTGTAAGTGTACAATGCAAGTTAAACGCTGATTAGGTACCGACTAGCTACTTACTGGAAGACGTATGGCGATGCACTCTGCTTACTCCGTGGAGACAGCATGGCGGATTCTAGTAACTTATAATTAAAATATCTAGAAACCTTTACGCTTCGTTTATTTGTGCCACTTGTTAACTGAATGCTTTAATCGACTCTCAGTTTAATTACCTACCTACGTACTCTACACAGGTATTTACGACGCAACAATGAAGATTTGTTTGACATGTAGCCAGTAGGTATATCTATAATACCTATAAGGTTTTGATAGGAACATCATCATACCCAAATTATCCAAATTACAAACTTAGGTCAAGAGGTTTCCCACTAGACCCGTTGAGTTGTTCCAAGAGCTGGTATGATAACAGAACTATTAGTATGACTCGAATCTCCTCTACACTCTACAGTGACTCATAACGTCATTTGCCTGAATAGCCTGCGATTCGTACCTGTATTTGTAGTAAACATCAAATAGATCCGGGCATTGCTCGAATTTTGCGTAAAAGCGTTGTTAATGAAAAGGAAAATCAACGTATTATTATTATTTAAGTACAGCATTGACGCATCATAATACTTATACGATCACGGAGGACCTAAATCATCATAGTTTGGGAATTGTCTGCTGTCTGTACAGGCGCAGACAAACCCACGCGGCCACGTGGCCACGGGAACGCCGCAGGCCATACCTACCCGCTATAGCCTATTAGAATCATATTAAAATAAATTGTAATGTGAGTAGAAAGGTAAGTAATCAAAGTTGGAAATGTTGCAATGCTTAAGTAGGTAAGCATATACTACCTATTATCATAATGGTGAATGTTATTAAGTAAAGACATGGAAATTTAGATACATAGCCGCTTATCTAGCATTTACTGACGTGATTAGGTCACGCATTGAAGCCTGCAAGACAAGGCGGACCGCACCCAACCTACCAATTTAGCATGCAGTTGTCTACCTCATTCAAAGACAAACATTACGAAACAAAATAGACCGATTAGATTTTGGTCTATTATATATTCTTGATATTTAATAGTTACATTAATCAAAATAATAAGTCCTGCATACAGAGTGTATAGTTCATTGCCTGCATAGTATTGTGTTTACTGGAGAAGAGATACAAAAATCCAATTTCTCGGTTTTTGTGATTAGGGTTCGTAATGTAACGAAAAAGTATCCTTGTTAAAAGCACGATATTTAGATACTTATCTAATAATACCTACAGATGCCTGGGAACTTGTACTAACCTCAGATCACCAATTTATTGATCACAGGCACTAACAGCATAATTAACAATAAAATTCATTGAGACCAAGAATGCGTTTTTCTCAGAAGAACTATAAATCGGTGTCTTGTGCTAATGTTCAAAGAATTTAGGTCGAGTCCATATGAACATGGCCGCATTATGTTCCGATATTAAATTAATACATTCAGAAAATCTAGTGCACACAATAAAAATAATAAAAACAAGAATAAGAATGATATTATTTAATACCTAATAATAATTAAAAAATTAATAAAAAATAATAACATTTACTTTATTTATAAATTGCTAATCCTTCTAATAATTAATAATTTCGGACTTTCAGCATTTAAATTAGTGATTGTCGACATTTGCCAATGAATGTTAGAATTCACTTCAGACATTCACAGTAATCAATAGTCGATATTGTTGATTTATTTTATTTTTTGTCGTATTTTCCTATATTTTTTGAAGCGCTTTATTGAAACAGACATTTTTTCGTAACCATTCCACAGAATTAAATTAAATGTTGCCCTGCATAATATCATAATATCCGGATGACCGAGCTTTGCTCGGTTTAGTGTTGCTTAACAACGCCATTTACTGAAGTAGCTTTAGTATTGCTACTTGCCAATAGATGTCAGGAAGAGTATATTGTAGAAGTTTATCATTGCCTGAAAACACCGATAAAACGACATTTTCTAAAAATGAATCCTAGCTAGATCGATTTATCACCCCCGAAACCCCCTATATACTAAATTTCATGAAAATCGTTGGAGCCGATTCTGAGATTCCAATTATATATATATATATATATATATACATACAAGAATTGCTCATTTTAAGGTATTAGATAGGTAAGCATTAAAGCACTTAAAAGCATATAAAAATTATAACACATATTAGCAACCCTAAAATGTACTTACTTAACTTTGGCGCCGCAAATTGTCCCGACCGGACCACGTATTGTCCTTGCTTTGCAGTCTGCGCCACACCTGCGTCCACTTTTTCCAAAGCCCTACAGCCATGACAACATACAATGAGTGTCCTAATACATTATGTGATACAATCACAATATCACACATGTCCTTTGCAGTAATATATGTGGTCGGAACGTTCTGAGTATAAAAGCCTTCATGCGTACATTGGGACACCATATTGTACCCGAGCTTTGAAGGGTTAGATACAAAATGCTAGTAAAGGTATTTATTACGTTTATTTTAAATGCTTTTATGATATTAAATAATAAGTCTTAAGATAACATAAAGTTTGCAAAAAAAGTTCCCTCTCATACGTGATCGACTTGATTAACGATTAACATAATGGCTTACGGTACCTTTTTAATATACCGTTTAACAAAATCAAATTTTATCAAAAATCATTCAGACCTAAAACTTTTTCTTTATCACTTTAGGCATTCCTTTTGGTGTGTGTGGTGAGCGTCTCCCAAGCCGGTGGGATCCTGGCCCCTGGCTATGGAGGGTACGGCTCCGCAATCCACTACGGAACAGCATGGAACCCGTACAGCTCGTATCCTGCTCAGCCAGCTATAGCCTCTCAACATTCTAACATCTTACGATCACCATTCAATCTTGGACAGGTATGTAACGCTTGGACGTTAAGTATGATGTATTGAAGCCAGTTGGTGGTGAACCTTTACTTATAGATGGGAGTGGGACCTGGGTTCGATTCCCGGACGCACAGTCTTATATGTTTGTTTTGGGTTTTATGTTAAGTTACTCGTATGTAATTGTATATTTCAGTATTTGGAAATTTTGAATACGGGCGTTACTTAGAATACTTAGTGAGCGAATTTGACGTGCTAAAAGTTATCGACGAGGATCCAATAATACTTTGCCGCGAGTGGGAGACAACCCGGAACGGCTGGAACACAGAATTCCGTTGTTTTATGATTGTGCATATAAAAAATATCTATCTACTACCGCACTAGAACTACAATACATATAAACGTATTGATTCCACGAAGAAAAAAGGTCATCTCATCTCATCTCTAATCAACCATAAAATTATTTTCGCACGCCAGGTATCAACATACTCGAAGGCGATAGACACTCCATTCTCCAGCGTCCGTAAGTCCGATGTCCGTGTCAGCAACCCGGGGGTGGCTGTGGCGCCCGCTTACCACGGATACGCCGCGCCTGTCGTATCGCACTACGGCGTCGCTGCACCCGTAGTGTCGCATTATGGCGTCGCCGCTCCTCTTGCCGCGCCTGTTGCTAAGGTGAGTCAAAATACATCTTGCGACCCCAGCTCAGGTGGCTATAAAACGACATTTACCGATTCGTTGCTGATGGCACTGCAGGCGTGTCATCAATTTTTTTAACTTGTGGCTTATGACACGATAGGCCTCTCATTTTTTCATCGACTGTAACAGCCTCAAATTAAGTTTTAGAAGGGTCTGTCTAGAACAAAACTATCAAGATTTTCCACGTAGACCAAGCCTGTTATTTTAGTCATAGAAAATTTGTTCAAAGCCATGGCCATGGCGAAAAGTTTTCGAAAATGGGCGCCGCAACGAATCGGTTAAAACAAAAGAACAACGACCTTTCATCACACTAGTGTGCAGACAGGGCCATCAATACCGGGACTCTGTCATTAAGAAACACATAAAAAATTATTTCAATTTTAGAAGGTTAGCAGTTTGCCTGGGGGCTAATAAACGATTAAAATGCATTACCAGAAAATGGTAGGTAATGGAAAAGGTACAGCTAGGATTAAACTGCGTGAGTCTAGGTGCTACCCACAGAGCATAGCAACTTTTAGGATGGACTGTTCCCATCAATCTAGGCCGTTATTCAGTAAGCTACACTACGAGCAAGGGAAGCTGATTTGCATTAAAGATAGATGAAGCACTCCAAAAGTTATCTTTTGTTACATTAAATTTAAAATTATGATAATTTTTTCTTAGTATCATTGACACATGACATGGACAGGGCGCGCTAAAATAAAAATGTGGCTCTTTAATTAGTCCAGTTGGACCAATGTTGCAATGCTCAGTGGCGATGTTTATCTCACATAGTTCGTAAGAGAGAGAGTGAGAGGGAAAGATAGATAGATGGCGCTACATGTTACCACCCATTTCTCAGAGTGTATACTACCTTACATTAACATTAACTTACATTATAACATTACATTAATGAACAACAGAATAATTTCCGATGGACCTATCCTTTCTTTCCTAATATAATTTATCTTTCTACATTTTCATTGCTGCATAAGAATAGAATTTAAAGTTAAATCCATATTCCTTCTCTACTAGGTTGCTGCTGGTGGTTTGCTGGGCGTGGCATTCTCCGCTGCACCAGCAGTCTCTCACATGACGTACACCAACGGACTCGGCCTCGCTTACAGCTGGTGATCTATGTAACTCAACAGCCCATAGTCATAGTACTTCAGTGTAAATGAATTCAAAGATTCCTCTCCATTTATTACCTAATAGTTGTTAACATAATTTATTATCAATATGTAATTAAATAAAAATTATTATAAACTATTTTATTTTATTTTTAAATCACATATTTTTACACAATCATGTACGAAGATAACGCAACTGATATTTCCGTTTGTAAATTCTACCCTCCATTTATTAGCACTTTGAAGTTGATGCTTTTTTTCAATTTTTCGATAAAACGTTAGGTCGCCAAGATCTAAGAATGGTAATAAATCACTGAAATCCTGCTTGTGTTAAAATCATTAACATCGTGACATGTAATTTGTCTTTACCCAATCTTTACCAATGTCTTTACTTTCTTCCCAATTCAAGGTTAAAAAAAATAACGTCATTGTCACTTCACTTTGTCACTGTGTCTTATCCTAACCTTGACAAGTCTTGAATGACATTTGGTCGATGGGTTGACTCCGTTGACTTGACACCCGTCACGTTAGTCATTCGAGCAAACAAATCCTACAAAACGTATTCGTATTATTTGTTCTCTTGATTCCTTTGCCAAGCGAGACAATTAAAATTTACGTGTGTTTATTTTAAGATATACTTGTTATTTAGGTTTCTTATAACCTAGATAAGAGCTGACGTGAGGTTCACTAGCACACAATCAAATCAACCAACGGAACGAGTTTAGTAGAGTTGCTATCAAGTGCAGTGATTGTCCTGTATTTCCAATTAATTCGCGAATATGTCTGAGAGTGGCGACAGCGATTCTGGTTGGATATTTTATAAAGATAGACCTGACTGGGGAGATGTGACTCCAGTGCCAGAAAACGATGGCCCTAACCCAGTTGTGGTGATTGCACACTCAGAAAAATGTATGTATTACTTTAGCTTTTAAATAATATTATTTACGTTCAAAAAGTGCAGCAATATTAAAATATTTAGCAATATTTAAAGTTTGGCAAAGTTTGTTACATTATGAATTTCTTTACTAATAATTAAGCAAAATAGTGAGGTTTTAAATTTTAGCAATATTCATGATTTTCTTAAATTTTAAAGTTAAATATAATAGTAGGATTATATCTGTACTATTGGCTGCAATTTATATTTTCAGTTGAGGATGTGTATGATTATTTCCGAGCTATTCTTCAAAGAAATGAAAAATCTGAAAGAGCCCTGCAGTTAACTAAAGATGCGGTTGAACTCAACTCTGCAAACTACACAGTATGGCAATACAGGTAAATAAGTATATTAAATATGATTTTAAGTATTTTAATCTTGTGTGTTTGGATTTAATAATACCATGTTACACTGGCTATTTCTATGTGTGATATTTAATCCTTAGTCTTTTCCTCCAAAGTGCAGATTTTATAAGACAATTTGCTGTTTATTTATACAAGGTGCCCCACCGCAGAATACTGCCCAGGATCTCTTGATTATTTAGACAAAACTATCAACAAATATGTTAAAGTACAGGTCTTATCTAACTGTTTTTTTTGACGACCCGTGTGGCGCAATGGTTACCATGCAGGATCGCCGCCCCAAGGGTCTTGGGTTTGATTCCCAGCGAGGCGGAAATTTGAATGATGACTTTGAATTTCTGTTCTCGGTCTGGGTGTGAATGTTCTTGTCTTGTGTGTTGTCCATGGCACCCACAACACAGGGAATCTTAGTGTGGGGCTATGTGTGTGAAGCATTATTTATTTATTATTTATAATTCTATGTTGTTGAACATGTACAATATAATTATTTATATGTATTTAACATCTTTTATATCAAGAATCAGTATTTTTTGTCACTAGATCTGAATAATGTAAAATCTTTTAATCGTTTTATTATTGATAGTCATATTTTTACATTTTCAGGAGAGATTTGTTAAAAGCGCTAGGAACTGATCTGAGATCTGAATTGGATTATGTTGAAGCTGTGATCAAGATATCACCAAAAAATTATCAGGTAATATTGTAAATTTTTTAAACTTTTGTTTACCCTGAATTGAATAATTTGTATTGCAATAAGTAAAGTGGAAAGGATGTCAGATAAGATCTAATGGATTCGGTTTCTACCAGCAGTGTACTTTTTCCCATAATAAAACACATATTTTGCATCTTATTTGTTAGAAACAGCAAAGATTTGTGTCTCATTGATGCGATTTTTCTCGTGGACCAACTATGTATGCACACCTCATTGTGTCATTTTAAAAATCCTTCCCATTTGCACAACTAATTTTTTTTTGCTGTATGTGTGCTGCAAGCAGCATTGGTCAATGAACCTTGTTGTATTTAGTTTGGCTAACTGTCCTTATGCATAATATAAGAAAGTGAATGTTTACATATTGCTTAAATACAGGGTCCTTTTAGTGTCATTACAACCAACTTTAATAGTATTAACAACAAAGATATTATGTTATGGGTTCATTTACTAGTTACCATATTTGACAAGGTGTCTGTACCTATGTATATAGCGTGAGCTAATTATACTTTTCGGTTATCCCGCTGTGTAATATTATATTAATTAAAACGATTCTGACTCTGTCAGTAGGAATCTCTGACTTCAATCTTTACAAAAATCAAATTATAAAAATACATAAAAATATAAACGTAGAAAACAGCCAGCATATATATGTACAAGAAGGATTAATTATGTTACAAATAAGTATTTACAGAAAAGAATAAAAGATGCAGTACCGATCGCCACATGTACAATAAAGTCAAATCAATAAATGTTCCAGGTTTGGCATCATAGAAGAGTACTAGTGGAATGGCTACAAGATCCGAGTCAAGAACTGGAACTGACTGGTGATGCATTACAACATGACCCCAAGAACTATCATGCCTGGCAGCACAGGCAGTGGGCCATGAAGACCTTTGGGTAAGATTAATGGAACATAATATTAAAGATATTTAAATAATAATAGAACTGTAACGGCCTTGTGAGTTGTGTCTATACATTAAAATATTGTTAGGAAATTTTTATGAGGCTGACAGATTCTTTGGAATTTTTATTTGTTTGTGTGTTCTGTGGCTATCTGTTTTTGTTAGTATTAAGCGGCATTATGTTCAATTTATACAAAATCAAAACCTCTACTTAATTTTAAAATGTGAGGAAATAATACATTTTAAAACACCTTTTAAATTTTTTACCAAGTTTTCTAGCTAATAATTGTTTATTTACTGGAGTAAATATGAAATGTATGAAACAGTTGAATGGATATAAATAAGTAAAAATGATTTGGTGTGCGTACTATCTCAAGGGTACTTTTTATATTTGCGCGTAATAATTATAAAGAATAGTTTTCCGGAGCAAAGCAAAGCAGATGTTAGCATTATTATAAATCCACGTATATTTTTTCACGTCAGTAGGTAATATTAGAAATATTATTTTTAAGTCCAATATGCACTTAGTTATATAAGTGTTCACATATTAGGTACATGGAACAAATTAAAACAGTTACTAAAACTACTGGTAATAAAAACCGGGCAAGTGCTTGTCAGGCCACGCGCAATGTAGGGTTCCAAAGTAGTAAGTTTATCAACTATTACTCATTAACTACTTATGCTAACATAGCCATGACATGACGAAACTATAAGGGTTCCAATTTAACTTCGGAACCCTAAAAACTGGCAGCAAGAAGTAGGATTAATGTAGACATTAACGTTTTATTGCAGTCATTAAAATCTGTGGAACTGTTATAAATGTCTCAAGTATAACTACCGCATATAATATAAAACTTCCTACTTTTTCATGTGTAATGTTCACGTCTTTCATACATGATTACTATTAGTTTATTACCATTGTTAATTTTACGAGTAAAACAATAAGTCGTAAAATACAGTATTTAGTGTGCGTATTTGTCACGCCTCCTCGAGAGGAGAGACCCGTGCTCAGTAGTGGGCCAATAATGGGTTGAAGCCATTGAAGTATAATGTCATAGAACAGACATCTCGAACAAAATGTGTGTCCCGCCCGCCCGGGAATTCGATTTTCAAAATTGAGCGCCGGTTCTCCTTTCAAAATGGAACGAATCCATTGAAGATTGAAGCCACGTGGCGCCAGTGCATTGGGACATACATGGTGTTCGCGGTGTCGGTTCTATACGCTAGTAATAATACTTCAATGGTTGAAGCCAATTTTGTCACACTACAGAATACTTAAAATAGTTCATACAAAACAGTTTGTTAACTGAGTCCTAATACGAGTAATAAAGTAATTTGTAAACTACAGCTATCATCAATTTGCATAAAACATAGTACTTATGTAATTAGATAATGATGTTGTTTGCAGGCTTTTTGATAAGGAAATGGAGTTTGTGGATTGTCTAATCAACGAAGATGTGCGAAACAATTCAGCTTGGAATCAACGGTACTTTGTCATGAACAATCATCTTGGCTGGTCAGATCTAAATGTGCAGAGGGAAATATGTTATACCATAGAAAAGATCAAGTTTGTTAAAAACAATGAGAGTGCGTGGAATTACTTAAGAGGCGTGTTATTGCACGACAAGAGAGGGTTAAGTGGTAATGCTGTGGTCACAGCTTTCTGTGAGGATCTTTACAAAAACAAATGTAGATCGCCATATTTATTAGCTTTTATCATTGATATATGTGATGAAGTTGTTAAGAAAGGAGAATCTAATGCTGTGTATAATGTTGAAAGAGCAGTCGATCTTTGTCAGGCGTTGGCCACCAAATACGACAAAATTAGAAACAAGTACTGGAACTATATGAATCAGAAATTCTCGAAGTATCAAGTTGCACGAGAAACAAATGGTATTTCGAACAATGTACATGAATAAGCCACTAGTATTTTATATGCATGAACTGACAGAAAATGAGATATGAACTAAACGAAAAAACTGTAAAATTATTGCTTAAAAACCAATTACAAGAAAAACTTGCAAATTTCAGTTGGGATTTGTTTGTTGGAATACTTTATTTGAAATTATATACACCATTTAGTTTTTAATGCAAATGTATTTATTTTCGATTTAAAGTGTGATAAAAAAGCGAATATTTCATATTTCACCCATATAATGTTGTTTTATTTAAAGTTTTTCGAGAAGTGTCCAGTAGACTGTTTGTTGGATTCATCCTGATTAATATTATTGGTAAAACCTGATCTCATGCTACGTGCTATGGTCTCGCAAACACAATCTTTATTGCTTCGATTACCATTCGCGTCTAATTTATTTGTCTCCTTTCTCACAGGGTTTATTGAACTGCTAATTTTTGTGCGGCTGTCCCGACTAATATTTCTTTTCTTCGTTTTGGCAGTTATATCACACTCGTTTTCATCAAGGGATATCGATAGTAACTTCAAGATATCAGGACAATTTCTGCAAGTACATTCAATGCAATCACAAAGTGGCTGAAATTAAATAGTATCTATTATCTTTTGTTCACTTAATACCAAAATACTAAATTAAGTATCTCATAAACGTATGCGAGTTATTTTTAGTATGTACTTACTTTATAGGTCACACGAGATGGGGTTCCTTTATTTCTTGGAGCTCTTTTCATTTCAGTTTTTCTAACTGATGTTTAGTGAAGGAATTTCAAAATTGAATTTAAAATGTTTACAAATACTTATATAAATAAAAATATTCACATTATTGTTCAGGCGAATCCAATCATGTTTGATGTTGATTTAAATGACATTTTCTTTATGGGTGTGAATTACGTAAATCTATGCCTTGTGACTGTATTGACTTTATAAACCAACAATTTTTATTTTTATTTTTTGACAGAAAATACTAAATGGTAATACCTTTATCAAAAATGTACTTTTCGATTTTTTTATAAGATTAGCCTATTAAAATTCATTTTTCTTTTGAAATACTTGCTTGATGTTATACAAACTTCTTTAATACCGAATAGCTACAAAAACTAATATTGGTTTTAACCTTCAGTGCCGAACTTGTTTGTTATCTTGACATTGACACCATTTTCAAACCAATACACGTGTCCAAACAGTTTACATTAAAATGTTAATATTAATTAATAAACCTTTGATCAATAGCCTAATTAGATAAATATTATGTGAAAAACAACAACACAATATGATTCTCTATGATGATGAGCCTTTAGAAGTGTGTATACTAAAAAAACATTTAGCGAATCTCACTTGCAAATGTAGTGTATGCGATAAACCGGATATCTCGGGTTCTTGTGCCGCGGCCTCTAAAGGAAGCAAGGAAATTCAAGCAGGGAACGTGTTTAGTCCTCTCGAACAAAGTTTCAAACATGACATCACATTGAATCCTAACTTTGAAATACTATGTAACTCAGTTTCATGTCCTGGCTGTTATATTGCATTGAACTTGTTGAAAGCCAAAGAGACCAAAGTTTGGAAAGATGAGGAAACTGAAACTATGTTAGGACTTTCCTGCTGTGACAAATCTAGCGGAAAGTGTGTAAAATTTCTGGAAAGAACCACATCTACATCAAGTATCAACCCTGCTAAGAACTCTTGCACGAGCCTGTATGAAAAAGTCACTAATACGACGGCATTGAATGGGATTATGAAGAAACGAAGTAATGAGCATGTAACATTTTCAGATCTTGATCATGATAGAGCTAAACGAGATGTACAGGCATTTTATGGACATTGTTTTTGTCTACAAAATTTCATAGACTCCATAAGACCACCTTTGCCTAGTCCTTAATGCTACATTAATTTTAAAAATCTTCAAAGTATCTGCAAACGAATTTACTATAAAAAGTATATTAATTCTTGGTCGAAATAAAAATGATATAACCACTGGGAGTACTATTTATTTTTTACTTAGCTGCATAATGCTTTATGAACCTAGCAGATGGGTCTGAAACTTGTACCCACTTTGGCATCCAATAATATGGAGTAAAGTTATCCTGACCTGGGAATGATTTCTCAAATACGTGGCGATAATACGTTGATTCTTTTGTAGTAGGTTGCAAGCCTCTGAAGCTTAGGTTGTCCTCTGGCAATCTTTCAGCAATAATCTCTGCTATTATAGTAAACAACGACTTTTTGACTGACGCTACTCCGTCGCTGAAGGCTTCCTTATGTCTCCAAAGTATAGAATCGGGCAAAAGTCCACTTTTCGCAAAGCTAGTCCTTAGCAAATGTTTTTCTACCCCGTTCTGCGGTTGTCGAAGCTTAGGATCTAAACTGAGGTAATGATGTGTGAACTGTATGTCTAAGAACGGTACTCGAAGTTCCAAACTGAATGCACTAGTTGTGCGGTCGGCTCTTAACCCATCATATAAATAAATATCGGAGAGCAAACGTATACTTTCATCGTGTCCCATTGTCTCGTTGGGCGCATCTCTAAAATAAATATAACCTTGAGCTAATTCGTCGGCGCCTTCGCCGCTGAATATAACGGTGGAATCTGTGTTCTCTTTAATATATTTGGATAAAATATACATGGGTAGACTCGCTCTTATCGTGGTTATGTCGAAAGATTCAAGATGATAGATGACGTTATCTAAACATTGTTTAACATCATTTTCATCAAACTGTACTTCGTGGTGTTCGGTACCGAGATATTCTGCAACAGTCCGAGCGGCGACTAAATCTGGAGAGTCTCCCATTCCTATCGCGAAGGTTTGTATTTTGTAAGGTATTTTATTTTCCCTTGCCAATTTAACTACTAATGCGGTTATTAACGAGGAGTCCAAACCTCCGCTCAGAAGGCATCCTATTCTTCTATCGGACATCAATCGTTTCTTACAAGCTGCTTCTAACAGATATGCAGTTTTTTCATACATGTTTAATTTTGAAAGTTCCTCTTCTGAGACAAACGGGGTGAAGCGTGGGGGATTTCCTGCTTTATAATATTGCTCTGTGTAATCCAATTTTATTTTTCCTCCGTCCAACATATCCCAAACCTCAAAGTGTCCGGGTGGGAATTGACCCAATGTGGAATTTTCACTAGCTTTTTGCTTCAGTCCAATCAAGCCCTTAGCTTCTGAGCAGATACCAAAAATACCATTTTCTGGATCGTGGAATCTGAAAAGGGGCCGCACACCATATGGATCGCGGCCAATATAAATTTTTCTTTTTTCTCCATCAACAAGACAGAATGAGAAGACCCCATCAAGCTTTTTTATGGCTTCGGCGATTCCAAAGTTTTGATAGCAGTGGATTATGGATTCGACGTCACAGTTAGTTTCGTAGGGGAAGTCATATTGGTCTCGGAGTCGCTTGCAGTTATATATTTCTCCGTTACAAATGAGTGTGGTGCGTGGGTACCGGTGAAGTCGCATAGGCTGCATACCATACAATCCATCTACAATGGCAAGTCTATGAAAGCCAAGTATAGACAGAGGTTCTCGAGCATCTTGTTCTATACGCCATGCGTCTGGTCCTCGGTGGACTATCGCAGAGAAACATTTAAGACATGTAGGACTTAAACCTCCATCTACTCCAAACGTTCCCCAAATTCCACACATTGTTGACAATCTGAAAATTAAAAAAAATATTAAATTATTGAAGTAATGGTAACCGGTAACTGTCTGAGAAAGCATTAAAAGTTAGAATAGTCTTTTAGAATCTCGGTGGTAAGGTAATCTTCACTCAATATCACTAGTCCGTTTCCGGATTTACGGCATTAATGTACAATTACTATAATATTTTTAAAATTGATAACAATATTTAACGTTAGCATTTATACAAAATATTTAATTTACCTCCACTGATATCGTGATAATAAACTAAAAATAGTTTAAGCAGACACCGGCCGAAACGATTTGGTACTCTTGTGAAACGTTAGTCTTGACATGTAAAACTTATTATTCACTCGCGCTCCATTCCGTGTCCCTCAGAGATTGAACTAGCTGTGGTAATGAAATTGAATCAATGGCACATACCACGGTGAGTCGGTGACCGGTGGCGTATAATATAAAATTTTCGTACAGTCCTTTCAGCGTGTAACCCGAGAAACAAGAAGAGACGTTTGGTTGAATGAAAAGTATAGCGTTAGCTCTTAATTTAGCGTGAGTTAGAAAGAGACGAACGATATATAGCTTATGTCTCTAGTTTGACTGCATTGTACGCCGATCACTTCATGCGTATTATTGTATTGCATCATCAAGAGCCATGCGGGATTCCACGTTGGAATTGCGATGACATATGGAGAACACGTTTTACTATTGGAACAGGTATCAAGCAAATTAATAAAATTTCTTTGGACCAGTTTTTTAGGGTTCTGACAAAAACGAAAAACGGAACCCATAGGATCACTCGTGTGTCTCTCCGCCCTTTACAGCCAATTTACTCCAAAACTACTGGACCAAATGAGTTGAAATTTGGTACTCATGTAATGTTTTGTAAGCCAAAGACGTAGGTATAAACTATAAAGTAAACAACAATTTAAAAAAAATAATTTTAACGAAATCAAAATTAAACAAAAACTGTTTTGCTAACCGTATCTTGTAATATGTCAAATGAAAGGTCTTGTTGTGAGGATCTTAAATGTATTTTTGTTATTGTTCTACAATGGATAGTTTTAAAATTATTCAAGAAACAACGAAAATTAAAGCCAAAAATTTATCATTTCATTGTGATAGTGTCCACATTGTTGGTGTAACCTGATAAATAAATAAAAAATAAATATGTATTGAATATGTAGACATTACGTAGGTAAGTGCCAGACGCGTAGGTATACCAAATCGAATTTATTCACACTTAATTTAATTTTAAATTAAGTTTAATGTTTAATATGGTTTGCGCAGTTTTGTATACCTACCTACACACGTCATGTCAAAATGTCTGTGTAGTATAGACACAGGTGTGACACAGATATAATTTGATACTACCTATGTATGACTTGAACCAGTTGTAGCCAGTAATTAATATCTAATTAAAATTTTATTTTTGTTATCTCCAATTACTTATTATACCGTTTTCTTTTAAGCTCAAATAACACATTTGCCTAGATCAGAGGTTCCCAGACTTTTATCTCACAGACCACTTTCAAAATTTAGCTGGTTCCGGCGGACCCCCTACTACATTTCTACTATATTCATTTCTAAAACTGTACAAAAAATATATGTTTTTGAAGTTATACTTCTTTTGGCGCGATGGTGAAAAATGATGAGAGTGAATTTCTATGATGCGCGCGCACACCGACACCTAAATTCTACAACGTGAAGTTAGCTAAATTCTGTATTTTTCTGTATGCAAAAAAGTTTTCACAGTATTTACCTCATTACAAACGATTTTATAATCGATTGAATTGATTCATAATAATCGATTGATGGAATATAATAATATATTTTATGTATTATTTGTTAATTATAATTATAATATTAATTTATTTCTTACATGTTTTCGTATTCCATACATATTAAAACTATGTAATATATTTAGAATTACCATTCAATCGTTACGCTAATTTTATTAAATTACATTTCGAATATTTTGACATCGATTAATCGATTGACAACAAAGATGATGTAATCCCTAATAATGTCATTTTGGTAACCATAGTATTTATAAATAACACCACTGTACTGTCATATTTGTCATCGATCGTTCATGTTTCTACGCGTGGTTTTTTTGTATTTTTCTATTAAATATTTTCAGCGTACCTATTTGGAGTCCTATTTACTATTGAAACTCATCGACACGCACACAGTTATTTTAATTTACTGTTGTATTCGATTTCGTACTTGTGTTTTGGTGAATGTGTTTTCGCAGTTTCGCTACAATTTCTGGCAAACCAATACTATATGAATATGGACTACTTAATCGCCTGTTTTGTGACTGACAAAGGTTCAGAATAAGTCCTGAACACTGGATAACGTACCCTATGCATCTTTAGAAGATCAGTAGTTTGCTGTGGCCATACTTACAATGAGTATGTTATGGTATCTTGATTGGGCAAGGTACCAACGAAATTTAGCGCCTCCTGCACAACTAGACGAAATATTAATATAAATGATAACTAATAAAATCTCTTGAAATATGCAATAGCTTTTATTATACAACCTTTTTATGACATTCGTTTTGGGTAAAAACCATTTAAGTAGTAGATAGTATAATAGACACCCGCCAACTTAGTTTTAACCATTAAACTCGTAGTTTAAGTGTTAGTATTTTTGACTTTTTATTACGTTTGTAATGATTACTCGTAGGTGTTTGGTTTATAGTAAGTGTAACATACATATTAAATAGCACTGTGACACGAGTATGACATAATCATAACCTATAATTAAGGTGATTCATTCTAGGATTTCCTTAGTTGGCCATTGCTGGCAGCCGTGAAAATTGGAGAAATTAACCCTTCAACCGTTGAATTTAAATTAGCGCAATATGGCGGATCTGTTGAATCCGAAACCAGGACTCTCAACAGACAGGGTTTTGCGAAAACATAAAAAAATGTAGGTGCGGAGAATTTTAATTTTTCGCATTTGCGACTAAAATACACGTATTTTGTATTTTTTTGATTGAAATTCACTATAATAGTGATCTAATTACAATTATTCGTTTGGGTTTTAAAGTGTTTTTTCTACAAAACAAAAACAAAACGGCAGCCACTGCAAATTCGCAAAAAAATTCGCATTGATTCTAAGACTATTTTTGGCTTAAAATGTAAAGAATATGTCCATGTTAGTTCCTTTTATTTCTTAAATCTGTGGTTAGTTATTAAAAGTTGTTGTATGTAAATTGTTTATTTATTTGGATTTCAGGACTTTTATAATTTTTAAATTCGCGTAGAAAAGTTGTTGTTTTGTTTGGAGATTGAAATATTAAAACATCACTTAAAATCTTTCTTTTTATTCTGTGCTGAAAAATTACGAAAGACAATGTAGTCTGTACTGATTGATTGAGTCTATGGGTCGATTTGTCTATAGTCCGTTCACAGTTATTTTACCTCTAGCTATTAAAGTCAAAGTCAAAATATTTTATTCATATAGGTATCATTGATACACTTATGCACGTCATTTTTTGGCTTTTCGGAAGGTGCTTTGTCATGGAGGAGAAGAAAAGCCTAAATAAACTCCTCAGCACATCTTTTAAAAAAATATTACAAAAAAAATATTATCATACAAAAGTTTACTATTCTGAGTGGAACTGGTTGCAGAGCTAATCATTGTCACAATTGTGTCTTTACACGTTTTTTGAAAGATTCTATTGGCAAGTCACGTATTAATTCTGGGATTTTATTATAGAAATGTATACCAAGCCCTATGAAAGATCGTTGCACTTTACTTAGGCGGAACGAAGGCGTAATTAATTGATACATTCTTTTTGTTTGGCGATTATTAATATCAAAATTTTGTTTATACGCGTTTATATTCTTCCTTATAAAAACTACATTATTAATTTATTAAGTTGGTTAACCTTAGCTGTGTGTTGTAATGTTTAGTTTGTACGATTCCCTAACATGAAATATTTCATGTTTCTTCTGATGTATATAAATATTATTTACTAGGTTGATCCAAAAGTAACGATAGTAAAAATGATACACGTTCAAATAAAATAATGTATTATTTTACAGTCTTTCAACTAATCAGTTCACATTCTCGGTAGTTATATTAAAATTACAACAAATTGAATTGCTTTAAATTGGGTTGGCATACGAATGATCAAAACGCACGCCTAATGATAAATAATCACTATCGGACGAACATGAATCATCAAAACTGCTCTCAGATTCCGTATCACACTCGTCTTTCAATCCTATAATAAATTTATCAATTTCCGCGTCTAAGCTTCCATCCATTTTACAAAACTTATCCTCAATATGTCGCACATGTTTTATACGCAGTCGGGTTTTTTGTATTTTTCAATTTTTTTGTGTGTAATAGACCTATCATTGATTCAGTTGGAAAAAATATTAGAACACGATTTCGTGAGCCATGACCCATGACCACGTTTTATGCTATAATATGTACCTACGTTTGCCCAAAATTCTTCTGTATTTTCATTGAGCGACTCAATTTCTTTTGTTTTTTGTATTTATAACACTATTTTCTATTTTAATTTTCAATATTATATTACATTGGTAGAAAATGCATAAAATCGGGAAAAACGGTCGCTAAAACGGGATATCGGGAGACGATAACCAAAATCAGTAGATATCCCGATAAATCGGGAACTTTTGCAACACTCGTCACTTGACAGCAAGTAATGCTAATCTAATGGGAAGGTAATGACAGCTTGTCAGAGGTAAAATAACTGAACGGACTGTAGTAAATAGTAATCGATACTTGTCTTTGGGACTAGCAGCCCATTCTTTTTCTCTCCTTAATCTGTATTAAAGTTTAATGCCTGTCGGAAAATAAATTATTCTTCAACTGAACTGAATAAAATCTTTCATTCCCTCCCCCCCACAAAAACTGGTTTTACAGCATGGTATCGTAATAATTCTCGTAATAGAACATAGATGGTGTTTTTACAATTGTAAAAACAGAAAAAAAAGATTTACAATTGATTTGTTTTTGCAAAGTAATATTAGAATATACTACAAAATTAATCACAGATGGCGCTTAACACATATAGTTTGACTATAGAGATTCGTAAATTAAATTATTTCAAAATATTATTTAATTTTTATTTTTAGTATTGCTGTTTTTGAATATTGTATTTTGAACAATGTTTTTTTAAAATTGTTTTTGATTTTTTTTCATGCCAAAGAAGTATAACTTCTCACGCGCGTACAAAAGTACACGCACCCAATGATGTTTATTTTTTTCATCTTACAATACAAACTATTCTTGTTGGTCATATCACTATGACATACTGGTATGACCACCAATAAACTCCATCTGTGAACCCCCATCTTTTTGTCACGCCAACACGTAGACCCCCGTTGAGTCTCCCACGGACCCCTGGGGGTCCATCTGGACCACTTTGGGAACTAAGAGCCTAGATCATTAATGCTTAGGTAGATACCCATTAGAGTGATTCTGCTTGCGTGTTGCGGCTTCGATTTTCGGTCGAGGCAAAAGTTAATGTAGGTAATGAGATTGTATCGCGTCAGTAATATTCTTAGTTCAGGTGCATGCATGCACCTATAAGTATCGTATAAGTCATTACAAATGCAAAGATTGACGATGTGGGCCTTGTGTGAAAGTTTATAATGCAGTTTGTGCTACTTGGGTTGGAGGGGAGGGTCTCTCCTCTTGAAAAGGCCTAGGCCCTAGAGCATATTAATGTCTGTAACGCACATTCTAGGAAAATCTAGACGTGCAAGATTTGAGATACTACAGTACAATGTATTTTTTGATCAATAAAAAAAAGAAATTATTAATTATAATAATTTAATTAAACAAATGAAAGGCGAATTGACTGTGACGAGTGGATTTGTTGATATCAGCCTCGGTTTTTGATGTGTTCGTAGATTTCATGTCCTGTTCCAATGGCGCCAACTGCCCCCAGTCCATGTTTCTGCAAAAATAAAGATTTTTGTTAAAGATTGAAGAAAAAATATGTGACCTTACGTTTATCTTCTTGATCTTATTAGCTTTTTTATATTAATAAAAAGCTTAAATTATATCAATGGACTGCAATTTTTTGCATTAGTCTGACACACGTTTTCAAGTGTAAGTGTAAGAGTTTGTTTCAATTCTTAGAGTACAATTACAGCTCTTGTGTTGTATTAAGTGTCAAAAATGCTGCAGCAGTGGCGCGCAACTTGTACCGCAGGCGCAGTTGTTAATTTTGGATATCTAGAAAACAAACGTAGAGCTAAAAGCTGAACGTGCTCTCCGCGTCGGGAAATTCTGCAGTAGACCTAAATTCTAACTCTGTATAGTCGTTATATGGCGTAATACTGACAAGAACCGAACGCGACGGTTTTATGGAATTGCAAGCATAATATACAGCGTGATTCTAAAAACTTTCGAAAGAAAAACAGTTTCGGAAGAGGCAACTGAGATGAACTAGCATGAAATTTTACGAATCTAAATCGTAAAACAAAATACGAACTTGATCACGTTATGTGACAGGCTACGTTGTTAATTACTTTGAATTAATATTATTACCTATTATTTATTTATTTCAAATCTTTATTGATTGTAGACACTAAATAAATTTACAAAAGGGTACCTACACAGTTAATTGGTAAGTACAATACAATGGGCGGCCTTATCGCTTACAACAAGCGATATCTTCTTGTTCATGTTCTTTCGAAATGGAAATATGTAGGTACAATCATTACGTGGTTCAATTTCAGCAATAATGTTTCGATCAACAATTGAAACCCTGCACTAACAAACTTGCATTTCCTGAAACATAATCTTCTTAGGTACCAAAGTGTAGACTGTACGAAACTACCAAGCCCTCCCGTTGCGACCAATCATTGGAGATTCAATACTGACAAGAGATCTTGCTTTATTCTGTCGAAGCAGTTACGTGACAGATAACTAATTATTATGTTACGCTTCAAATAATGTTTAGGGCTCTGTGCTGAGAGATCTTGATTTCGTAGGAAAGTTTTTGGTTTTGCTTTTTGTTACCTAATTGAAGTTATTGGGTAACTAGCTACCTATTGGAACGGAGTTGGAACGAAGGACGACACTTTTTTTGAAGTGATTCAGAGAGTTTTACAGAGATGGCGCTGTACAACAAAACAATACTTAAATCGAAAGGAACTTCGTTCCATCCGGGTGTCCCTTGGCACCTCTCATGTTTTTTGTTTATTTAATTTCATTATTAGTATTATACTTTCGACTGTTATGACTTTTCGGAATGTCGATTCACTCCATGGTGGATTCATTCATTTTACTTGAAAGTTTGCAATGATAGAGTCAGTAGGAGTTTGGTTTTGTAGGGTCAATTCACTCATGAGGCGAGGTCCCAAGGTAAATTAAGTCAACGTAGGTCCAGTCTACTGTCAGGTAAACTGAATTAACTGTGCTCACACTACAATTGAAAAAACGTGTTCGTGACAACGTGCCACTATAGTTAAGAATTCTCTAATACACCACGATGTTCTATCAGAAATACCTAATTAGTAATTACCTATATCAATAATGAGTGATGAAGTTTATCTAAAATTTATCTCTACAACCTACCATCTGTGCTACCACCGAGTACATAAGTGTACGACTTTTGCTAAGTAAAATGTATTTATCTTTTATTGCTACTTTAAAATGGTAGGCGTAGATTTAAAGTTATCGAAGTAGGTAGTAAACTCGGATTTAAAAGTTACCCCACGACACTGTCCGCTTAAGATTATGGTGTAAAATAAATTGTAGTGTAGGTAAGTAATTTAAAAAAGCATCAATTATACTTCTTGCTAGGTGATCTAGACTCAAGATTTAAATCTTGAGTTTTTAAGACTTGTTACGAATAGGGTAGAAGTTAGATAGATACAAGACAAGTATGTATTGTACATAATATGTTGGAAAATGGTGTGAAATTCCTATTACCTAAATCTAAGATATAAGATAAATCCAAGGAAATATCTGTATAATTTTGTTAGTAAATTTGAAAATTATGATTATTATTATTTAGAGCCTCGTTTTGCGGCAGTTAAAGATACTTACTTCTTAAATTTTTTTTTTGATTTTACGCATCAGTTAAAAGAAGCTTAATTTCTCAAGCGCAAAGAAGCTTAATTTCTTTTAAATGAAAAAGTTCCCATTTTAGACGTCTGTAAAAGCAGTTTTCTCAATTATTTCTTGGCAGGCTTGGTGGTCTTTTCATAATTGCGCTATGTATAATAATGTATGTATAATTGCGCTAATTGTCACCTATTGTCCATTCAATTGTAATCGTTGAACAATTTATTCAAAATTTAGTTACTTAATTAAAGTCAAGTCATAATAAATGTCGATAATGTTGCAGGATTGAAGAAGACAAAAAGCCGGTTGATAAAATGAAAAGTTTGAAAAAAAAGGCGTCTATCCAATGATCGGATAACGATACAGGACCTAGGTACTTATGTGGATGTACTATGAAGGTTTCCTAAAGTTTTTAAAGCAATTAAACGGATACTTACGATAACTTTTCCTCCTTTCTTGATTGCACCTCCAGCGCCCTTGGGGTTGGCTTGGGATCTGCCCATCATCATAGCCAACACAGCAAGGATCACCACGAATAGGTTCACGAAATTCATTTTGAATGTTTTGTTTAATGTGAAATAAAAGTGTTCAAAAGCAAACGCTTGTTGTTGCTCGAAGGAAAACAATTGAATGGTAACAAACTAACAACAGTATCGATTTATATGCAGCTAAGGACTATGCGCACTGTTGTGGGAACTTGATTCTGGGTTTCCCCTACGTTATGAGACTGTTGGGAAAAGATGGCCACATATTTTTTGTAATTCAATATAATTAAATATTATTTACGAAATTCTCTACACTAGAATATCATGTAAATTTTGAAAAGTTATGTATTCTTACAGGCATCCCAGTGCACTTAATGATTAGATATAGATTTTTTTAATCTAAGATGCAAGTACCTAAGATAGCGTTTTAGCGTTTTTACTGTTTGCACCTCTACCTACGCATTTCTTGAACGTCTGTGTCCTCTACCCTTAGGTTGTCTGGTAGAAATCGCTATTACAGCGATAAGACCGCCTATTATGTCTAACAATACTAATATTGTAATATTTTATGTACTTCTAGTGTGCACAATAAAGAATATTGTATTGTGTTGTATTGTATACCGATTTTCAGAATCGATAAGGAAAAAGAATTAGCTAAAGAGTTTGTTTTTGTTGGTACCTGTACTGCGTATGATGTGCGTATGGTGTAATTTTTTTAGGGGATTCCTGAGTTGTTTTCGGTATAAATAAGTGAACTTACGTGAAAATTTTTAAGTTGCATGAAAAAAATCTAATACATTTCGATAAGGTTGTAGAAGCAAAAAAATATGTGGATAAGTGACTATACTCTGTTTATTTTAACAAACGAGTACCGAAAATTTTGACTGCGTTTCTATTGGTCCACGTAATCAACATAAAGTCCGTTTCACACAAACGCTGTAGTTATCTGTACATTCAGTTGACTGTTGAGTCATCGACTACCTGCGCGTCGCACGTGTTTTAGTAAGTGATCCAGACGATATTGTTTGTGCGTGAGTCATGTCGGACTTGTCTCCTGTAGTTAAGCGTGCTAAGCGCCCTTTGCAATCTACAGAAAAACAAATTATATACAATTTGTTTAAATCATTTCAAGAGTCTGATTATAATAGTTCACACATTTTTTTGCTTACCTAATTGTGGCATTTTGAAAATAATGTAAACATTATAAATTATTTATTTTAATAAATAGATAAATTAATGTCACATTTCACAACATGTCACAACTCGTTTTATAAATATATTTTCTGGACAGTTAAAAATGGCCATTTAGATATATGTATAAAGCAAAGAGGTCATAAACTAATAATAAGGTTAACAGGGTTTGTATCTTTACTGTACAAAGTTATCTCCATCTTGCCGCTGAGGATAATTAATTATCTACGTTATATATTATTACAGATAATTATTATTACATGTGTTTCGTTTTTTTTAGGTTATTCAAGAGTTTAAATCAGGTGAACCACCTAAATCACCGAAAAAGAAAAGAAATCGCTTAAGTATTATTAATAAATTTGATGGTTTAATATTACAAGAATTGATTAACCAACACCGTAGAATACCCCTTCCGCTATAAATATATACTATTACAATATTGTTTTTTTGTTATTTATTTATGGAAATATCATGAACATACTAAGTATGCAAAAAAATCATAAAATAATAATTTTATCTTCGCTACAGTAAATTTTAGAAGTGTTCAATATGAACGGGCCTTAACAATTTCAAAACAAGAACAAAGGCGTTGGCCCCGCCCCGACCATGACCCATCTCATTCTGTCAATATCGGAAATGTGCGAGAGACATACTCAGTACTCGTTTGTTAAAATAAATAGAGTATAGTACTGGTATTATAATAGTGATACATTAAGAAATTAAGTAAAAATAATAAATTAGGTGTATCTATTATAGCTCTAATTATACAGAAAACTAATAATTATTTCGAAATAGGTATACATTTTTTATTTATTTATTCTTTATTGAAACTTACAAAAGTAATGGAACAAAAGGCGGACTTAATGCTGAAAGTATTGTATAACTTGAATTTAAAATCCATATTCCAACAAGTCCAAATGGACATACGACATACCTAATGCGCATAGACCTTATCAATTTACCTTAATGCTTGCAGGTATAGAATAACAAAGAGTATGACAAAAGTATATTCTTGAGTATTAAAAATTCCTAGATACAAAATAATAGTACTGCGATCTTCCTTAACACGATAATGTATGCAGTAAAATGTATGTAACTATTGTACATTTATAAATAAAACGCAATTATATTTGAGTCAATAACAGGTGTAAATAAATAAAAAAGATTAGTTGCATGTTGGGATTTCCTTTATTTTTCTAGTTAACCGGTAATTAATTTTTACGTGATGCAGATTGTTGAATATAAAACCACTAAGTTATTATTTGGATTTTATTTTCTTGGAATAGTTAATGATAAGTATTTTTCTAAAATCTTAACAGAGAAATGTATTTTTTATTATTTAAGTATAGTTTAGATTTTCCAAAGCGTGTGAGTCTTCACGGACCACCTCAACGACACCAAGTCCCAAACTTTATCGTTCACAACACCTATGTCCTACGTTGTCGTATCAAAGGATCTATATGTGTCTATAACCACAGAAGAAATAATATTACATGTGTATATAATAGTACTATAACCACAAACTCACGTCCCGGCAATATCGTTGGAAACGAGGAGGCAGTTTATCGAGGGTTTCCTACCGCTCTGTTTTATGAAGCGCTGTACCCACACCGTTCACTAAAATTTACTGCTTCCGTATAAAACTGATCGTAACTGGGCTGGGATGGCAGTATGGTATGAAACTTATGTTATACGTGGTTTCATGAAATCATATCTTTAGCGTCAGTCACTTAAATATGACATATGTGGACGTGTGGCGTGGAAATAGGTACCTAGTAGATAAAATTTTAGAGTTTTATCATTGAAGTATAATGTTAAAGAACAGACATCTAGAACAAAATGTGTGTCCCGCCCGGGAGGTTCCATTTTCAAAACTGAGCACCGGTTCTCCTTTCAAAATGGAACGAATCTATTAAAGATTGAAGCCACGTGGCGCCAATGCATTGGGACATACATGGTGTTCACGGTGTCGGTTCTATACCTACGCTAGTTACGCTATACTTCAATGAGTTTTCTATAAGTAGATACGTAATTTAATGTTAATATTGTTGGTTTATTTTATATCTGTACAATGTTTAGAAAGTATCAACTACAATGTTATTTTCAGGGTACCTTCTGTACAGATAAAGTGGGGATGATTATTTTCTCGTCTATCTCACAGTGTGGGGAAAAAGGTCTTTTAAATATATTATGAGTTGCTTTGAAGTGCTAATTTTTAACGAAATAAGTAGGGTGTTATTTTGACGTGTCTGTGTATCTGTGTATCTGTGTGACTGTCTGAGGCATCGTAGCTCCCAAACGGATGAACCGATTTTGATCTAGTTCTTTTTTGTATGAAAGATGACTTGTTTAGTGCAACTCAAACTGTCGTAGGTGTGGGTGATTATGGTTAGAGTTAGTGTCCCCCCTTGCCTGGTAGGTGTTGAATATGTGAAAATATTCACGACATTAGCATGTTATGATGAGTTTAAGAGGAAAATTACTACGGCTAGGGTGGCATAAGTAGATAATGAGTAATTTTTTTGTAATTGAATAGTGATTTGAAATTTGAATTAACAGTCGACTCCCTATAGGGTAGAATTTATTGTCGGGTGTATATTATTTACTCTGGTTCCAAATATTAAACTTTTTTGCTCTCACCTAGATACTATACTACCTACCTTTTCATAAAGGTGCCTTGTCATTATGGAAAAGAAATGAAGAATCTATAAATCATGTGATTAAACGTAGACTCCAAAAAAGCTGCACTTACTCTAAGTATAACATACTCGTATCAGAGTGAATCGGCTAGTTAATGCGCTCACTAACACTATCTCACCTAACTATTAAGGTCAACTCGGCGAAGACCGTCTGGAGGGTAGGACCGTACAGTAAGAAATACAACGAATTCTGAATAGCTACAGCAAATACAACCCAGCGTACAAACACTTTAAACTGTTTTAGTTTCAATTAATTGACATAGATGGCGCTATTTATGACACAAAGAGAAAAAAATACGTATAAAATTTAGTCGGGCTATCAACTTGCAACACGACCTGGCAACATGTTGGCAAAAAAATATTTTAAGTGGTTTTTCATCATATTTATCAAGGTTTGTGTAGCAAATTTAATTAATTATCAATATTATTATCTAAATATTATATTAGAATAGAATAAAACATATTTTTTATGAAGTTACATCTAGTGAAAAAAACCTATCCTCAAATTGCAATAGTGGAGAAGTCCGTCTAGTTCTTGGAGGGAAAGATCGGCATGTGCCGGTCTTCGTCGTTTTCAGATGTAATAAACCTTTTACGCCTAAGCAAATTTTATAAAATTAATCCTTATACATATGATTCGTATATTTAAGCTTCCTGCGTAGTGAGTCTCTCTTAAAACCTCTTAAGTTCTACTCTTAAAATCGATAATCGATATTTCATTTCAATTGCCGTGTTATTTTATTATTTTTCTTTGACTCATAAGTACATTATGATATTATAATATTCTATTTTATACTTTCGACGAATTTATTAGCACTAGCGCTGAAAAAAAACAATTATAATATGAATATAGAAGAAGGTGTATTTTAGTACCTACTTCGATTAAGTAAGTTGGTTTTTGATCTCTTAAATGGTAGACCTAAAGAAGGCGATTCCTTTTAATAAAACTGATATACAAAAAAAAACGATTTTTTAATTTGATTTAATTGTTTTTTACCCCTGAGTTTCGATCTATACCGGACTTACCCGACATACGTATTTTTTTGCGATTTAAGACGATAAGAGCGTTTAATATGAAAAACGATAGCACACATTTAAATGGCGTTGAAATATGTACGCGTATACAATGTCTATATTCACGTAAACTGACTATTTGTAGGTTTTTTTTCCACAAGACGGTCTTACCTGACGTGGTAGTAAAGTCCGTCTATTTCGCCATGTTTTCAAAATTAATTTTTATTTCATTAATCGATAACCTTAAAGTAATTTTTAGAGTTTTTTTTAATCGTCAACTAAATATTTGATTACCTAATTCAATAAAATTTGCCTAAAATGTTATAGAAATGGCGAAATTTGCCTAATGAATTAAATTTTTAATGAAGTATGCCGGTCTTCGACGAGTTGACCTTAAGTGAGATTGCCTTCAAGCTTAGTAATAAATCAGACCTACCTAATTTCAACAAAAAAATTAATCGTACTCAAATCGGTTTATAAATATCAAGGAAATCGGTGTGCACCCAAAAATAAACCGACTAAACGTAATAGTAATCTGTTCTTCTTTTGAAATAGCAGTTTTTTTTTTAACAAAAATATACGCCATTTATTTGTATCGTTTATTCTTAAGCCTTGTTAGTGAGCGTTTAGTAGGCCTTCTACTGGAATTGGAATTATTATTCCAAAATATAAATCTTATAACAAGCTCCATATTGGGTCTTCAATGGGCCATCACTTGCGTCATAACCTATGACCATATTATTTTCACCATAGCCGCCGGGCTATGAGCACTTCACTGGAACTATTTTTATTTATAATTTTTACACCAAACCTCAAAATATAGCTTACTTTATACCTCAAAATCAGTATCTGAATTATATCATGTCATTATGTGGCTGGTTTCATAGTGCCACCAGTGGCGAAAAACTGAAGATTACCTAATTTAAATAATGATGTAACAATATTTATAAAATAGTCTTTTTGTAGCGTGTATTTTATATCATGGACAATCAATTAAGCTGAGGATGATAAAGAGCGGACAAAACTTAAATAATTAGCATACATGTAGGTCCAAATACATTGCGTAAGTTGCTCTTCAATCAAGTGATGACCACCTTATGAAAACAGCGGGTATCCTCTGGATTAAAAAAGCTCAGAACCGATCAGAATGTCGCAAGTTATTAGAGGCCTATGGACATCTAGAAACTGATAAATGGAGTCTAAGTAAAAATTATCAATCCCTATCAATCAATCAATTATCTATCCCTTTTTTATCAATTAATTTGTATAATTTTAATTTAATTTTTATTGTATGAATGTTATTTAAATTTAATTGTTAGTAATATTTTCATTAATTTGTTTTATGTAATTTTATTGTGAGTTATGATGAATATAATTTGTAAATTCTATTGATTGTGCATGCTGTTTTCACCAGTAATTGAGGTGACACTAGAAAATGTATGTTCTGTAATTTATCTTTACATATTTTAATTGGAATTTGATAGTGTCCACTTTTTTGGTGAAACTTAATAAATAAATAAAATAAAAAGTAGTAAGAACCTTATTATCATAGAGTAGGTACCTATCCTTATCATTATAATTTATTCCATTATTTGGTGATTATTCCTGCTGACTAACATATCAAAGAGGGATAATTGTTTATCTATCCACGCGAGAATTTATCCTACTTAGTGAAAATTAGAGGGAAAATGTCCAGTTCTGTTGGTTATGCAAATGAAGAAGAGGGGGCTTAGTTCCGACTGTTCTTTGCCGGCAAGCCCGTCTAATTGTAATTCGTATAGCGTGTCTTGCCGTGTAAGTTTATTGAATGAGTTGTTACGAGTGGGAATTTTAAATATATTAACGTAAAAGTGTGCCTAAAGGTTTTTACCCGGCGCAAATTCATATTGCTGGGACATTTTCACCAGGAATATGGTTTTAGGTTTCCCTTTTTCAGTTTTCCATAAACTTGTCATTAAGAAAAACTATAAGTTGCTCCTGGACCTACTTGTATCTACATACGGAACATGTTAAATGGAATTTAATATCTAACCTATACTACGTTGAGACCACGATAGCCTTCATTCTACTGGTAAGGTAGGTATCACTTACCTTAACAAAATCTGTCGCTATAAATTATTTTATCGGTAAGGACCAAATTTTAATTACTTTTTAAACAAACAAACTTCAGCGAAAAAAGAAATTATAAAGTAAATGTATTTAATGAAAAAAGGTATTATAAAATTTTGCTGGTTTCAAGGATAGCCCATAAATGATTATAAGAAAGGTTATATTAAACTAACAACAAAATTTATAAATCTGAAACTTCTTATTTTCCGACTTAAACAAAAGGAGGAGGTTCTCAATTCGACTGTAACCAAAATATCCATCTACATAATACTTAATAATAAAATTGTAATGTACTTAATGACATTGAAGTATAATGTCATAGAACAGACATCTCGAACAAAATGTGTGTCCCGCCCGGGAGGTTCAATTTTCAAAATTGAGTCCCCGTTCTCCTTTGAAAATCAAACGAATCCATTGAAGATTGAAACCACGTGGCGCCAATGCATTGGGACTTACACGGTGTTCGCGGTGTCGGTTCTATACGCTAGTAATAATACTTCAATGTGTAATGATAATAATTTTTTTAAATAGAAATTGCTGAAATAAAACTATTTAAAAGCAAAAGTATAAAATCAATTTATTCCCTATCCTGTGGGGATTCGAAATATCTTGAAAATAGTCATTAATCATTCCAATTAGAATTCTAACCGATGAAGAAGTCTTGGGGCGGCTTAGAATAGGTACCTATGTATATTATATCTAATCTCATGTCGGCAGAACAGGGTACAGAGTAGAATAGAATAAGAGGTAACAGGGTCCTTGTTAAATTTAGTAGTAGAGTTTCGCATAAAATTATTATTCTCGATATTATTACGCAAGTCAGCAATAAATAGCTCACTCAGCTTCCGGCTCAGGGGAATCAAACCAGAATTTGTGAACCCAGAGGGAGAGGAAATGTAATCCTTAGAATTTATTTAATTGCAAAATAAATAAGCACTTTTTATGGACAAAAGTAAAAAAAAGTGCATGCCACAGACACCAAATACTAACGAAAACATACACACCCAGAACGAGAATTCACACGTTAGTATATTAATTCATTGGAACTTAATACACCGAGATAATTCAAACTTATCATTCAATTTTCTGCCTCACTGGGAATCAAGCCCCCTTCGAACGGCGCCACGGTCAGTGCCAGATTTATATTTTTTATTAGTATAGGCCAAATTATTTCCGCCGCCCCATGTTCTTTCTAAAATAATAATTATCCATTCATAGTAAGGAAGGCACTGAATTATTCACTAAGAAAGTGCGTAAAAAAACAAGAATTACAAGTTTTCACGGCACTTTTTAATAGCAAAATCATCTATAATATCATCTTCTGAAATCTGCCGCCCCTAGGCCGCGTCCTATACGGCCTATTGACAAATCCGGGACTGGCCACGGTGGTTAGGCATGGAAACTATGGTAAGAAAATAATAATAAAAATTAAAAGATTCTGGAAATTAGGGGTCAATAATGTCCATTTTAGGAAGACCATCCTTCTAAAACAGGAGTAAACTAACTAATCTGTAGGAAGCCAAACTTGGCCCGGGTTTTCCCGCTACGATCACGTTGTCGACATCTATATTCTACTGCATATAAATGGCGCCAACTCGCTTCGAGTATCATTCTGAATCCTTAAGTTCTGGACGCCAGTCAAAGAATACTCATTTAAAATCATAAAATCTAAATTAAAATTTTATAAAAATGAAATTATTCAACGCTGTTGTATTCGTTCTTTCTATGTTAGCGATGATATTTTCTATAGCACATGCAGCCCCAAAGATAAATCCAAATGCGATAAAAAAGGGTGGAAAAATTATTGTAAGTTGATTAATTACTCAATTTATTTCTGTACTTTTTTTGACTTATTTTAATTAGTCCTTCCCCTTCTTCAATCAAATTCAAATAATTGTTTATCCATTTTTCGCATGAACGCCTCAGCTGTGTAATTATTTTTTCCTATTCAACCTTTCATCTTGTTAAATGTTTGTTTCTTCAAACATATTCAGGTCCAATACTATAATAATATTTTTAATTTGATTTATCTTTCTGTGTTAATCACATATTGTCTCTCGTCTTTCTTACGTATTTTTATCCATTAATTTCATGGTTTATATTTCATTACATTTCATTCATACTTTTTTCCTATCTATTATGCCCTTCGTATTTTATTTATTATTTGTTAGTGATTTTCTCAAAAGGCTTTGTATTTCAGAAACATGGATTGGGAGCTGTAGGTGCCATTGGGACCGGCCATGAGATTTATCAACAAGTTCGCGACAGAGGCTAATCTTAAAATCTTTGTAACATGAAGTATTACTCGTAGTACTAGAAGATACAAATAATATAATTATAAAATATATTCAATAAATACATCTTACATTGTCTTTAAACAGAAATATAGCAAAGGAATTTCTTCTTGAAATCTTATTTTTAAAATAATGGTCAGGGATAATAACATATTTGTACTAATTTACTTTTTTAATGTTATTGAAGTAAATTAAATTTAGATCACATTCACATGATAGTAATGTAATTTTTTTAATAGTATCATTACAACCCATGTTATTGTCATTGTTTATCAAGAATTTGGGAATTCCAATTTATATGACCTGATGTAAAATATTTATAATGTACCAAATAATTTGTTGTATCTGTGATTGTTAATTTTATTTTATGTTAAACGGTTTTTCGTAGTTCACGTTAAGTTAATACTAGCATTATATCATGTTGGAAGTGGCTGTTAATTCAGTCAGGTAAAATGTGTTGCGGTGAGCTCTAATAAATTTCCACTGAAGTTGAACAAATTGTTTGATTGAAGTATTATTACTAGCGTATAGAACCGACACCGCGAACACCATGTATGTCCCAATGCATTGGCGCCACGTGGCTTCAGTCTTAAATGGATTCGTTCGATTTTGAAAGGAGAACGGAGGCTCAATATTGAAAATCGAACGTCCCGGGTAGGACACACATTTTGTTCGAAATGTTTGTTCTATGACATTATACTTCAATGACATTTACCTGTATAATATATACGTACAATGCAAACCAATTTTCTTATGTAGATAGGTATCATAACGATATTAATGAAATTCATATGAAACTAATTTCTTCGGACGGAAAATAAAATTACGTTCTGCGTACCAGTGAATCGTCTCAAGATTTTCTTTTCCACAACGTATATTTAAGCACTACAAAAATGAGGAGAATTTATGTTTAAACATTCTTAACACGTGTAAACTTATCTTAAATTAACATCGGATACTAAGCGCTCGGAAAAGCTACACTCGACGGGGTTTTATTTTCATGAGCATATCTTATACTTAATATATCGCACCTTCAGTGGAAAAAAGGCATAAGATGAAAATTGCAATTTTACACGAGAGCAAAAAAACTGTTAAAATATCAGTAAGTAGTCAAAGGAATTTACATTACGATTTCTTGAACAAAACCGTCAAGATTAATGATAAAAATTTGAAAAAATTGAGCTTAAGCAGCTTTTGTCCCTCTTTCCAATCATATTAATAACTAAAATTCAACGTATGATGACTTATGCTTTTTTTCCACTGAGGGTGCGATATGATTTCAATATTATACAATGTACCGTTCTATATTTGATACAACAACGGATAAAGACGTTTATTTTCTCAAAATAATTTACAACTCATTCAATAATTATTGTTATCAACACGCGGGACAGGCACGTATTACAAAACTATAATAAATCAAGATCTACATATACAAGTAACAGAACAGAACTAATCAAGTATTGCGATTTTAATTCAGACAGTTGATAGCTGCCTCTGAGTGAGGCCGTCTAGTTGTCTTTTTCACTATTATGATTTTAGTAGTGCCATCCCTTTTACATAATTTACCAATGTAATAAGGATTGGTGTAGTGAAACAAAAGATAAACGTGTGTGTGTGTTGTATCTCGGTCAGAACAGATTTTTTGGTTGATTTGTAAGGGCATAACGTATCTATAGTTTAATATCATTGAAATTACTTCTTTAGGTATTTTGTTTCTGGGTGTCTCTTTATTTCATATTTGTAAATATTATTGTTAAAATCGACGAAAAATTAAAAGATAGGTACTAAACGTATGCTCTTGGGATTAGTATAAAAAATGAAATGATATTTGTAATTTAGTTCTTGCTCTAAAATATGTACTGAAAATTCGTAACATCGTACAAAAAAGAACAATATTTATCACCATACACGTTGGTATATTGTAACAGATTTAAAAAAAGTGAACAGTCTGCTATAATGCTAAGAGAAGTGAAACTGTAAGGGTTCCGTTTTGACTACGGAACCCTAAAACCTCCGAAACACGAAGCACTCTTGTGTGTTTTGCTTCAATTTATGTGTATTTTGTTGTATTGGTTGCATCCCAAACGAATTTTAAGATTAAGAACATTTTGGTACGAATACGTCTTAAACCTTTTGATAAAGAACATAAATAGTTGAATAGATTCTAACTGAATACTCGTCTGGCAAGGACACTGATAGTCTGATAACATTAGTTACTTTAATGTACCTATATTGCTACTATTTATGATCAACAAAGAGTTTACGCCCCGTTTGATCAAATTATCTGCCTAAAAGCGTTGGCACTTGACTGTCTAATAAAAATTTACTTATACTTTGGCATCGTTACTCCTTAGGAGTTCAATTAGGTGGAGAGCCCAGGGCCGCCAGACATCACTTATTTTCTGACGGATGAAATGTGGACGATTGAGTAGTGTTAGTATGTACTATGATCGTATGCCTACTTGCTAGCTTGGAAAAACGGCCAATTTCCAGGTATGAGGTGATCAAGGTACAAAAAATCATTACTAAGTTCACGTATTTTCTCATGGCTGATTTTCACGTATGTTCTAAATAATATAGTTAGAAATAAGTTATCAATACTCCCAGACACATTCCGTGGGCCATTTTGCTTTACAGACACGTTGAACCTGCCAAAATAATGAGTTAAGTTCACGTATTTTCTGACGCTCCATTTTTATATATGTTCTCCAGACAACTATTTTAAAACCTTTGACAAGACGACAGACAGATCCAAGCGTGGGATCGATTCAGTATCCGATTTTGACTACCATACTCATGTCTCATGCGCGTAGATAATGCTCTCGCGCTTCCACCCACAGAGATATTAAAATTAATTTAGGGGATGACTGGCCCCTTGGCTTCTTGTCAAAGGTTTTAAAATAGTTGTCTGGAGAACATATATAAAAATGGAGCGTCAGAAAATACGTGAACTTAACTCATTATTTTGGCAGGTTCAACGTGTCTGTAAAGCAAAATGGCCCACGGAATGTGTCTGGGAGTATTGACAACTTATTTCTAACTATATTATCTAGAACATACGTGAAAATCAGCCAAGAGAAAATAAGTGAACTTAGTAATGATTTTTTGTACCTTGATCACCTCATACCTGGAAATTGGCCGTTTTTCCAAGCTAGCAAGTAGGCATACGATAATAGTACATACTAACACTACTCAATCGTCCACATTTCATCCGTCAGAAAATAAGTGATGTCTGGCGGCCCTGGGCTCTTAATCTAAATAGTCCATAATGATTTTCTAAAGCCTTAAGCAGTCACCATCATTGTTTAAAGTTGTTTTTAAAATTATCTGTATATGTCGCAGGAACATGTTGAAAACCGAGATTTAATCCAGGGGTTTGATCAAATCTTGGTTTTTATTTCCCTCCTTTTTGATTATTAAAGTAATACTTATTTATTTTTTATTAGATAGCTCTTTCATCTTCGTTTTTTTTAAATAATCAAAACAATGTATTTATCACTTTGATTGGAATCCTAAATACAAAATTGCTTTTTAAAGGTGTGCAAAGCGAGACACCTTTCTTTCTCTGTCACCGTTCCTACCTCCGAACCCGATGCATTAGTTTTCCTAGAATCTAGATTTCTCATTAGTGTTTTTCCAACCTTGCACCATGGCGTTAGGTACCTGTTCTGGGATTCTCTTTCTACATTATAATTAACCGTTTACGGATCCAGTCCAGTCTATCTATGATTCTTAATGTAAGTAATAGAGCCCTATAATTTTTTTATACTGCAGTTAAATGTACGTTAAGTTGAACTTATTCAGGTACAGGTCATAATATATCAAGAATATGAACGGGAAGAACTAAATGCTAGGTTCACGGCAGTGCCGGATTTATATTTTTTATGATGGTAGGCCAATTTATTTTCGCCGCCCCATGTAATTTTCTAAAATAATAATTTTCCATTCATAGTAAGGGAAGCACTAAATTATTCACTAAGAAAGTGCGTAAAAAAACAAGAATATTAAATTTTTTGCGACACTTTTTAATAGCAAAATCATCTATAATATATCATCTTCTGAAATCTGCCGCCCCTAGGCCGCAGCCTATACGGCCTATTGACAAATCCAGGACTGGTTCACGGCTTCGTCTTTGTAGATGGTCGAAGCCGGTAGGCTATAAATTTCTAAATGATAGAGCAATATACAGAGAAAAACATAGATATTCAAACCTTAATTTATCTGTACGAGCCGAAATTATTTAAAAACGTACGTTTGAATACATACAGGGAAGTAATATTTCCTATCTCTTTTGTCTCTTTGGTGATTTATCAGTTTCTCCCAGGTTCACTGGAATGACCACAAGTCATTAATTTTAAGAGGCGATATACACTCTAACATGTTATGATTAGGCATTAATAAATTTGTATGTATGACATGTCTCTAAAGCAAGCAAACATAATATACGGTTACCCATGAGAGGCATCCCATGAATACAGAGATTATTTTAATATCAATAGTCCTTATATAAATCTTGTATTATTTCGTTAGGTTATATCAGGTTACAATACCTACGATACAATACATTACAATACAATATTCTTTATTGCGCACACTAGAAGTACATATAATATTACAATTTAAGAATTAAAGACACAATAGGCGGTCTTATCGCTGTAATAGCGATTTCTACCAGACAACCTAAGGGTAGAGGACACAGTCGTTCAAGAAACACGTAGGTAGAGGTGCAAACAGTAAGAACTTTACGAAAAAATACTTAAAACCAAAGATAAAACAAACTACGTAGATAAGAAGGTACATAAATATAAATATCTGTATATAAGTAAATTATAATATATATACAAATAAATACAATAATAAGTAAGGTAAATAATAAATAAGGTTAATAGGTCAGTTTAAAAATTATCATCTCATAATAATTTTTGGCGTTGGCCGCTGGATACTAAGGCATAAATTTCTCGATGAAAAGCGAGGGGATAAATACTTTTGATAATAGTGATAAGGTTACTCAGTCAGTCTTGCAGGTCAAATCAGACCTCACGTTGAGTTCCTTAGATTTATGGCCGTACGCGTTATCTGCGAGATGAATACCAACTAGATGAACAAAAATAACTTTTGTAAGATTTTTCCTTATAATGCAGAGCCCTCATTTGAACTATATTGTGTGGATGTGATAACCCTTCTTATTATGAAGGAAAATCTAAGCAGGAAACAGTAAGATAACACTTGCTCACAAACTGTGACTTGGTATTTCTGAGTGAATGCGTAACGTGACGTCAGGACATGCGAAAGGAGAATATAAATGTCTTGTAAGTGTGGATAGAGTATCAAATCTAAGTTCTGGTTGAAAGTTGTTGGTTGTGCTGATATAGCAGTACCTACTAAAATGCAGTTACTAAAATATTTCGTTTTGGTTTTTACCATCCTTGCTATGATGATGCATAGGTCATACTCGGCTCCTAGGATAAGCGGGGGTGCCATTAAAAAGGGAGGAAAAGTCATTGTAAGTATTTCAACATCGTTTTATATTTATATAACAGTAATATTAGTGATACAAACTGTGCAAATCATTAAACAAATACTCTTTTCTACTTCGCAAAGTACATAACAACTTTAAGCTACTGCATTATATTTTGGGGTAATTCATCGCAAAATGAGGTAGATTGTGTGAGGAAGCATGTGAGGAGCAGCTCAATGGCGCATCGAGAGGAGTTAAAAATGATTCCCAGTAAAAAGCTCATACTCCAACATACTGATTAAAAGATTTTTCACAACTTTGAAAATTCTTAGGTGATTGTTGATACTTAGGTATATTCTTAATAAATATTAACATTTAATGCATATAAAATTATAAATATTTTTATATAGTATACTAGCTGTTTGCCCGCAGCTTTGCACGCGGAAATTATATATTATATTGCGACTATAAATTGAGATGTAAGCTTGCCTATCTTTCAAGTTGGATCAAACTGCACACGATGTGCAAATTTGATTAAAATCGGTTAAGTACTTAGTTTAGGAGTCCATCGCGGACAAACAACGTGACATGTAATTTATATATATTAAGAAAATACATAAAAAATATAAAAGCTTTTGGGCGGAAAAACATATTTTTTGGTTAATGTTTTTAACTAAAATGAGTTTTTATTATAAGTACATACTATTATAATTTTTCTTGCTCCTGAAACTCCTCAGTGATATACAACTTTGTTCACAGGTAAGGGGTATTGATGCAATCGGCACTATTGGAACAGTACGTGACATTTACCATAGCGTTAAAGACAGAGGATAATGAGATTAATGAGAGAAGCAAGTCATTTTATGTACGAAGCATAAAAATAGTATAAATGTATTAAAGGCAATGTGTTCCTAGTTACGGTTTTATTACATTACTTACGATACTTTCTTTAACTGATCGAACTAACGAGTCGAATTAGTGGGAACAAAGCATCTGCGGTACCTGTCCAGTATAGCTTTTAGTATGTAAAAAGGATTATTAAATACCATAAAACTTTTATGTATTCATGCTAATTATATGTGACTTACAAATATGTACTTATAACATGTGTAATATTGTATAGTTCAAGAATATTTGTAAATACTATAATTGTTAAATAAGGCACACAATAAAATGATGACTGTACCTAAATCTTAATAAAATATGAACTTGTAAAATACAATTTTAATATTTCTTTTTTTTACACTTATAAAGCCCAATCCGAATGAATTGTGTAGAGGGGAAGTAAGCCCAAGACGGGTACCCAGCCCAAAAAGGGTAGGCAATGCGACATCCTCAGATTGAACGCTGGACTCGCTGCGAACAGTGCAACAGTCGCTTCGCACCCCGCTCCATCTGAGGCAGTCACTAAAAAACGAAGCTAGTAGAAACACGTGCGCAGTGACCAAAAATATTTTTTCGTCTGTTTCGATAAAAAATTGCAAGATAAGTTCACATTGATTTTTGCTTTTGCTTAAATGTCTGTCTAATAGTGTTAATTCAGTATCGAAATAAACTTATTCAAGTATATTTTCATACTCAACACTGATTAGAGTTAATATTTGAAGGTTATTTTTCGAATAATGCAAACTTCTAGCTAAAAGGCAAAATGGGTAGGGCAAAATGAGTACCTACTCGTTTTGCCCCTTTTTTACGTGGGGAAATCTTCATGGATGCCATGAATACTATTGGCTATGCCGGACTCCTACCGGCTAAAACCACCACGGGTGTACTCCTCTACACCGTCGGTCAGGATCACGGGTACGCTCTCGCATTCTTCCGCGAGCCTGACAGCGCTGGTCCTTTTTGAGATCCCTTTCTCAGCATGGATCTGGAGTTTAACCATCCCTTTTTCACTACAAGGCACGCGGCTCATACACCGCGCGCACATTCTCTAGGCTTTATTTTACTGACGGCTGACACTGTGTCCACCGTCACGACATCAATTCATGGAGGACGGAGAAGGGCCTGGTAGGCCCTCTTCCGACGTCCTACTCTCCGGCTGCAGATTGGGAGGTTAGATGATATCTCCCTCTCCCTCTCCGCAGATTCTTTCTGCGACATAACCTCCTCGCAGAAGGAAAGTCCCACATCCCAAGACCTCTCGGTTCTGACTATTGCTCTTATTATGGTCAAAAGCGAGAGATCGTCCCCCATTTCTGCGACGAGTTCACGGCACTCATCCTCCCAGGCTGGGCACACTAACAATGTGTGTTGCGCCGTATCCTCGACGCAGCTGCAATGGTGGCACCTGGTGGTCGGTTCCCTTACTTAGGTACTTTCCGAAACAACCATGTCCGGTGAGCACCTGTATGAGCCGGACGGTAAACAACCCATGCCGCCTGTTTAACCAATCCTCCAGGATCGGACGGACAGCCTCGACAGTCCAGCATCCGGCTCTGAGTTCAGCCAGCTGCTTTTTCCACCTTTCAGTCATCGACTGTTGAGCGTGGAACTTCCACTCTTCCATTTCTCTTGGCGAGGGTACAATACACCGGGCCCGAATCTCATCGCCAATTATATAACGAAGCTTAAGCATCCCGCCAAGACGCACGGTGCCTCGAAGGAGATGGTGCGATATCCTCAAATGACTCCGATAGCCATCACCCTCTGAGTTCTTCTATCAGTCAGCTCTTCTTCCCATACGGGAGCTCCGTATAAGGCCATAGACCGCAAGACTCCTAAATAGAGACATCTGCTACTTTCTTTATGCCCCCCGAATAGAAAAGAATAAAAATAGAAGCAAATAAAATAAGTATGAATGAAATGAATGAATGAATGAATGAATGAATGAAAATTTATTTTAATATAGTAGCAATGGTGCCTGGCTACAATAAAGACTAATTACTACAACTGACTTCAGTGTTATTGGACATTGTTATATTCCTACCCATCTTAGGCCGGCCTTCCGTTTTGCCCGAGGCCAGTACCTACCCATTTTAGGCCCCCCCTACGGGCAAAATGAGTTTTTTGAAGGTTTATGTTATTTGCTCATAATAATTTTGCTGGTGTAGTTTTAAGTAATATGACCTAATTTTATCAAACTATATTAAACTCCCTTACACGCATCAACTTAAGTCTTTACAAATTATGTTATTAACATGCTCAAACTTTAATTTTGCCTTAAGGTACCCTTCTTGGGCTTACTTCCCCGAACTATTGAATTGATATTATATTTGAAATCCGGTTTGAATATCTTTTGCGAATAAACTTGTATTTTTATTTTCTGACGTCCATTGCCGTATAGCCGTAGTAACAAGTGACAGAACACGGTAGGCTCCGTATTGTTACATTTTTCAACCGGATATCCGGTTCCTCTCCATTACACCGAACGTAGTCTTGTATAGGTATTTCTATTTTATGCGACTTGAAAAACGGAAGGTTTTGTTCTTTTCTTTTGTTTTTGTTCACTTTCAATTATATTTTGGTAATATTGATACCGTGGAAATTTAATAAACAATACTTTATTAATTTGTTCAAAGTGAGGGTACGGTTTGGTTAACTAAATTAAAATCATAAGAACAACAATTCACAAACAAACCTAAACATATATTTTCAAAAATAATATTGTTCTTTTAAAGAATCTTTAATGCAACATCGAAGGCTTTTCTTAAAACTGTGTATCTGCAATCTAGCGTCTATTATATTTATAGAATAATGTATAAGAGGAAGGTGTTGGTCTTCTACAACTCAGGGAATAATAGTGTGGGACTAACGATGCTCAACTTCATATATACTTTGTATCATTTTGTTCCAATAAACTTTAAACTGTATTCTTCGCCAACTTCTTGAGGGAGTCTAGGGATATCGTTTACAAAGGAAAGTTAAGAGAGTTGGTATTTACTAAACGTGTCTTAAGATATTTCTTTTCGGAACTTATTATAGTATTTTTAATATCCACCGGGTTCACAAGTTTCTTCTCAGTAGTATACACGGAGGAAAATTATGATGCAGCGAGATTTAAAATTTCCGGTTTCACACTGTTCTCTCCGCATTAGCAAAAGTAAAGTCGCATTAGCAATTCATTACCAAAAAGGATTTGA
Source organism: Thymelicus lineola (assembly GCA_963932265.1). Lineage (NCBI taxonomy): Eukaryota > Metazoa > Arthropoda > Insecta > Lepidoptera > Hesperiidae > Thymelicus > Thymelicus lineola. The sequence continues at coordinate 8,447,461 of OZ010693.1, read as the reverse complement.
TCAAGTTAAATATTAACCGTTGCCCCTCTTATGTCTGATGAACAACTGTAACAACTAAAATATTTAAGATCTGTTAATTAAATTTTTTCTTTGTAAAAAGTTCTGATTGCTAGTCGTACTTAGGTTCTTTTTTTCTACTTTCGTTACATACCTATCTAAAACATGGTTATTTATATGCTATTTTAATCGTTTGCAAATATAACAAACTACACTAAAATAAGACTCCAAAAAAGTAATAAGTAAATAAGGCGTATGAAATCCGTTGCAGTATAAGGGACAAAGGCATATAACCGCAGACATGTGGGCGGTGAAAACTTTTAAGGCAGAACTTAGTCTACAATGTTTACGTATTAGCCCCGTTTATGACCGCGCGATGTAATTATCTCGTCCATGTCGGTAAGGTCGGTATCTCACCCGTTCTAAATTTAAACAGCGCACCGTTGCCAGAATAGTTTAGTAAATCGAGTTTTTCACGACAAATGCTCCTACGCCAGGTATGCTTATAACAAAAAGTACGACGCTAACTGGCGGTTTCAGAAAGTTCCTTTACGTACTGTTTTAGTGCTTGGCTGTGCATGCGTAAGATGTGGTTTAGGATGGTTCCATGTAAAGTAGTAAGCATTTGCCTTGTGAAATGCTGGCACATAAAACACTGTGACTGACTGAAAATGGGTTTTCAGTTGTTCCATTGCCACTAAAAATATGTTGTTGCGTACAAGCACTTACACAAACTATTGAATATTTTTTAATCTTTGCTCATACGGCCAAGCAACGGAAATCATAGTGACGCCTTCTCTATCCAACATCCATCCAAGCAGCTTTATAAGGGCCTTATCACACTGGCGGTTTGCGAGCGTTTTGAAAGCGGAACGGGTGCGCAGCGAAGACGAAGACGAAGACGAGTGACGAACAAATAAGAGAAGGAAAGAGGGAGAGAGATAAATTATTAATATGTTATTATGAATTATTAGTATTTATAATAATATGTTGTTATTTATCTACTAGTTGTTAATACTACGTTCTGTACATAAACGTATAAGTAATATTTCGTCTAGAAGTTAATGTTTCATTCTCAATAGTGCAGCGTTAATATTAAAGTAGGTATTACAGAGAAATATTACATCAAAATAATCAAAATTTACGTCCCGCGGAGAAATGATTTCAAAGTAATCCCATGATCGAATAGCCTTCGGTAATGTCGCACTAAAGCAAACTGCAAATATTTGCTCGATCCGAAATCAGTTGGAACGGAACGCAACATTGTGTCACGATGTATACTTACGTAAAATACAATAATATTATGATTTTCATTTTACTAAGTTGATGAAATTCTCACTGTAGAATTTAGTGGAATAATGTTTGGAACGAAACGTTTTTAAGAGTTTTGTTGAAATGTCGGTGAGTCAGTTTTAATGAGCTGATGTTTCGCTTTTTGGTTGACAATGTATCCGTGACATTGGTTTTACTCATGTTCATGGGCAACTTTGATCATGAGTAAAACTTCGGCTTATTTGTTGGTCATTGATTTCTCTATACCTGATAGAATTTGATTTCTAAAGTACAGAAAAACTCTTTCGGATTTTTCCTAAATAATATAATTTAGCATAATTATCAAACTTATCTAGTTGAGCTATAGCGCCATATATGGCGCTATTAATAAATTAAACGTCATATCGTTTTAAGTATTATTATTTATTAAACTTTACACATTTACAGATATCATATTAATATTAGTGCATCTACATCACTCTTAAAAACTACAAAGTTTATCTTAGAGTGATACAAACAATCTGTAGGTAGAATAGAATAAAAGTAAGTAAGTATCCTCGTAAGGTCTACAATTTTTTCCTTTTTCTGTTTATACAATAATTACTACTTGAAATAAAGGTATGCGATATATTTACACACAAGATGAGTAATAAATGTTTCTGCAATCGATGACTAACAGGAAATTTTTGGAATAAGAAGAAATATTCCGTAAAACACGATTGTTCTCCATCCTACTTATTTTTATAAATGCAAAAGTTTGTGAAGATAAGAGAGATAGAGATATAGACAGAGACAGAGGTAGAGGCAGAGGCGGAGGTAGAGATAGAGATAGAAACACGATAGAAATAAGTAAATAATTAAATTTAGTAAATAAAATATATACGTGGTATTAATTATACCATACTTATGATGCCAATCAGAAGTCAGCTAGTAATTTTTAAATTTTAAACGTCACCATTTTACACACTGAAATCTATTTAATTCATTATACTGATTAAAAGCTTGCTTTATATTAAGATGCTTTTAAAAGGCAATTTAATAAATACCTCGTGTATTTAATTTTCATAAAATATAAAAATTATTTGCATTTCTCAATAAAGGCTCAGATTGGACGAGGTTAAGGAGTTTTCAGAAAATGTTTTAGAACAAAGTAACCTCGCATTCATTATTATAAACCTTGTCATATGAATACATAAATGCTAAAATGAACCTTCAAAATTGCGTATTTAATTAATTAATGTGTTAAAAGTTTACAGGTTTCATCACACAATTTAATTAACCCTTGTCTCGTCCAGTTTTGATGTGTTATGTTCCGATATTTTCAGTCAATATGTTTACCAAATTGTGTAATTTGGAAACAAATTCGTAATACTCTCGATTGCAAAGCTCAAAACGTACCAATTCAATTTTCGATTCAGTGGATATGATCTCTACATAATATTATGGTTAAGTTGGATTAGCTTAGTATGTATTTAATCTGGGAACTATTCTAGGTATATGATTAATGTTGAAGACTAATAAATTATAATAAAATATATTGTTTGCAATCTGTTATACCTATTAACTATTTTTATTGATTTTAGTAGAAATAAGGAATGTGGATATATCTACCGCAAAACCTAAATAAATATGATACTGATTTATTAGAGTAGGCAGCATTTCATCGTTATATAGTTATTGGTAGTTCAGATTAGTATTATAGTGTCTGCCCAATTATTTTAATTCGGCCATAAATATATTTTTACTAAATATGTGCGACTTTTTTACCACTGAATAATAATATGTGTGACTGAATATAATGAAACATTTTATTTTGTGATATGACTGATGTTTATGTTCTGTACTTTTACATAAAGGAAATTTTCGTACGCGCAATTTGCTAAATAACGGGTTTAAAGTTTTTCTTCGCATTACAATTATATGGAAGTATGTGTATTTAGTTCAACTATAACGTGTAATTTAGTGCATGAAATCCTTTCTGAGAACCTGCTTGCTTTTATGCGTCATGCAGTATTTATTAACAAAAACCGGCCAAGTTCGTGTTACACCACGCGCAATGTAGGGTTCTGTAGTTGTAAATTCATCGACTATTACTCGTTAACTTACAAACCCTAAGAAGCCGTGATAGCAATACAGTGAAAAACAAAGGAGATTTTTTCTACCACTTTGTTAGTGTAATAATTATAACGTATCATCTATCCATCTATTAATCTGACTTTGGAAGTCCACTGCTGGACATAGGCCTTCCCTAACAAATCCATATGGTACCTTAAAAGCATATCCAATTATACCGTGTAAGCATATCCAATCCATGTCAAATGTAAGCTTTCTAGTACTAATGGTCTCTGAGCTAGACTGCGAACGGACGGACAGACATGACAAAAGTAAGTAAGTAAGTAAGTAAAGGGTTCTGTTTAGAATAGGAAACCCTAAATTTATCATTCCATGTTACAGTATGCAGTATAAAAGCTCGTGGGATCTTTCGCATGATATCATTTTAAAACGGCTTTCGCTGTTTGAGTGTATTCAGTTCTGTTAATTAAAAAAATAATTAAAATGAAGATTCGCAGCATGTTCGTCATCCTTATTGGTGTGTGAGTTCCGTTTTAATCAGAAACGTTAGCAGGAAAAATGTCGTAAGTTTACTTTGAACTGTTATTTCTAAATTATAGTGTTCGTAATTTGTTTAATTTGTTAATTGGGAAACCCGGTGAATGACGTGACGATCCAGTTCTTTCTTTTTTCTTCTCTGTTTTGGCCGGCAACGCACTAGGGATGCCTATGGTGGCGGTGATGTCCATGGGCGACGGTAGCTACTTACCGTTAGGTGGATCGTCAGCCTGTTTGCCGGCTTTTTCCATAAAAAAAGACCGAACGCAAACCATTAAACTAAAATGTACTAATGTATGTACTAGAACAGACACCGCGAACCAAAGTTCCCGAACCAAATGTAGCGCTCTCCCGCCCAGGTTCTCTTTTCAAAATCGACTGAATTCACTGAAAACAGTTGCTAATTGGCAACAGTTCATTTCGCAAACATCGGGTTCGCGGTGTCGGTTCTATACGCTAGTAATAATAGTTCAGACGAAGCAAACCCTTTTTTACCTTAGCTTGGTGAGCGAGTTATACCGTAGAAAAGTTTGGAGTTTCAGTTCGTCTGCCACAAAGCTTTTTCAGCACCACACCATACGACTGTTGGATGAGAAGGAATTTATAAACATGCCTCTCAATAAATAGGGAAAAGATTTTAATTTTTATCTTTTATAATAATTATACCTAAGTATGTTTAAGCTTACTCATGCATTTTAATATTAAGCTAGTTATTATTATCCCTATTTCCTACTTGTTTCAATGTCTGGTTGAAAGTTATTACGAGATTGTGCCGAGATTTATTATAAGAAACGGGAATTATAACGAAGCAAGAAAGAGGAATAATAGGACAATAGGATTCAAATCTTATTTATATTGTTACAGTTCCGTACATTCAGAGTAAAACGGAACCGGACGACGATTAAAAATGTTTAATCTGTTTGGGAATTACAAAATTTTATTTTTGATGTCAGTTCTGGTTTTTCTCACTTGTACTCTTTGTACTATGGAACGTGTAATGGTCAGCTTAGCAGCGTTTGTGCATTGAGAATTCAAATGGGTCTGATGTGGTCCCAAACGTCCACATTACAAACTGTTGTCAATCGTAGTTCCACAGCATTAAATATTATTTTCAATGTATAGGTCATAGAATTTGGGGAACTTTTGTACAAATAATCAGTTAATAGTATCAGGCGTTAATTTGCGGAAATCCATTGTTATTAAGTTAGTATGTATTAGTCTACTTTGCAACAGTCCGCGGTTAACATGTATTATGGTATATACTTTAAGACATGCACGGCACCTCCCTCCTTCCTACAACGGAAACATGCACTACAATAATTAAAAGTATATACCAATATACATACCAGCACCAACACGTGTTTCGCCCCAAAACGGAGCATCCTCAGGGTAAGTTGAGGGAGAGGGAGGGAGAACAGGGAGCATCGTAGAGTCAACAGTTATTTCAGACATTTCAGTCAACAGTCAGTTTTTCCGACAGGATATCAGAGCCCACCGTTGTTAATGGTGTTGATTAAAATATAAATTTTAAATTTAAAAAGTAAATTACTATTGTGCATTCAAGCAAAGTAAACTCACAGAAATGAATTATTTACTACGCCTGCAAATTGTTTGCTATATTGCCACTGTAGTATTCAGAGGGTTCTGTGTTAGAAAATTGAGCCAATAAAAGCACAAAATGGTACTTATGCACATAATATACTTTTTGATGCATTTCGTCGGTGCGCTTGCAAAATGCTGTATGTGCATTTTATCAACTTTTCAGTAGGCGAAAATACTATTTTATTTGATAGCTAAGCAATAAGTTTAGGAAAAATCTAAAATATGGCAAAATCGAGTAAAATAAGATACTTATGGGGTTTATCGGGATAGAAATGTAGGTAAAGTAAAATGGTAAATATAAGTTTTTGTAATGTTTAATGTTTTTGTAACATGTATCGATTCTAAGTGATCGACCGAGTTAGGCCATTTCTAAACAGTGCATGTGAAATATGAAATGATTATAGGGAGTCAAAAATGGCACGCTTGGTTTTATACAGATCGTGATACTTGCGTTATCTAGGTCTATCTATATCTGTGATCATTACTAATAAATTATTATTAATGTTTTTTGGTAAACGTATTCGAATCAAAGATCTGTTTTATAATTTGATTATAATTGATTTTTTCCATATCGTCAACACAATGAATTTATAATTAACCAAAAAACTGATTCACGAACCGTAAAATTAGTTATTTTACAAAAATAGTTTATATTTCACCTACCTTACTAACAACACTTCATTGATCTATAGTGCATGAGATTTTGGTGCTAGATTGGTGAGCATTTACTAGACTCGACTTAGGACTCTTTAGGAGTGCTTGGTTGAAAAGTAGGTAATATAATAAGGTTATACTTTTTTAATTGAAAGTGGTAATATTCTCTTTTTTCTTGTTTTCAACTTTATTATCAATGCACTTTAAAATTACTGCATGCTTGGAAAGTTTTGATTAGTCAACCTTATAAACACTATCACACAATTTTGTTCACAAATTTTAAAATGGATTTAATAGTATCGTAAAATTTTATAGTGTCAAGGGTATTTGGTGTAAAATAACTTTTATTCTATCTTTATTCTTTAATATAAATGTAGAACGCAATTGACATTATAACAAATGTTTAAAATGTTAATCGTTTGGTATCCATTACATTCCAGAGCCATTGAATTCAGATACATTTAAAATGAAGATGTCAACGATATTTTTCACCGTGTTCTGTGCATATCTTTTTGCATTACTTACCGTGGCTAAATCGGAAAAAATCATACTGGAAGAAGAGAGTCCTCCAAACAGAATGGATTTCGCTTTAATCCCAAACATAGCGGTATGTACTTTTTTCATTAATCTTTTATACCTATATTATAACATATTCATGTCATGCCAATAGACGTATGATAAGACAACCGATTTGATGATAAATGATCACTGCCTTGTTACGTTGGTGAAAATTAAAAAACTTTCACCATGCACAAGAACCAATGTCATTAAACTAGGCTGTATAGAGCCAATCGACCTTTGAGGATCCAATTGAGGATCTGGCGCCATAGCCCACACGTCCGTTAATCAGAAGGAACCTTGAAATAAAATTAAAATAGTTTATTTTTTTATGGAAATAGCCGGCAAGAGAGCTCGTTAGCCACTTACCATCAGGTGGATAACGATCCACCTGATGGTAAGTGGCTATCGTCGCCCATACTGATAGTAACACTAGAGCCATTACTGATACTTTGTCAGCCAAGAAAGGGAGAACAAAGAGAAAGAAAGAAAGTTCATTCTACCATCATGTCAGAAAGGTGCTCTGTTTTGGAGAAGTAATGGTGAAAGTTAATCCTCAGCACAGGCCTTGAGGATTTTGAATTAGAGACCCTAATATCACAATATATTTTTAAATTATTACAACCTTCCCTAAAAAACTTATACTTGACTAGTGACTACAATAATATCTGCAAGCGTAAGTATTTGGTAAAATTACTGAAATAAATATGATGTAGAAAGTGAAAATAATTTAAAAAAATGTAAAGGGTCTAAGCGTACGCAACCTTACTAAATATAAATATGTATTTTTATTGCGAAATTCATATCAACTACCAATCTAACCATTTTTAACTATATTTATTTTGTATGCATTTTCAGAAAGGTGTTACTAGCATTATAAAATTGGTCACGGGCGTAGCCACGGACTCATCCTTAGAAAAGAACTAGATGGGGCAATACAAAAAATACATTATAGCATTATCCTGGAAGATACAGAAACACTGATACAGTGCGTTTGCGCTAGAAATGTTAAGCACATACTTCGTACTTCCCTTTGCCAGTCGATAACCCAAAAATGGGATAGGTGCAAACGCGTCAAGATACTGTATTCGATTATAGAGGCACAAGCAATAAATTGTAGTAGACACACTCAAACCAAGAAGTAATGAAGTGAATTAGTATACAGACTTTGCAGCATACGCGCCATGCCAAATGGACCAATTCGGATTAGCAGAGAAGGTGGATGACGGTATAAGAAAAAATGACAGGCAACTTACCATCAAAAACCGAAAGCTTTGTGAACATATGCTCTGTACGAGTTTTTGGATCTCTAGAAATAAATTATGTTTTTCCTACGTAGGTACGGTGTTTTTTATTTATTGCATTAGCCTACCAAGTAGGCCCTACTTAGTAGTAAGGTAGGTACAAATCGTTACAATAACAATAATATAACAGATAGGGTAAAGTATACTGTTCCCCGTCATTCGTTATTATCTCTCATTATTATAACTCGGTTCTCATTATTATTCTTCGTGATTTAATTTTGAATCAACAAGATTCTTTTGGGTCTTAGAATTATCGCAGAAAAATAAGCTTTTTTCCAAGCTTATTTTTCTGTGATATATTTTTTGTCTCCTGGACCAAAGGAGTTAGTTACAAAAATCTTTACCTACTTTACCTTACTTTGGGTACCTACGTATTATTTATATTCAGTAAACCGTTTTTCTTATATGTTACGCAACCTACCTTAGAACCGAACTGAAATAATGATACATTTATTTCCCAGTCCGGTTAATTTGCTCGACCCAATTAATGGAGAAAAAATCTCAGTAGTTCGCTCAACCGAACTAGAACTTGTCTAGTGGGAATACGTAGATTATGCTATTTCTGAAAGGCTGATCAAAATCAATAAAAATGGTTCCACCAACACTACCTGGATACATAGCATTCGTCCACAGTTCGGTTCTTACGTCATTTTCTACCTCGCACGTGTAAACTGTGGAACAAACTACCTGCATCGGTGTTCCCTCTAAGCTATGACATGGGGTCCTTCAAGAAGCGGGTCTATCATCATCTTCTTGGCCGGCAACTTGTTGGTGCCGCCCCTGGTGTTGCTAATGTCCATGGGCGGCGGTGATCACTTACCATCAGGTGACCCGTCTGCTCGTTTGCCTGCTCTAAGCATAAAAAAAACGTTGATTAAAGTTCTTAGAAAGATTCGAACTAGGCGCGACCTTCACCCATCCATATAATGGATAAAAAGTGTTTTATATCCAATTATGTCTTCTAATAAATATAGCGCGAGTGGATTGGCTGAAAAATTTCTGGTCAGACTATACTTAATTCAAAATTTTAACTGCCCAACGTTTTGCGCCCAGTTTGGATCTAGATAACTTTAACATGATTTTAATAAAATACATGGTTGACAGTTGGCAACAGAATAGCTTTTCTATTTAAACCTTTAAACTACAGCACATTCTACATTCTTAATACTTGTTAGACAAAGAGGTATTATTTTGATTCTATTAAATATATTTTAACAGAACTACTTATCAAAATAATCTAACTATTATTAACAATAAAGCAACAAATAACAAAACAAATAACTTGATCTCAATATCTTTATCAAATAGATGATTTTCTGTCAACTTTTGAGCTCCTTGATTATCATTATAATATATCTGCTAAAAGTTTTGTTTAATATTACACATTATAAAAAAAATTATTTTTAAGGGGGGTAAGGGGGAGAACGGACTCAACATCATTTCCAGCCCCAATTGTCAACCTCACCTGCACGCGTTGGTGGTTCCACGTAACCACTAACGGCGGTAGTCTTTTTGCTATCGCGGTCCCCCTGCTAGATAACAGACGAGGCACTGGCGACCGAGCAGTGGCGGTATAACCACACATCCGACTGGGCAACCAGATTGAAGAGGCCTCGGCAGCCTTGGGATCCAAATAATCCCAAAAATGTTCGGTGCAGAAGGCAAGGGGAAACCACTGCAACTATATTCCCAAGAAAATCATCATGGAAGTACAACAAGCAAGGTCAAGTTTTGCATGCGAACCGCTTAGCAACCGGCGTCGCGCTGTGTCCGGGACACGCGATGTAAAATTGGCGACCGGCCACGGGGCAGTAGGGAACCAGGCCCTCCGTGGAAACTCTGCTACTGGAACCACTATGAAGCTACGGAATATCCAATTGATAGGAACATGGAATGTCCGAGGCCTCCTTGCTCCAGGAAAAATGACCATCTTAGAGCGGGAGATAACCAGATGTGGTGTGAACATCTGTGGACTGAGTGAGACCCATTGGAAGAACAGCGGACATTTAACCACCGAAAGCCATGTCGTTTACTTCTCCGGAAATGAAAACACCAGCCGTAATGGAGTAGCGTTCCTCATTCCGAAACACCAAAATAACTGTGTTATGGGTTACGAACCTGTGAGTGACCGTATAATTAGCGTCAAACTTAGAGCAAATCCAGTCAATCTGAACCTTGTCCAAATATACGCACCAACCAGCACATCAAGCGACGAAACCATAGAGAACTTTTATACCGAGCTTGAGAACACTATAGCTAAAATCCCCAATAGAGAACTACTTGTAATCTTGGGTGATTTTAACGCCAAAATTGGAGCTAACTCTCGACAACTTAGTGGTTGTGTGGGTAATTTTGGACTGGGAATACGCAATGAAAGAGGTGAACGGCTAATACAATTTGCTACGGAGAACAACTTTATAATAACAAACAGCTTGTTCCAACATCATCCCCGTAGATTGTACACATGGACTTCGCCCGATGGAATGCACCGCAACCAGATTGATTATTTTCTAATACGGTCGCGGTGGAGAACATCCATTCAGAACACCCACACCTTACCAGGAGCCGACTGTGGGTCAGACCACCAACTATTGGTCTCTAAGCTACGGTTGAAGTTGAGAGCCGCTAGAATTCACAAACCACAAAAGCGGCTAGACGTTCAAGATACCTCAAAGTTTTTGGCATCTGTACAGCACAACTGGGAAGAATGGACTACCGCAGAACATCGCGAGGAAACTACTGACAAGCTTTGGGACCAAGCAAAACGTTTGATTATAAATGCTGTTTCAGAATCCAGACCACCTGAGACAAAATACAAAAGGCAGCATTGGATGACAGATGGTACTCTTTCTTTAATAGATCAGAGGCGTGAGATGAAAGGGAAAGGTTCCGACGTTAAAGACTTGAATCGCCTATCAGCCCAAATCCAAGCACACTGCAGACGGGACCATAATGCCTACCTTAATAACATATGCGATGAAATTGAACGACACGCCGGAAGACACGAATCCAGAGATTTATACCGCAAAATTCGCTTTATCGCCAAATCTCTGCCTTCTAAATCGTGGGCAATTGAAGACAGTGATGGCGGGATAGTCACAGAACTTGACAAGATCTCGGAGACGTGGAAGAGTTACTGTCAGTCTCTTTTTCAAGACCAACAATCGGAAAATTTCCCACCAACTGAACCCAGAGATGAGGAACTAGAGCCGGATATACTTCTGTCTGAAGTACAAGCTGCCATTAAACACCTAAAGGAGAAGAAGGCTACGGGGAAAGATGGGATTCCCATTGAAACAGTAAAAGCCTTGGGTGAATATGGTACTCGTATCTTCCATGTCTTATGTAATAAAATATGGCAGACAGGAGTTTGGCCAACCGAGTGGACCCACACAGTCTTCACTCCCCTACATAAAAAGGGTTCAAAGAAGAAATGTAGCAATTACCGTCTTATTGCACTCATTACACACGCAAGCAAAATTCTGCTACATATTCTTAATGAGCGGTTAAAGGCCTACTTGTCAAGGGAGATTGCACCAGAGCAAGCTGGATTTGTAAAAGGCAAGGGAACTAGGGAGCAAATCCTCATTGTACGCCAAATCATAGAGAAGGCACGGGAGTTTAACAAGCCCGTCTTTATATGCTTTGTGGACTTCTCCAGAGCCTTCGACTCTGTGAAATGGCCAGTCTTGTGGACCACCTTACTGCAAATGGGTACACCAAAGCACCTAGTACACCTTTTAAGACGCTTATACGAAGGGGGAACAGCCTCGGTGCGAATAGAAGACACCTTGTCGAGCAACTTTCATCCCAGCGCAGGTGTCCGCCAAGGGTGTATAATGTCACCTCTTCTTTTTAACGCTTACACCGAACTTATAATGCGTATCACCCTTGAGGACTGGACAGATGGTGTTACCGTTGGCGGCTACAAAATTGCTAACTTGCGTTACGCAGATGACACCACCCTGTTCGCTTCTACCGCTCAACACATGGAAGAACTTCTCCAAAAGATGGAACGTGTCAGCCTCGAGTTCGGATTAAAGATCAATCGCACCAAGACGAAAATGATGATTGTAGACCGCGCCAACTCTAACTCGCCGGAAGTGTCTGATATTGCGCAGTGTGAAGTGGTCCAATCTTACACGTACCTTGGAACTTTAATTTCGAATAACGGTGGATGCATCGAGGAAATAAAGCGACGTATGGCCATAACCAGAAACGCCATGGCTAAGCTTAAAAGAATATGGAAGAATCGTAATATCACGAAGGCCACTAAGACCCGGCTTACTCAAACTCTTGCTTTCCCCATATTCTTGTATGCTGCGGAGACGTGGACGCTGCGTGAGGTGGAGAAGAAAAAGATCGACGTCCTGGAGATGTGGTGCTGGAGAAAGATGCTTGGAGTATCGTGGACGGAATTTCGTACAAATGCCTCCATACTCGAGGAACTCGGCATTAAGCAGCGACTATCAGCTTTAGTACAATCCCGCATACTTAAGTTCTTCGGCCACGTCTCTAGGAGAGGCAATGACTCCATAGAGCGTCTGGTGGTGCAGGGAAAAGTAGAGGGTACCAGGCCACGCGGTAGATCGCCCATGCGATGGACCGACCAAATCAAATCTGCTTTGGGCGGTCCATTACATGAGTGCACCAAAATGACGACCAACAGAGCAAAATGGCGAGAGATTGTGAAGAGAGTTACATCTGCCACAAATGCGACTTCATGACGACCACGACCGCTCTGCCAAGAGCGAAACGATTAAGAAGAAGATAAAAAAAATAGTAGTTCTGATTTATTCCTTTGTATTCACCCAACTACCTATCTGGATGGCAAATTTTAACTTTCTAGGTAATCTGGAAGTGGGTTAGAGTTTTGTTCTATAGGTCAGTCAGTGATAAATAAATTACAAACAATGACAGTAAATGACAATTTGCGGACGTTAATATCTAAACAACTGTTTGAGGTGTGTTTATGAAATTTGGAGCATATGTTACGTATTTCGTGTCTCAATAAATAGGCCAAGTTTGACAGGTATATATGGAATAATTTTTGAGTTATGAGGGGGTCAATAGTGGCTCCAAATGGTTCGTGTAATATTACACACGGTACTGCTCGCCAGTTCTGTTAGCTTGAACATGGCTTGGTACGCTACCGCGTGTCTATATTTTAATTTTATTTTGCATACATTATTTCGTACTCAGCAGGCAGTAACAGAATATATGAATTAATTATTTTACATTATACTCAAATAACAATCTGTGAGGCATAATGGAATCAAACAACCCGTAAGTGATGCTTTTAAAGTTATTTGATTGTATCTGAAATCGATCAATTTAACGTGCGCCCATAAATTGGAAATTAAGTGAAATTAAATGAAAGGGATGTAGGCCGTAGGGGTCTGTATATTATTACTTCAATCGAGACAACCGCTTTTGTAGTTAAATCAATAATCTTTAGTTAAATGTTTTATTTATTTAGTTAAATGTATTATTAAATATCTTATTTTATTTACCAAAAAAAGAAGAATGGTCAATTTTCACTTGACAATGTATAGGAATGAAATAAATCTTAAAATTCAGCTAATTGAATTGTATATTATTCATAGTTCTGACAATGTTAAAAGAAGGGCATAAAAAAAGGTTATTTAATATTTGTTTAAGCTTATTCTAAGTCAAGGGTAAAAGTATAATATTATTATGTTTTGAAAGCATCTCAATCTCAATTTCTTTTTTTTACGTCGTTCAATTTTAGACATTGTTACTTTGATTTCATTCATCGCTGTTTCTAAGTTTTATACATTATTTTACGTTTTATTTAATCAGTAAGTATGTTTTTATTAGTTCTTGTATAATACAGATTAATAAAAATAACGTAATTATTAAATAAATTAATCATGCAGTATGTAATTTAATTCGCACGACTGACGGATGTTTTGGCCATTTGACTGTTCTGTAATTGGTAATTTCGTTGCTATGGATTCGTTGTTGTTGTTTGTTATGTGTAGTGTTATGTCTTCTGTGGTTATGTCTTTACGCTCTTACACACGAGCAGCACGTCGTCGGCGGCAGAGGTAACTGCAGCCGTCGACGTTTGCATTATAGGATGCTGCGTCCGTCATTTTGTCAGTCGACTGCAGATGTGATAAATAAGAAATAGTACAAGAGAGCGCTGGCGTGGAGGGTTCATAAAATGAGTTCTAGTGACGATATTTATGTTGAATTGCTAATTGAGCCATTAAATAAATATGATTGTATTTGGAATTATAAATTGCACCAATACAATAATAAAATGATAAAAAACACGAGCAATAACAGTGTTTCTTCATTGGAATCCAATTTGGAAGTGGCTCCTTTACTAAGAGCGCAGTCGGCAGCTACCTTTGCAGTTACAATATCGACAGCAGCCGACTGCGGCCGTCGACGCCTCTGCCGCCGACGACACGTGCTGCTCGTGTGTAAGAGCGCTAAGCAGTAACTTAATAAGGGCAGTTGGTTTCAAGGAATTCACAAAGTAAAAAAAAAAATGTTTTAGAACATTGAATTCCTATTTATGAGTAAAGTTTGAGCGATAATATTTAGTTCTATCACTATTATTCCTTTATTACTTATTTATACTAATCTAAAAAGTAACAGTAATATTTTTTGGACTTCGTAGCGTTTAAAGCTGAACGCACATATATCCACATCGTCCGCAGCGGACGCTCCGTATGCGGATACCCTCGCACATATGTCCGGATTCGCCGTACGGATTTTTTAGTATTGCCAACAATTTTTGAAGTTTTTTCCAACCTCTAGTGAAAAACGGTGCGATGTCATTCGTTTATTCCCACTCGTCTTGTTGAGTAGTCCTGTTGACAATACTAGTAGGAAAAAATCCCACTAGTTCTGTGTCAATTTATTTCCGTGTATAGGTATACTATAGTTTAGGTATGGTGTACTAAGATACAGGCCAAGGCTTAGCTTAGACACCAGATCTCCCACAGATTACTTAGCACTTACATATCTTTTCCTTTTATTCATATTTTAAAATGTTACCTGAATGTAATTTGAGAATGAGATGAAATAAAGATTTTTGTATTGTATCGTATAGTTTGCTATCAATCGTCAAGTATTGGCCATTAAATGTATATTATTTCATATTTTCATAAACTTCATAATAATATATTCCTTTATTAAACTGACAGTTGTCAGACTCAGATTCTCAGATTGCAAAAGCAAAATATTAAGACTGATGCAGCTATGGAAAAAACTGTTGTAATAGCGTGCGCATTGGAAGAGGAAGAAGAAAATGAATTCCAAAAAAAAGATGATTCTGGGCTCATGACATCAATTTGAAGAGGCAGTTAGTTGAACGGCAAATACTATACGTTATTTCCCGGCTTGGTGGATGAACCTAGATAATTGAAAACTTTAATTTGTAACTTTAATTTGAGGGAAATTAAAATACATAATACTCATTATTTCTTTTTAGTTTTCGACTTTGTCTCATATTTCAATAACGTAGTTAGTTATCGCAGTTTGAGGAACACCATTCGGAATCTCGAATGTCCGAAAACAATTATATATAGGCATAAATACGAAGGCGACATCTCCTCACAGGATTCGTTTACTATGAAACGTTTCTCCTAATGCGTTGTCAAAAGCATCGTGGCATGGCAACACTATCGGTATTTCGAATACCTTCCGCATTTTCAGAAATGCGTACGGACGGTGCGGATGACATATACCGACGCATCTGTCATCCGCATCGTCCGCATCGCATTTCTGAAAATGCGGAAGGTATCCAAAATGCGGATGACGTCATACGTAGGGCTTGTGCTGGTACTCAGTGTTGCCATGCCACGATGCTTTTGACAACGCATTAGGAGAAACGTTTCATAGTAAACGAATCTTGTGAGGAGATCTCGCCTTCGTGTTTATACCTTGCCATAATTGTTTTCGGACATTCGAGATTCCGAATGGTGTTCCTCAAACTGCGATAACTAACTACGTTAATGAAATATGAGACAAAGTCGAAAACTAATAAAAAATAATAAGGACCGTGTGTGTGTGTATGGAAATTAAATTTCCCTCAAATTCAAGTTACAAATTAAAGTTTTCAATTATCTAGGTTCATTGACCATCATCCACCAAGCCGGGAAATAACGTATAGAATTTGCCGTTCAACTTACTGCCTTTTCAAATTGATATTATGAACCTAAAATCTTCTCTTTTTTTTCGAATTTGACTTTCTTCGGCCAATATGCAGGCTACTACAACAATTTTTCCATAGCTGAATCAATCTTAACAGTCATCACCGTTTTTCACTACAGGTTGGAAAAAACTTCAAAAATTGTTGGCAATACTAAAAAATCCGTACGGCGAATCCGGACATATGTGCGAGGGTATCCGCATACGGAGCGTCCGCTGCGGACGATGCGGATATATGTGCGTTCAACATAAACCGTAAAAATGACTGACATTATTTTCTAAGCTTACAGGTAGTACTAGAAATACTACTATACTTTTATTATTTAGATTTTAAATGTATGGGAAGACGCCACATTAAAGTATTATTACTAGCGTATAGAACCGACACCGCGAACACCATGTATGTCCCAATGTATTGGCGCCACGTGGCTTCAATCTTCAATGGATTCGTTCGATTTTGAAAGGAGAACGGGGGCTCAATTTTGAAAATGGAACCTCCCGGGCGGGACACACATTTTGTTCGAGATGTCTGTTCTATGACATTATACTTTATCCTTGGTTGCGTCTGTTTTTCACATGTTCGTATATGTCGTGTGCTGTTCCGATCGCACTGATAGCACGTAATCCTCCTTTCTGTAAATTTATAATTAATTAATTAATTTCAATAGGTATGAGTTTTATACAGGGTGTCATAATATCATCTTTGTGCATCATCTTTAGGCATCTCAAATTGTATCACTATTCTGTTCGAGGAGGAGTTCTCAACTCAATAGTATTTTCAAAACAATTGCATTTTATTTCATAATTTTACATAATTTTATTTTACAGATTGAAGTTCAATCTTAAATGTTTATCTGGATCTCAAGATTGAAGACAGATATTGAAATATCAAAATTTACTTTGAATATAAAGAAGAATTTACTAACTTATTTAATTTAATCATATTTAGACGTGACTCGTTAGAAATATTTTATCTGAGAGAATATTTAAAATAAGAATAACTTACAACAACTGAGCCGGCTTTAACTTTCGGAGCTGCTTCAGATGAACTAAATACTAAGACAAACGCCGCCAGAACGACCAGGATAAAATTCAAGAGTTTCATCTTAATTTTATATCAATACTTCAAAATCACAGGTGAATACTAGTGCTGCTCGTCTGTGATTGAGCTGAATAAATCATACGTTGAATTTATAGTTAAGAGCCATTTCGCGGTTAGACGCGCGGAATGAAGAATTTGATGTCAAAAATTAGTATCATAAGAAAGATATTAATGCTGGCAAATGAACTCATAAAATAGATCAATCCTTCATCTTGGATCTTCATTTACCGGAATTTTGAAAATATTAATTTGTTTCTGCGTAACTGTCAATCTAGCATAACTATTTTTCAGCAAAAGGACGACAGAGTCAATTTCATACACTGATTTTCTTTATTAAGTTTTATTAAATTGAGTAAAAAAAAATGTCTAGAGAACACTCATATATTATATTTTGCATTTATTACAAGGGATATACGATTACTATAATATTCGTTTCAAAATTAATTCAATAACATTACCAATTTTCATGGTTTATGCCATGACTTTACCATCGATTTTTGTATTCAATAAAGCGTATTTCCCATCAAAAATTTATGTAGTAATAAAATATGGTCTTTGTCGAATATGACACGTAATTTTTTTTTTATCTTACTGCAAAAAATAATTTATTAAAACGAATTTACTTTACCATATAAAGATACGAACTTACGCGAAATCAAATCAGTCGTGCGGCAGCACTCTTGGACGTCGGACCTATGTCAATTTTTGCTTTAGCCATCTAAGGAATAGATTTCGTAAAAGTAACGTAATTATATTGCCATTGAACAGTCTTGATCACGTGAGAATTTTTAGTTACAGTCAATTGTATTATTTTTAGTTTTCTATAATTTTCAGGGTTTTGTAGTCAAATCGGAATCATGTCTAGTCCGTTCGTTATTTCAACCGGCCGGCTAGCCCGTCCGGCCGTCCGTCCTTCCGTCCGTCCGTCTGTCCGTTCCGTATGATTTTTTCTTCGTCTACCCCTTAATGTGGGGTATCGTTGAAAAGGTCTTTCAAAAATATTATAGGTTTCAAAAGACCATTTTTCAATTCAGGGGTCCGTTTGCGTAATATTCTGCTTTAAACATCTTTGGTTTGAAGAAAACAATAGAAATTAAGTAACTATTTCTTTCCAATTTATGTAGTGTAAGTAGTAACGGAGAAAATCACGAACATACATATGTACAAAATATAACTATATCTATACTAATCTATACTATTACTATTGTAATATTATAAAGCTGAAAAGTTTGTTTGTTTGTTTGGTTGAACGCGCTAATCTCAGGAACTACTGGTTTGAATTGAAAAATTCTTTTTGTATTGGATAGTTCATTTATCGAAGAAGGCTTTAGGCTATCGGATTTTTGGAAATTCAACCCCTATTGGGTTGGAAGTCACTGCTGTAATTTGAAATAAAACATTGTCCGTTTTTAGACATTAGTTACTGTTTACAGTATTTAGGTTTTTTGTTATATGTGTAAATTACATATTTACATAGAAAAAAAATAATAAATAATTATAACTTGTATACACATACCCTTTATTTATACAACTTTTAGATCAATCTGTACTTTATAGAGTTCCGTACCCAAACGGTGTCAACGGGACCCTATTGCTAAGCCAAAATGTTGGAATGATAGAAGCTCCGACATTAGTCAGCTATAGTCACTTATTATTAGTCAAAGATAATACATTCGTTGTTTGGAAACTCTCGTGCACCCAAGTTCCGTCAACTCCCCAAAACTCACGTATCTCAAATACACAACACAAATACAAATCACCCTCTCATTTTTTCCCTTCACAACCCCTCGCCTCTCCCTATACCCCCCCCCCTCAGTTCTTCACCCAAAAGTGGAATTTTGCGTCGTGATAATCTGGGAGGCATCCGGGCAAATACCGCACTCATCAGGTAGGCGCAGATCGGCAGATCAGGATATCGGGATATAGATTTTTGGAAAACCGGAAATCCCGGATATCTCGGAGACGGTGCGTCCTAGACAAGTTTAGACGGAAATTTCAACCCCCTTTAGTAAAGCCCCAAACCTTATTGCTAAATCTTACTGAACCCACTTTTACCCCCCCCCCTCCCCAAATTTTCCTAAAATACCATATATCTCCTAAACGGTACGTCCTAGACGATTTCCGACTGAATTTCCATCCGCCCTGTGGAACTCATACTTGCAACATTACCCAATCTTATTGGGCCCAACCTTAACCCCCCCCCCTCCCAAATTTTCCGAAAACTCCTTATATCTCCTAAACGGTGCGTCCTAGACGATTTCCGAAAGGATCGAGGAAAAGTTGTAGCCCATAAAAAGATTGACATTTTATGTGCCATACATTTTTCTTGTAGAGCAAGTGGTTTGGGAGGAAAGTGCGAATTTCGTTTCTCATAATTTATTATACTAGACTATTGTCAATATTTTGTTTTGTAAACCAACAGAAAACAATAAAGAATTCGTTTTTAACATTCAAAGAATAGTGTTCTGAATATCTTCTTTTTAAAGCTGTAATCATTTTTGTGTATGGATTGTATTTACCTTTATTTTTACGTTATCTTTTGTATCACGGTAATGATTAGGGTATCGAAAACCGATCCTGTTTTAAATTACCGGGATTTTCGGTACTCGCCTATGCTGGAACCGGGATTCCCGGGATTTTCAGTTCTTTCGGGATTATTTTACCACGGCTTTCCCCGCGTGAAAATAGTTAGTATCGCGTTTCCTATTTTATCTCTCAGGAGCATTAAATAGGGAAAAACTGTTTTCTACCCAAATCCGTATAGTCGTTTGCCGTGATTGAGTAACCATCATACTATTATACCTTACATGCAAACATAAGTTTCGTATTAATTGTATGAAAGCAACACAATTGTATTGCACAATTCAGCACTGCTTGGACGAGAAAAAAGAGTTAAATCATCTTCATTTATATTAGAAAAATATCGATCTGGGTTGTGTAAATAATATTATATTAGTATAGCTGCTTCATGTAGCCGACGTTCTGAATATCTTCTTTTTAAAGCTGTAATCATTTTTGTGTATGGATTGTATTTACCTTTATTTTTACGTTATCTTTTGTATCACGACGCCACATATTTTTATTTCCCAAAAGTTCAGAAAATCCCGGTTCTTTTATTTTGTTTCCCGGTTCTTTTATTTTGTTTCCTAGTTCTTTTGAAAAGTACCGTATTCCTTTGTAAATCCCGGGATTTTCGGTTCCGGGATTTCCCGGTTCTATACCCTCCGATTGATTTGAATTTAGGTATACCTATGTATTTCGACGCGCTGCGAATATCGCAGGCAAAATGGACGCATATTGCATTTTATAGATCACCTTGAAAAAACGTGATTTTTAATTTTTCACGTTGATTTGCCAAAATATTGATTTTTGCTTTATGCATCTATTGGACATCTTTATTGTCATGTACCTAAGTAGGTACCTAAAATGTATTATGTAAATAAATTACCGATAATGGTACTACTACATTGTACTCTTAATTGTTATATAAACTTATATTGTCACAAACCAGATACATGTATGTGGTCACAAAGTGTATAATTAAAATTATATGTTCATAATTTTAAAATTTTTACGTTTGAAAGTATCAAGAAGATTACTCGCACAGAACTGAGGTCAAGCGCGACGCGAGCCGCGCGAGGCAATATCACGCCGCGGAGCCGCTTCAAATACCTATAGTTTATCAACCGAGTTTTGCGAAATAGCTCTTAAGTTAATTAATTAAAATCATGACGTAGAGAAAACCACGGTGAGGTGCTGTTAATTTTATATAGGTATCCTATTGTTTACGATCGTGCTGAGGAAACTTGTTAGTAGAAGTATCACGTACCTACAAAACAAAGGCATCTCAAATGTAACGTTGGAGAAACCCAAGAGGTGGTATGACGGATAATACCCATATGTAGGCTTTATACTTCAATCTTGCACGTTTTTAGGGTTCCGTAGTCAAAACGGAGCCCTTTTAGTTCCGTCATGACCGTCTAGTGTTACCAGGTCCAAAAACTGGATTAGGTACGGTAGATTATTCCGTGAAATAGTGTAGATTCTAATAAAATACGGTAGATTGTATGAGATTTGAGGTTTTTCCTATAGTCTGATTTTGGTGTGGGTCAAAATACGTAAATTGTAATAAAAACACAAACCACCACGCTGGTCAAGTGCGGATTGGTAGACTTCACACACCTTTGAGAACATTATAGAGAACTCTCAGGTGTGCAGGTTTCCTCACGATGTTTTCCTTCACCGAAGCAAGTGATAATTAAATTGTAATACGCACATAATATTTGAAAATTAGAGGCGCGTGCCTGGATTTGAACCCGGGCCCCCGCGTTCGGGAGACCAACGTTCTAACCACTAGGCTATCACTGCTTACGGTAGGCTTGAATACGGTAGTAAAGCTACCGTAATTATGTGGTACCTGACAACACTGTGTCCGTCCGTCATTCCGTCCGTCCGCAGCATAGCGCCTAAGGGCATACCTACGAGTATATTAATTTTATTAAGCTTTGAACCGTTATTTGAAGCCTAAATAAACATATTAGAGAGTAGCGTATTTGATTTCCGGTAACAGGTCGGTATTATCCTCGAATTCTCATTGGTCGTCCCCCACCATTTTAGTTCTCTGGCTGTACACCAGGTGGCGCCGTGTGCACGAGGAGGTTAGACTTGGCGCATTGCTTCATTGGCGATTTGTTTTTCGTAACAGTCGGTTGTGTCTTAAGAGACATCCAAGCAGTTCCTAACCTTACTAGAAGTATATTACTGAAGAATTTTAATTTAACGATTTTATCGTTCGTATTTTATTTAAAAGTTATTCTTAGTATGAGTGAAATTATTCCTCTTATGACTCGAGTTCTCGTAACGTTCGGAGCCAATACTGCCGCAGCACCCCGCCACGTGCGCCGCAAAAATGGAAAGTTCAATTCAGGAAAGAACAGTAAGAAACGACAAGAATAAGTTTTAACTTCGTACATTTTTTGACGTATAAGGTAAGTGGTTATTACAATACTAAATTATATTGCGAAGAATAGCGTTGCATTTCAACCTACTTATCTACTGTAGTGCTATGTAGCAGCACAGGGACATGGCCCTAGACAAATGGGCGAATTTTGCCGTTAGTCTAAATTTTACCCTACTGAAAGATCAAGGATGAAATGATACCGTATATTATGACACTTCACTTACATTTATTTATTGAGCAAGATTTTGCCGCTATTATCCAAGAGATATAAACTAGCCGCGCAAAGCGCCTTCACATCCTTGAAAGACGGGCACAAAAGTTTACTAAAAGCAAATTCGAAAAATCATTGATTTCCAGAAGTAGTACAACATATAGGTGGTTCACAAAAATACGTGATTACCTTACGTTCCGCCTCTTTGGGCATGCAAACTGTCACACATAGCTCTAATAAATAATAAAACACAACCTCAAACTCAAACATATTTACTGTGAATATGAAGGTACAAACAAGGTGACAAGTTCAATATTATATTTAACAAACTAGAATTCTAAATTAATGAAATAAATGTCATATTACTACTGCAATATCAAAATATAATAGGCACTGACAGTCTCAGCAAATGTTAAAGGAAGTTATTGATGTTTTACAGCTATCGTGTGGGTAGAAGTGCGGAGTTATTAATTCGTTGCATTAGCATCAGACTCTATAACATTTTGCAGTTATGGATAATTTTCTGAAGGCCCGTTTATGTAAAATTCCTCCCACTAGCGAGAATCTTTGAATCTTTATTTTTTTCATAGAAAAAGCTGCGGATATATCTATGTATATCTAAAAACTTCGGGCAGCTCCGAGCGCCGACACAATATAAAACTGCTGCGCAAGCACAGTGCTATTAGCTGACTCAGGTCACGCCTAGTCATGCTTTAAAGTACAGTATAAATATATAGTATGTATTGAATTACATTACCCTCATATAGATTACGTAAGCAGACCACTTTTTCAAGGCGTTGGAAATGCATTCAATATTAAGCACTACGGGCGCGACTACTTCGCCCCATGAAATATCTTTGGTTTTGGCCGCTCCAAGCGCCGAAACAAAATAAGGCTGCTGCGCAAGCTCAGTGTTATTAACAGACTCAAGTCACGCCTAGTCATGCTTTAAAGCACAGTATAAATATATTGTATGTATTGAATTATCATTACCCTCATTTAGATTACGTAAGCTAAAACCGCTTTTTCAAGGCGTCGGAAATGCATTCAATATTAAGCACCACGGGCGCGACTACCCTCGCCCCATGAAATATCTTTTGTTTTGGCCGCTCCGAGCACCGACACAAAATAAAGCTGCTGCGCAAGCACAGTGCTATTGACATGATCACGTCTAGTCATGCTTTAAAGTACAGTACAAATATATATTTATTGAATCATAATTACCCTCATTCAGATTACGTAAGTAAACTGCCTTTTCAAGGTATCGGAAATGCATACAATTTTAAGAACCACGGGCGCGACTGCCCTCGCCCCCAAACACCCATCAAGAAATAACTTTTCTTGATGACAACAAAGATCTGGCCCTGAGAATTTTCATGGCCCCGAAATGCACTCAAAACACAAGTAAAGGTCCATGACTCTTATCGAGCGGTTCATTTATCAGAATTTCTAGAACAATATCAAGTTCTACAAGCACCACAAACTGGAAACTATAAATTCAAACTAAAAATTTTATAAAATTTTCGCATTCCATTTTTGGCCACGCTACTGTTAGCAGTACTGTGCCGAATAGTACCCAGCTTTGACTTCCTTCAAACACCTACCTCGAAGGCCATGGATTCATGCTAATTAATGAAAAGAATGTTTTCAGAACCCGTGCTTTTTAGTACCGGCTTGGTGTCACAAATATTTTAAATAATCTAAATTATGGTGTTTGATTAAGTAAGTGCAAGCTCATAATGATACAGAGTAGTAAACTGGTTACAACCATTGGATTGGTTAAGCAAAATATATTTATCTAACGTATATTTCCACATACCCATTAATACCAAAACACATCAATGCTTCGTTGAATAAAGCCCGCTATTGCAATTGGCGTAGATATATATAGAAGGTGAATTCTACGGTATTGTTTATTCAATAATATTCCTTTTACTTTACATCATGATGTACGTCCAGTTCTCCTAACGTTCACATCAATATTCCAAAATACCACAACACTACGTGATCGATAATCATCTATAACTATTTAGTTTTTCTTCATCACATTCCTTACATGGCAGCCTCTGCATCGGCCGGGCATTGTAGAATAAAGATGTGCGTCCCTGGACCTTCACTAAAGATTAATGGCCTCGCGCACATGTACACCAAATATTTTTGGCGTATCTGATCAATTGTGTTGCACAGATATAACGGCAGATAATCTAATAGACTGCAAGGACCTTGTCCCCTAAAACATCAGATTTAGCAAGCCACAATAATTTTTAAACATATGGGTTGGCAAATTAACTTTGATAAGTTGAATTTGGTACCACAGATCCACATTTAGCATCTAGGAATCGTTTATGATTGGTTGTCATGCAACCGAATAAGTCTCTCTTATTTTCTTAATGGACATAATACACAAGTTAGTAATATAACATAATATTATACTTTACTACAACATATGTAAAAGGATCCATAGATGATCTTCAAGAATATTTTATCTTTGCGAAAGATAGAAACGGCTGATCGCAAAGGTATCCAACGTATAATAGGATAAGTAACCTTTGCTATTTCCCCGATAGTCAGGGATCACTTACGTTATCAAGCCCGCTTAAGGCATAACGGTTTTTACCCAAAGAGTACGTAAAATCCTCGTCATCGGTATCCACAATACCAGCGAGTTGAGTGCCTTTAATGATTCGAATTGATGGAATGCCAACCTAACTCCGTTGAAACTTCAACATCCTTCAATACTGGATTACCTAGTGATAGAGATGTCAGTTGAGATAACGTGCTAAACTGAACAACCGCTTGTACTGACAT
The DNA here is from genome assembly GCA_963932265.1 of Thymelicus lineola. Lineage (NCBI taxonomy): Eukaryota > Metazoa > Arthropoda > Insecta > Lepidoptera > Hesperiidae > Thymelicus > Thymelicus lineola. Next base: position 8,422,193 of record OZ010693.1, on the reverse strand, counting down.
TGCGCTCCAAAAGAAAGGGCTCTACAGTCCATTATAAGAAACATGCGTGATGTTTGTTACACTCTAAGGTTCGATCCGCACCTAGTAGGTCAGTCACTGTTAACTCAAAACGTTAACCGAACGGTAAGTACCTACGAAAAGGAAGTACCAAATCAATGTCTTTGATAGAAATAACAAACTCAGTACATAATAAACAATTTTATTTATTTATTAAGCCTGTTCAGTCAGTTTCAGTATTCAAATTCAAGCTCATTATATTCATGGTCAATACAATGGAAAAGTTGACCAGCTATGCTGCTTAACTCCGCCGCCAAAAAGGCACCTTTTTCCCAGATTATAATAGTGATTTTTACCAGATTGGTTTACCGCTACAGGCCATTTTGCCTCATGAACAACTCGTGTAGTCTCAGGTTACAGCACGCTGGATCTGACACTTCAGCAAAACCATCGTGAAACTTCGCATTAATAATCCAACCTCTACGGTATAAATGAGTCACATTGGCGAAAGAAAATCCAATTCCTGTAATTAAGGCAAACGAGGCCGATTCAAATAGATATTTTTAAATAATAAATAAACTAAGTGGCACTTTACTAGATATCGGGGCTAATAATTGCTTATTAACCAAGAACTATAATTTTCTGGCCCAAATATGTGTCTTAAAAGACGTGACGGTGCAAAACCGCCTATTGTATACGTTATCCATAAAAATAAGACTGTGAGGCCCTAGATCCTATTTTTAAATACTGACAGTTGTAGACCTGTCTGAACCTAAGCCAAGCGCAATATCTACAAAAATTCTAGCTTATTACGTAGAATGTGGGGCCAACAAAGGCTACACATACTAATATAGAAGTTTTTATGTACTTCGACCAGGTATTAAGTTGAGGCTAACACAGGTGGTTATCGACCTGCAGTCGCACCCAATAATCTAATACAAAACTGCTCCCTACCGTGTGGGGTATGATCTTTAAGTATGTTTACTAACTAGGGGTAACTGAGGATTAGAAAATAGCTTTCTGAGATATTATTGCACAGCGATTCAAAGTTCACCAATACCATCTAGCCTACAATTGTATCACAACTTTTTAATCAATAAGTGATGCTAAAAAGTTAACTTATGCTACGAATTATAAGTAATGAAATGTTTATAATATTATTATCAATTACAATAATTTTATATATGACAGTTAATTTAGTTCATTAATTATTTGAATACTAGCGTTCTACTGGCAGCATTGCTGTGTTTTCCGGGACAATATGTGCCTATTGTCTTGTTCCAGATACAAGCCAACCTGTGTGCTGGACTTCACGAAAGTTCTTTCAACGGCTTGTGCCTGAAAGAGTAGCAAACATGCTCACAAATTTTCACATTTATAATATTATAATAGCATTTACGATAAATTATTGTAGTTTTCAATTGAAACTATGTATATACTAACATTACTTATGTTTGCATGTATCCCGATTCTAGGTACATAACTTTCTAACCTATAGTAATGTATACCGTACTCAAAGGCTAAAAATGACTAAAAATGCTTTAAAGTAATTTTCAGGATATCGTCACATTGGCGATGGCTGTACACCAGGCGATAACAGACACATCTCTAATATGTTTATTTAGGCTTCAAATAACGGTTCAAAGCTTAATATCAGCGTTTTACCTTACCAATAAAACGCTTATTAAGCGATAACCTTATTTGAAGCCTAACATTCTAACCCTGCCTGGTGAAAACATTTTTCTAATATTTGAGATCCAATGAAGCAATGCGCCAAGTCTAACCTCCTCGTGCACACGGCGCCACCTGGTGTACAGCCAGAGAACTAAAATGGTGGGGGACGACCAATGAGAATTCGAGGATAATACCGACCTGTTACCGGAAATCAAATACGCTACTCTCTAATATGTTTATTTAGGCTTCAAATAAGGTTATCGCTTAATAAGCGTTTTATTGGTAAGGTAAAACGCTGATATTAAATTAATATTGAAAAATTTTTTTTAGCGTACCTCCCTTACATGTAACGAGGGGATGAATTTTTATTTCGTCACGTATTCCGTAGTGTGGGTTATTGTTGAAAAGGTCTTTAAAAATATTATCGCTCTTGACATACCATTTTTCAATTCCGAGTCCCGTTTGGGAAATATTCGGCTTTAAACAGCCAATTTTGGTTAAAGTCAAGTGTCCCCCACATTTAAAACAAGGCGTCTTAGAAATCATCCAATTAGAAAATTTAAAACAACAGCTTTTATATACGAGTAGGTATAAATAATAAGTATTGTAAATTAAATAATATTTTATTTCCAGAACGCTGGTGTCGACGCAATCAACGCGACGGGCGTGGTTCACGATATTTACAAGGAAAATAAAAATAATAGTACTAAATAGAACTGATTCTAAAATCAGTTCTTTTTATGGAATAGAAGACAACTCTAAAACCCGATTAGCACGTGGTTGATAAAATGTGTTATATTTGTTAGTGAATGTGAATGAAAATAAATACAATACAAAACAAATATTATTTATTGTACATCACTAGCGATTCGTGTCGGATAATACGATAAAGTACATATCGGATAACATGTATTGTAGAGGTTTAAAGTTATCAAAAATATAGTTCAAGAATCTTGTATTTAATATGAAAAACACAACATTAATATTGTGTAATTTAAATATATTATTCTACAATAAATTTATATTGTCACATTATAAACATTCAAATTGATTATATGTTACATACCGTTAAATTAAATATTGTTGAAGTTATAACAATAATATAATAACTCACAATTTCCTATATAAATCCGTATAAAACGGATTCATTTATTGGCTGTAAATCATTTAGTAAGTGTGGACTTAAATTATGTTAATATTTGTCTGTTGAATTCGAAACAGAAAAGTTAAACATATTAACTCTGTCTCGCATCTTCTTCTATCTGTTAATATTAGGTAAGTAAGTACAATAAAAATCAAAGGACATTTTTCGGGCACATAAATGATGTGACTCAATTTAAATTTTTTATTATTGTCTGTTCGGGTACCTATCACATACAAATCCGTAAACAGATTTCGAAGTTGGTATTGTTAGGTACTACTTCGGTATTGTTCGGTATTGTTAGATACTACTTCGGGTCATACTTGAGTAAACATTTTTTCCTGGGAAGTATAAAAATTCCTTTGGGAAACAGAAATCTACAAACATACACTACATAGAATTTGTGACAAAAATTTTGAGTTGCAGAACATTCAAATGTTTCAGAATCGAACCATACTGTTTTAATTAAAATGAAACTGTTCATTCTGCTTGTGATCGTAATGGTCACATTGACTGCAGCAGCTCCTATGGCTGATGATTATATTCCATATGAGTACATAATGGGACCAGAAGAGGATCCCCTATATAGATCCAAATGGGGGACTGCCGCAAAAGTTGCGGTAAGTAATATGACCGATTTTGTCTAGCAATGGCCTAGCATTGCTTCGTAAATAGCACGAAAACTTTATTTATTTATTTACACTTTATTATACCCTTATAACTAAGTGGTAGAAAAGGTGGACTTAATGGTATTTGCATTCTCTGCCAGTCGACCTTTGGTTTAAACAGAGAACAGTGAAGGCACAGTGTTTGGCAGTGTGTGTGTTGTGTTTTGAATAGTGAAAATTAATAAAAAAAAATCGTTCATACTTAGGTACTTATTTAGGTATTATTATTAACTATTATAAGGTTTACCCACCACGACCCACAGATATAAATTACCTGTGGTTTGATCATAGATAGCAGTCTGATTTACAAAATTATGCTCAAACAAAATAATAATACGCATACGATATTTTGTCTTTGTGCCATACATTCAAATTTTAACCGACTCCAAAAAAGGAGGAGGTTCACATTTCTTTTGTATTTTTTATATTGGTTGCTTTAGAATTCCGTCATTTATCAACCGATTTGGAAGATTATTCTTTTATTCGAAAGAAAAATGCCATGTTAATACATTGAAGTACTATTACTTCGTATAGAACAGACACCCCGAACATTGAGTCGGGTGCATTCATTGTGGCCAGGGTGGCTCACTTCATTCACTCACTTGCTTGTCACTCACCTGCGTTCATTGCGGCCGCATGCCAAAATTGTTTAGTAACAAACTGAAAAAATGCCGTCTTGCGTGATGAGAACCTGTCACAATTGCACGTAAAAAAATACAAAAAAGAAAATGGTATTACTTATCATCAGTAAGAAAACAAAATATTAACTTAAATCAACTAAAACGAATTTATTTCAATTATTGTGGAATGTTCCCGCCATTTTTGAATGAAATGCAAATAAATTGACTTGAATCAATTCAAGTCAGTTCAGTCAGTTCAGGTCAGTCAATTGAATTGAATTGAAAAAATCATGAGTCGGGCTTACACACTTGGCAAGTAAGCGTGTTAATGGGCAAATAAATAAGCCCGATAAGAATGACTATAGTACCTACTCTTTGGTAAATAATAAATTATGTGTATTACATTACTCAGTGAATTCAATTAAACATTAAATCAAACATTTGGAAGAGCTAAAGATTTAGAGTCGTTGACTGTTTGTCGTGGTTCGGCAAGTGTCTTATACAAAGTTACTCTATGTAAATCACCTTCTAGAGTTTGAAAAAAGAACGCGTCATCGCGGTTTCGGGACACACATTTTGTTCGAGATGTCTGTTCTATGTCATTATACTTCAATGTGTTAATACCATATTTTTTCCATATTTTTCCATATTTTTATTTATCTGATAGATTATAGGTACGACGGTTTAAATAAAAGTTCGAAAACTAGTTCTTTGATGTCGTTTATTTTTTTGGTTAAATCAAATAAATTTTTATTTTCCAGAAAGCTGGGCTTAGTGCTCTCAACGCTGCGAGCTTGGCTCACGATATTTTCAAAGGAATTAAGAATAAAAAGGACTGATTACAGAGCTGGGATAACACGTGGCTAATAAAATGTATTGTTTGGTTATGAAAGTGAATAAAAATTATCACAATACAATACAAACATTATTTATTTTAGAGATAGTCTAATTTAAAAATGAACGCCCTCTCCACTAAACCTTATTGTTGCAATGCAACGTGTAAGTGGAAATATATAGTAGTAAAATAAATAAATAAATAAATTGAAAAAAATATTTCCATATATAAATAAAAATAATCTTTATATCACACATATGAAACACAATTCTTCGCGGTCTCATAGTTCAGGTAGCGTTTTGCTCCAGACAATCTTTTATATCAGGTAGAAGATAGTTACAATGGTGGGAAAATGTGAGATTGTACATAACATGATATACACAAACGAATATAATAATAATACCTAATAGAAGGAAGTGCTCATAGCCCGACGACTTGTGTCTATCCTACGTGATCGATCAAGCCACAGCGGGCGCGTTCGCTAGTCGGATGGGTGACCGCTAGTCGCAAATATTTTTTTAAGCGCTTCCGTGCTTTGGATATAAAGTTTTCAGTCCTGGTTTATATCGTAAGATAACAGTCGTTAAGCCATTTCGGTGACCTTCGAGTGGCATGAAAACTTCTTGCATGAAACCTGCTATTGTTTTCATTAGGAGAGTCTCGCGCTCAGTTGTGGATCATTAGTTAGTTAAAGCCGATGGTATAGATACAATAGTTAATAGATATTACATAAAATATTTTCTTTGTAAGGATCCTAGTACTGCAAACACATTTCATGTAAAACGAGTATTTAGAGTAATGCCACCTTGTGGAACGCCAGCTGTAATAGGAATGAGTAATTATCTTGAATAAGTACGTTGTCAGTAAGTTACTTGTGTGGACACCGACAGCGATACTAAGAAACTATTTACGGTCGGAATATCTAAGGGGAGCGTAGAACTCATTAACAAATACTAGCTGTTTATCAAAACCGGACCGGATGTCATCAGTAATACCGGATTGCCAGGACGGAAAAGACTGAAAGAGGATTTGAGACATTAACTACATATTCTGGTCGAAATCAGGTATTCAAAATTCAGAATAAATTGTGGTGACTTTGTAAGATTTTTTATTTTCTTACTTGTCTACTAAAATTAACACTAAAATTTTTCTCAATTTGTTAATTTTGTAAAGGTTCTTGATTGAATCAAGGAATTCTACATTTATCAAATTTCTCTTTGATGTATGTTATTTGGATAGTGTGAGATAGACATTGTGGATTTGACTCTTATCTATCACAATTTCATTTATTCAACTGATGTGCTGGAGCTTCGTACATTATTATTAGAGAAAAACCTAACACTTGTATCGAAAAGTTTGCTCATGGAATAATTATGTCGTCCCTTTGAGACGGGACTTTTTTTGATAATCATACAAGCGCGCTAGAAGCAATCATTGTAGTATCATTGGCAACAAGAGAGTAAAAGGTCATAGCTTTCCCTCCATGCTATACAAAAATATCTGAGTTGATGTTTAACGTGAAAAACTATACAGGGTGTCCCAGCGCGAAGTGACCGCCCGGCGTCTATTGATTATGTGGACAAAACTATCGACAAAAACCATTAAAGTAAAGGTCTTATCGGTTTGGTTTATTTTTTATTAGCTTTTTAATTTTTTTGTAGAAAAACCTGACTTGTTGCACTATTTTCAAAATATTTATTTTGTTTTTACATTTATTTTCATTCTGTTTCTTGTATTTACTAGCTGTTTTCATAGTTTATCTATTCAAGGTATAAAATCTTACTAATATTGAATAAGACATTTTTTTTAATAAATTAAGTGAATTTTTTTGAAAAAAAATTACCCTTTTTCATTTAATTTCGCTAAAAAGTTGGGAAAATGCCCTATAAATATTATTATTTTATTATTTATTATTAAATAACATGATATTAACTACAAAATCTCATAAAAATGTTTGTAGTTATCTCAGTCATTTACCGAACTACAAACTCTTGAAGTATCCACCCCATTTTCGATAATAAGAAGAGTAGAATTTTAAATCCAGGCTAGTGGATCATTTAAGTGTCTTACTATCAAAAATACCTTTTGTCCTTTGATAGAATAATTTTAAAGGTAAGGAAACAATAAAAACAAATGGAAATTTAAATCATTTATTAAAAAAAAACAGTAATTCATTCATAACTTTTTCGAAACGACCGCCATTGGCATTAATACAGGCTGAGGCTCAAAATGACATCCTTTGAGTGGTTCTTTGCACTTCCAAGAGGTTCGCTTTTATTTTTATGGCATTAGCATCAATCCTCTGTTTCAATTGTTCTCTCGTAGCTATTAGCACAGCATACACTTTTTGTTTAATGTGGGCCCCAAAAATAATAATTAAGAGGCGTTAAATCCAACCTAGAGAGAGAGGTGGTCCAGTAGCATGGTCCTCCAAGGTCTCAATTGAAACAAAGTATTGATGCTGATGCTACAAAAATAGGAGCGAACCTCTTGGAAGTGCAAAGAACCACTCAAAGGATGTCATTTTGAGCCTTAGCCTGTATTAATGCCAATGGCGGTCGTTTCGAAAACATTCTGAATGAATTACTCTTTTTTTTAAATAAATGATTTAAATTTCCATTTGTTTTTATTGTTTCCTTACCTTTAAAATTATTCTATCAAAGGACAAAAGGTATTTTTGATAGTAAGACACTTAAATGATCCACTAGCCTGGATTTAAAATTCTACTCTTCTTATTATCGAAAATGGGGTGGATACTTCGAGAGTTTGTAGTTCGGTAAATGACTGAGATAACTACAAACATTTTTATGAGATTTTGTAGTTAATATCATGTTATTTAATAATAAATAATAAAATAATAATATTCATAGGGCATTTTCCCAACTTTTTAGCGAAATTAAATGAAAAAGGGTAATTTTTTTCAAAAAATTTTCACTTAATTTCTTTTTAAAAAATGTCGTATTCAATTTTAGGTAGATTTTATACCTCGAATAGATAAACTATGAAAACAGCTAGTAAATAAAAGAAACAGAATGAAAATAAATGTAAAAACAAAATAAATATTTTGAAAATAGTGCAACAAGTCAGGTTTTTCTACAAAACAATTAAAAAGCTAATAAAAAATAAACCAAACCGATAAGACCTTTACTTTAATGGTTTTTGTCGATAGTTTTGTCCACATAATCAATAGACGCCGGGCGGTCACTTCGCGCTGGGACACCCTGTATTATATGCCCAAAAGATGGTAAATAAATTAAATTACCAAACTCCATAATGAGAATCATAGGAAAGGTATTTGGAAAAAAAGGTATTTGGAAAAAAAGGAATGGTATTTTTATTTATAAATAACTATACGTAAATAAAAAAACAAATACCTACTTGTAACTAGAAAGATGTAGGAGGTAGTCATTCCGTTAAATTACTATTGATTATTATCATTATAGTATCGATTAGGTACGTCACGAGCATAAATATATTACTATTGACACGTCAGCAATAATATCTGCCCAAGAATGCGTTCAATAATATCTGCTGCACGGACGCAACAAAAATATCTGATATTCATAGACAGCATATTAAAGTGACGACAAAATTATCTGATAAAAAAGTACATCAAATAATTGTGACAACAACCCAAAGCAAAAATATGTGACGACATTAGTCACAAAATAATGTGATCACCCTCGGAGTGCAAATATATGTATGTTTGCCGTCTAATTCTACGTTTCTGTAAGCATTTACATTGATTCCTCAATCGTAATTATGCATAAATATATGACGTTCAATAGTTGGCAAAAATATCTGACGTAAATCTTTTATTTTTATGCTTTTTACCCGACTGCGCGACGCAAAGCAGGGTAATGTGTTTATCAGTCTATGTATGTTCCTATGTGGCGTCGCGTCGTAGAGACCAAATGGGTTGACCAATTTTGATGATTCTTACATCAATGGATTCGCCATAACCTTGCGAGTGTCACTAAAGTCATGACAATAAACAGGGACAACCAGACACCATAATTGTCTAAATGAAAAAAAAAATTGACGAACTACGTCAAGTGGGGTATCGATAAATAGGTATTCAAAAATGATTTTTAGGTTCATTCATCATTTTTGATTTTAAGTGACAGTTTAGGATATACGGGGTGAATTTTTCAAGTGTGCAAGGATGGTCAAATCCGAAACTATAAGGAATATCGAAAAATGCTTAAAGGAGTCTCAAGACCGATTTTGATTAAAACTAAAACTACATCATTACATTTTTGAAAAATAAATATTCCTAGCCAGGAATCGAACCCATTGATTTTGAAAAAAACACACCCTGTATTATTACACCATTCGATAGTGTCATTGAAAAGGATAAAATTCTGGGAAGTAATGACATACGGCAAATTTAAAGAAAACGTTTAATTTCATTAAAATTCACATTTTTAGTACCTTATCCGTGGACCCGCGGTAATCCGGACCCTTTCTAATCCGGTGCATCCTGTAATCGAGTGGATAAAAGATAAAATACCCATTAAGATTGTAAGCATTTGCATTGATTCCTCAATCATAATTATTAGGCATAAATACTCGTATATATGACGTTCAATAATTGGTAAAAATATCTTAGTGGGTAGTTTCTTTTTTATCCACTCGCCGCGGTGTTACATTTGAGATTTTTGCTTGTGAATGTTTGGTGAACTGTTTTGACTACATTTATGAAGTTATTTATCATGGCTCGAGTGATTTGATTGAAATAATTACTTTTTAACAAAAAAATTAAACCAACGAAAAAAACTCAGAAGCGAAAAATCAAATAAACCATTTAGTATTATAAATTATGATCCTAAATAAACAGTAAATAAATAATTTTGAGACCATGCCAAAGAGACAACATTAATTACATGGAGCGTAAAATAACGGCAACGCCATGCGATGCACACGGCAGCAGCAGCGCGGCGCACATCTTTCCACAGTTTGTTTTTTCATCAAAATTATTTATTTACTATTAATTTAGGATCTTAATTTATAATACTAAATGGTTTATTTTAGTCAATTTTTTCGCTGGGTATATTTTTGTTAAAAAGTAATATTTTTTTTAATTTTTAGTTGTTATAAAAAATTTTAATCTATATACATATATAAATCAATTGCTGTTCGTTTGTCTCGCTAGAACTCCGAAATGACTTGACTGATTTGGCTAATTTTGATCTTGAAATATTTGTAGAACTTCAGGGAATGTTTAAACGGTGAGAAACATAAATAATAAGTAATAGAATTACTAAAAACGACAATTTAATTTTCCAATACAAAATGTTCCTAGCTGTGAAACATTTGATGCGTTTTGTCAAATTGTCATTTGGTCGTCAAATATTTATAGGTGCGTTCAGAAATTTGTCTGTTTCATAGCTGTAGTATAAGGTTCGATCTCTTTGAAAACTTAGGACCATAATTATTATATAACTTTCTAATGTAACCTTAGGAACATATCTTACTTTTTTATTTTATAACTGGCAGTTGAGGGAGAGGGACAGGGGAGGGAGAGGGGGAGTTATTAGGTGGTCCAAAGTTTGCCGGGTCACCTAGTATTAATTATAAATATTGGGGGTAATTTCCAATATGTATCATGTGTACTGTATACAGTCAGTTACATATAAGTTATTTAATAAGTAATGGGTGGTAGATTCAGTTACCACGTAAAAAAGTAGTAGATGAAATATCAATCATCCCCTATTGTTATACCTTTAGGGGTAAAATTTTGTTTCCAAATTTTAATGAGAATAACTTCACACACACATACACTATACACGTATACCTTGAAGTTATGCGTAGCGTAGTTATGAGTAGCAGTGATAGCCTATTGGTTAGAACGTTGATCTCCCGAACGCGGGGGCCCGGGTTCAAATCCTGGCACGCACCTCTAATTTTCTAATATTATGTGCGTATTACAAGTTAATTATCACTTGATTCGGTGAAGGAAAACATCATGAGGAAACCTGCACACCTGAGAGTTCTCCATAATGTTCTTAAAGGTGTGTGAAGTCTACCAATCCGCACTTGGCCAGCGTGGTAGACTATGGCCTGTACCCCTCACATTGTGAGAGGAGACCCCGAGCCCAGCAGTGGGACAATTATGGGTTGTTGCTTTGCTTTTTTGCTATTATACATCACTACCTATCCAATAAAAAAAGAATCGTCGAAATCGGATCTTCCAGTACAAAATTATTGGGGTAACGGTTAAAAATTCCGTGGGTGAACAATCAATTATCCCCTATTTTCGTACCTTAGGGTAGGAATAAAATTTTTCAAAAAAAAAATAACAGCAACTTCAAGACATATCCTATCCATTAAAAAAAGAATCATCAGAATCGGACCACCCTGTGCCGATTGCTGCGTCATTATACATTAAAAAAATATGCGTGTCAAATTGAGAACCTCCTCCTTTTTTCGTTGGTTAATAAAATAATCAAAAACAAACTGTTTTTTAATTACCTAAATAAATAATAGTTTTAAAAAACTAAAAAACACGCTTTTATAGAAAACCCAACTAAAAAAAATAGAAAATAAATTTGAATTAAGAATCGTGTAATTGTAATAAAAGCGTGAGGTGCATGGTCTCAATGAGTAGAAGGATTATCATTTTGATAATATATTAAAAAGCACCCCACGCTTTAATTAAACACCCATGCTTAATTCAAATTTATTGTCTATTTTTTTTACTTGGATTTTCTATAAAAGCGTGTTTTTTAGTTTTTTTAAACTATTATTTATTTTTAATTTTTTTGTTTGATTTCGTGAAATGAAATTTAGGTTTTTTTTCTTTCTTTCTTTTTTTCTTTAAATATTGAATTGTCATCGGTCCTCGATAAGTATACGAAGTTTGAAAAAAATCTGACCAGTTAAAGCTAATTAAAGCGTGTAATTAGGTTTTCCTTTCTTTCTTTCTTTCTTTTTTTCTTTAAATATTGAATTGTCATCGGTTCTCGATAAGTCTACGAAGTTTGAAGGAATCTGACCGTTTAAAGCTAATCAAAGCGTGTAATTAGGTTTTTCTTTCTTTCTTTTTTTCTTTAAGTATTGAATTGTCATCGGTCCACGATAAGTCTACGAAGTTTGAAAGAAATCTGACCATTTAAAGCTAATTAAAGCATGTAGTTAGGTTTTTCTTTCTTTCTTTTTTTTTCTTTAAATATTGAACCTTCATCGATCCTCGATAATTCTACGAAGTTTGAAAGAAATTTGACCGTTTGAAGTGGGTCAAAATCAAGTCCAAAGAGAAGTTACAAATAAACAGACAAACAAACATACAGGGGAAGCTAATAAAAGCGTGTAAAATAAAAAGCTATTGTACAGTACCATCTCTGTAAAACTCTAAGTCAAAGTCAAAGTCAAAATATTTTATTCATATAGGTATCACTGATACACTTATGCACGTCATTTTTTGGCTTTTCGGAAGGTGCTTTGTCGTGGAGGAGAAGAAAAGCCTAAAGAAACTCCTCTGTGAATCACTTCAAAAAAAGTGTTGTCATTCGTAAAATCAAAAAGTGTTGAAATTTTCCGTCTAGCCCCCTTTCACAACGCGCGATAAGGAACTTCGTTCCAAAAGTATAAAAAATAAAAGATCGTCAGATATTTTTGCCAACTATTGAACGTCATATATTTATGGATAATTATGATTGAGGAATCAATGCAAATGCTTACAGAAATGTAGAATTAGTAAACGGCAAACATATATTTGCACTCTAAGAGTGATCACATTATTTTGTGACTATAAATGTTGTCACATATTTTTGCTTTGGGCGGTTGTCACAATTTTTTGATGCACTTTTTTATCAGATAATTTTGTCGTCACTTTAATATGCTGTCTATGAATATCAGATATTTTTGTTGCGTCCGTGCAGACAGATATTATTGAACGCATTCTTGGGCAGATATTATTGCTGACGTGTCCATAGTCATATATTTATGCTCGTGACTGTACATAGTTTTTAAGAATTGAGGATATTTAAAAATTAAGAGTTAGATTGTTTTATCTTCAATTCTTAACAAATTCGTATACCTTTTGGTACACATATCTACCGACATCGAGATCAAAGACAAGTAGGTAACAATTTATTATTATTGGCGTTTGTAACAAAAGATGGCCAGCGGCAAAATATAATATAATATCATGTTGTACAGTCACGAGCATAAATATATTACTATTGACACGTCAGCAATAATATCTGCCCAAGAATGCGTTCAATAATATCTGCTGCACGGACGCAACAAAAATATCTGATATTCATAGACAGCATATTAAAGTGACGACAAAATTATCTGATAAAAAAGTACATCAAATAATTGTAACAACCACCCAAAACAAAAATATGTGACAACATTAGTCACAAAATAATGTGATCACCCTCGGAGTGCAAATATATGTTTGCCGTCTAATTCTACGTTTCTGTAAGCATTTACATTGATTCCTCAATCATAATAATTATGCATAAATATATGACGTTCAATAGTTGGCAAAAATATCTGACGTAAATCTTTTATTTTTATGCTTTTTACCCGACTGCGCGATGCAAAGCAGGGCAATGTGTTTATCAGTCTATGTATGTTCCTATGTGGCGTCGCGTTATAGAGACCAAACGGGTTGACCAATTTTGATGATTCTTACATCAATCGATTCGCCTTAACCTTGCGAGTATCACTAAAGTCATGACAATAAACAGGGACAACCAGACACCATAATTATCTAAATGAAAAAAAAAACAAAATTTGACGAACTACGTCAAGTGGGGTATCGTTAAATAGGTAATCAAAAATGATTTTTAGGTTCATTCATCATTTTTGATTTTAAGTGACAGTTTAGGATATACAGGGTGAATTTTTCAAGTGTGCAAGGATGGTCAAATCCGAAACTATAAGGAATATCGAAAAATGCTTAAAGGAGTCTCAAGACCGATTTTGATTAAAACTAAAACTACATCATTACATTTTTGAAAAATAAATATTCCTAGCCAGGAATCGAACCCATTGATTTTGAAAAAAACACACCCTGTATTATTACACCATTCGATAGTGTCATTGAAAAGGATAAAATTCTGGGAAGTAATGACATACGGCAAATTTAAGGAAAACGTTTAATTTCATTAAAATTCACATTTTTAGTACCTTATCCGTGGACCCGCGGTAATCCGGACCCTTTCTAATCCGGTGCATCCTGTAATCGAGTGGATAAAAGATAAAATACCCATTAAGATTGTAAGCATTTGCATTGATTCCTCAATCATAATTATTAGGCATAAATATATATGACGTTCAATAATTGGTAAAAATATCTTAGTGGGTAGTTTCTTTTTTATCCACTCGCCGCGGTGTTACATTTGAGATTTTTGCTTGTGAATGTTTGGTGAACTGTTTTGACTACATTTATGAAGTTATTTATCATGGCTCGAGTGATTTGATTGAAATAATTACTTTTTAACAAAAAAATTAAACCAACGAAAAAAAACTCAGAGGCGAAAAATCAAATAAACCATTTAGTATTATAAATTATGATCCTAAATAAACAGTAAATAAATAATTTTGAGACCATGCCAAACAGACAACATTAATTACATGGAGCGTAAAATAACGGCAACGGCATGCGATGCACACGGCAGCAGCAGCGCGGCGCACATCTTTTCACAGTTTGTTTTTTCATCAAAATTATTTATTTACTATTAATTTAGGATCTTAATTTATAATACTAAATGGTTTATTTTAGTCAATTTTTTCGCTGGGTATATTTTTGTTAAAAAGTATTTTTTTTTTTAATTTTTAGTTGTTATAAAAAATTTCAATCTATATACATATATAAATCAACTGCTGTTCGTTTGTCTCGCTAAAACTCCGAAATGACTTGACTGATTTGGCTAATTTTGATCTTGAAATATTTGTAGAACTTCAGGGAATGTTTAAACGGTGAGAAACATAAATAATAAGTAATAGAATTACTAAAAACGACAATTTAATTTTCCAATACAAAATGTTCTGTGAAACATTTGATGCGTTTTGTCAAATTGTCATTTGGTCGTCAAATATTTATAGGTGCGTTCAGAGCTGTAGTATAAGGTTCGATCTCTTTGAAAACTTGGGACCATAATTATTATATAACTTTCTAATGTAACCTTAGGAACATATCTTACTTTTTTATTTTATAACAGGCAGTTGAGGGAGAGGGACAGAGGAGGGAGAGGGGGGAGTTATTAGGTGGTCCAAAGTTTGCCGGGTCACCTAGTATTAATTATAAATATTGGGGGTAATTTCCAATATGTATCATGTGTACTGTATACAGTCAGTTACATATAAGTTATTACTTATAAGTAATGGGTGGTAGATTCAGTTACCACGTAAAAAAGTAGTAAATAAAATATCAATCATCCCCTATTGTTATACCTTCAGGGGTAAAATTTTGTTTCCAAATTTTAATGACAATAACTTCAAGGTATACATACACGTATACCTTGAAGTTATGCGTAGCGTAGTTATGAGTAGCAGTGATAGCCTATTGGTTAGAAGGTTGGTCTCCCGAACGCGGGGGCCCGGGTTCAAATCCTGGCACGCACCTCTAATTTTCAAATATTATGTGCGTATTACAAGTTAATTATCACTTGCTTCGGTGAATGAAAACATCGTGAGGAAACCTGCACACCTGAGAGTTCTCCATAATGTTCTCAAAGGTGTGTGAAGTCTACCAATCCGCACTTGGCCAGCGTGGTAGACTATGGCCTGTACCCCTCACATTGTGAGAGGAGACCCCGAGCCCAGCAGTGGGACAATTATGGGTTGTTGCTTTGCTTTTTTGCATAATATACATACACTACCTATCCAATAAAAAAAGAATCGTCGAAATCGGATCTTCCAGTACAAAATTATTGGGGTAACGGGTAAAAATTCCGTGGGTGAACAATCAATTATCCCCTATTTTCGTACCGTAGGGTAGGAATAAAATTTTTCAAAAAAAAATAACAGCAACTTCAAGACATATCCTATCCATTAAAAAAAGAATCATCAGAATCGGACCACCCTGTGCCGATTGCTCATTGAGTCATTATACATTAAAAAAATATGCGTGTCAAATTGAGAACCTCCTTCTTTTTTTTCGTTGGTTAATAAAATAATCAAAAACAAACTGTTTTTTAATTATCTAAATAAATAATAGTTTAAAAAAACTAAAAAACACGCTTTTATAGAAAACCCAACTAAAAAAAATAGAAAATAAATTTGAATTAAGAATCGTGTAATTGTAATAAAAGCGTGAGGTGCATGGTCTCAATGAGTAGAAGGATTATCATTTTGATAATATATTAAAAAGCACCCCACGCTTTAATTAAACACCCACGGTTAATTCAAATTTATTGTCTATTTTTTTACTTGGATTTTCTATAAAAGCGTGTTTTTTAGTTTTTTTAAACTATTATTTATTTTTTAATTTTTTTGTTTGATTTCGTGAAATGAAATTTAGGTTTTTTTTCTTTCTTTCTTTTTTTCTTTAAATATTGAATTGTCATCGGTCCTCGATAAGTCTACGAAGTTTGAAAGAATCTGACCGTTTAAAGCTAATCAAAGCGTGTAATTAGGTTTTTCTTTCTTTCTTTCTTTTTTTCTTTAAATATTGAATTGTCATCGGTTCTCGATAAGTCTACGAAGTTTGAAGGAATCTGGCCGTTTAAAGCTAATCAAAGCGTGTAATTAGGTTTTTCTTTCTTTCTTTCTTTCTTTCTTTTTTACTTTAAGTATTGAATTGTCATCGGTCCTCGATAAGTCTACGAAGTTTGAAAGAAATCTGACCATTAAAAGCTAATTAAAGCATGTAGTTAGGTTTTTCTTTCTTTCTTTTTTTTCTTTAAATATTGAACCTTCATCGATCCTCGATAATTCTACGAAGTTTGAAAGAAATTTGACCGTTTGAAGTGGGTCAAAATCAAGTCCAAAGAGAAGTTACAAATAAACAGACAAACAAACATACAGGGGAAGCTAATATAAAGCGTGTAAAATAAAAAGCTATTGTACAGTACCATCTCTGTAAAACTCTGTGAATCACTTCAAAAAAAGTGTTGTCATTCGTAAAATCAAAAAGTGTCGAAATTTTCCGTCTAGCCCCCTTTCACAACGCGCGATAAGGAACTTCGTTCCAAAAGTATAAAAAATAAAAGATCGTCAGATATTTTTGCCAACTATTGAACGTCATATATTTATGGATAATTATGATTGAGGAATCAATGCAAATGCTTACAGAAATGTAGAATTAGTAAACGGCAAACATATATTTGCACTCTAAGAGTGATCACATTATTTTGTGACTATAAATGTTGTCACATATTTTTGCTTTGGGCGGTTGTCACAATTTTTTGATGCACTTTTTTATCAGATAATTTTGTCGTCACTTTAATATGCTGTCTATGAATATCAGATATTTTTGTTGCGTCCGTGCAGACAGATATTATTGAACGCATTCTTGGGCAGATATTATTGCTGACGTGTCCATAGTCATATATTTATGCTCGTGACTGTACATTACGAGTAATGATTACAATGTACAACCATTACGTAACAAGTTACAAACAAACATACATACAGGTGAAACTAATATAAAGCGAGTAAAAATAAGACCATATTTTTTAAAGTTTTTCGTTAATTTTAGAGTAACAGAATTTTAAATTCGAAGAATAATCCTTGTTGACATTAAAATTATAGAGATAATACTGGAAGTCCATGACGCATAGTACCTACAAGTAGCCGCGCGAGTTGAATGCAGAACTCAGGAATGGGGCTAGTGTTGTGTGTTGTGACCTAATTGGTAATTAATTAGTGATAACGATAAATCCAATTAGAAATTTAACATAATATAATCATAAACGTGAATGTTTGTTACAACGTAGGTACGTATCTTCGTAACTACTAAACCGATTTTGATAAAGAATAAAATCAGAACATATTAGTTGAACTGATTGATCTGATGTTTGGTACGTAGGTAAATTAAGCCCTGAAACAACACAGAGAGTACGGGGCAAAGCTAGTATTGATTAAATCATAAGTTTTAAAGCTTTATTTTCAAGCACACTAAATATAACTTGAATCGATATCAACGAATGCACGCGATAATTATCAAAGACAACACTACTTTGACACTAGTCTAGTGACACTACACTCCGGGCATTTAAGGCAAGAAGTGACGGGAGCACGCTCACACCTCTCACCTCCGACCCCAACTGCATTCAACTCGCGCGTCTACTGTACTTATGTCTTTATTGCATTTTTTTATGAAAATAGCCGACAAGTGGCCATCGTCGCCTATGGACATCAGTGACAACAAAGGCACCAAGGATGCGTTGCCGGCCTAGAAAAAGAGAAGAAAAAGAAAGAAAGAATTGTATACTTACATAGAATTAGTACTTAGATATAATTTTAAATTTTTTTTTGTTGGTTCAAGGGTGAAAAACACAGAACAAGACAAAAAAGTTAAGATAAAATATGACTGATGAGATCACAATGATTTCAACAACAATTTCTCATATCTCGAGTTTGGGTAACTAAACTGCGATAATGGGAAGAGGGGGAGTCCCGGCGAACTTATCTTCGCAGAAACATTGCAAAAACGCTGGTATATAAACTGCATTGCGGCAAAGTCTTGTATGAGTTACTTTTACGGATTGATCTGGAGAGAGTTTTAAAACTTGAATAATAATTGAAATAAGAAACAATGAAGTTTCCAAATATCTTCTTTGTCGTGTTGTTCATAATTGCTTTGTTCAATGGCAATACTGAAGCAAGACCTGGGAAGATACCAGTTAAGGCAATTAAAAAAGGAGCTGAACTTGTTGTAAGTATCTAATACTTTTTTTGCTATATACACAAGTGCTGTGTAGGTATATACATAGCATATCGGTATATACTATGCCCATACCTCTATAGTGGAGTATCGGTAGCATAAAAAGGCCGGAACAAATCCAATTACTTTAAATGTGAAACTTTGTTTTTAAGTTTAATAGATCAAAGGCCCTTCATTTGTATTTTTTTTTATTATTTTGACGTTATGTAGTTTCATGTCTTTAGATGAAAATGTTTAGACTAGATTATTTAAATCGACAATTAGGTATTATTTTTTTTACATACTGGACCGATTGAAATAAAACACGTAAGTATTAATTATTCCTCAAGTTTACAAAAAGCCAATAGTGTAAATTGCATCCATATTGGTTGGTGCTTCCACGGTCAGTGGGAACAAACGCAAAGACAAACGCAATCTTTAACGTTATATTAAATGTACTAACATTTAACATTCAAACTCGGTATTCGGATTTCAACACTCTTATACTTTTCACGTGGCGATATACGAGTAACTAACTATGTAATATTGACATTCTGTTTTGTTTACAGGGAAAAGGCATAAAAGTGGCGAACTTTGGAAAAGCAGCGCATGATGTGTATAGCTTCTTCCACAAGAAAAAACATTAGTCAAACCCCTTCGGTTTCCTTAGTAATATTTTACTTCATTTTCCTAATTAGAGAATACGAGCCATATTTAATGTTCCTATTATCTTATCTTAGTCCGATGACCGAAACGTTAATCGTTGCGAGAGATCAGTCTGATGCAGTGTCGTGATGGCATTTAGGAGACCCGCGTCTGTTATACGATAAAAGGTTATCTTTACTTAAAACATTAATTATAATGTCGTAATACTTTCTTGTAATATTTAATTGTAACATTATATTATTCATAGTCTGTAAATAAATCGCTATATTCTATCTCTTATTTTATTGTGATCATTCTGTAATAATCAACTAGGAGTAAGTAGGTCCTTTACCGATATCGTAAGTAGATACATTAGTTACTGTATGTGTATCTACTTAAGATAATGGAGAATGCAATCATACATTAAGTCCACCCATTGTGATCTAGTTTATAGGTTTACAAAAAAGAGTAAATAAATAATTATACTTGTAAGTATATAATTATAGCCTGAGATTAAAAATATTAGATTCTACCTAAGTACTACGTAGCTACTAAGATTAATCTTCTATGTCGATGATAGATTGACCATAACTAACAAGGAAAAACAGACGAGACGTTTAAATATTAAAGTAACAACGATAAAATTATGAACTAGTTTTTAAATTACGTATGCAAGATAATTTGCAATCCACAATTTATTGCATTACTTGGTATTCTTAATGCATCTCCACCGGGGAAATACCTACAGTAAATCGTATTAAATATCGATAACACAGATGACTCACTATGAACATCGGGCAAATACCGATACAATAGTTGGGTACACGTTTCTTTGCCTTAATATTCCTCAAGTCACTAAGATTTGCATTTTCCTGTTCTTCCGAAACGGTATATAATCCTGTGAGTTCTACTTCGTGTCGCCATTGTTAACGACAAAGAGAAATCGCACGCACAATGAAGACCGTCTGTATTCTGGTTCTAATAGCTTTATGCTCCATTTCATTGGGCACATGCCATGTTGTTTCTGCTAATCCCTCCGCTGTGTCATACTCATCTACGAGTACCACTCCTAAGTCGTGGACGCATAAACTTAAAAATGGTTTGGTGTGTATGATCTAATTATTATTACAATTAACTAACATACCTGTAGGTCATATATGACAAAGGTTATTACGGAAAAAGTTATGGAAATCTCTCAGATATACCTTTCCTCAAGACGTAACCTTGTCAAAATACATTGAGCTTATAGTTAAATAGCATTGGGAAAACTTAAGATTTAAATTAATTTATTTTCGTGCCGTGACCCTCGTGTATTGGAAATTTTGTAGACCAACGATAGACCCATTAGTAATACTTGCACGTAGGTACATCAAATAAGCATAATTTGAACACAAGTCATCAGAACGGGTGAATGATTTATAAGTACATAAACTGCTATGACATGTGTTCACTCATTAAGTGATACCGTATCATTTACTGGATTTAACAATTTTAAAATTCTGACCTCATGGAAATGTAAGTTCTAAAGAAAATATTTTGGTAAGAAAAGCTGAATTATTTTTGTTCCAACACTAACTTTATTATAATGGGCGTTTTGTTTTATTTCAGAACACATTCTTCCAAGGCGCAGCTGTGGTTGGTGCCGTGCAACATGCGGTGAGCAATGGACGAGGTGGCAGCAGACATAAACCGCCACTAGCAAATAACAACAAACATTAAAATGACTTGTTATGGTTTGTCAATACAAATAACCAATCTAGAAAAATAAATATGAGTTGGATCAGTCTACTTGGTATGAACACAATTATTACCCTACTTACCAAATTTTAGCCTTACGCAACAGGTAAAAGCCTCAGTAAAATAAAAACAAAAGTTAAGTATATTCCATTTTTAGAATTTATGCAACTAGCGCCCCAACTCAGAGTCACTAACGTTTACTTAAATCGCTCCTAGAACAGAAATTGTATGGTGATTCTTTACTAAGAAGCGATTAAAGTAACCATTACTGACTCTGAGTTTGGGCGTATGTACCCGTTTTTCTCAAGTTTTGAGTAGCGGAATTATCTACTAAAACTTCCCCAGTAGTTCGGCGAATATATTAGAATAACATTAAAGTAAATATGCCAAAGCACTCAAAACATGCATCTCCGTACTCTGTGAGCTCCCTGAATCTTAGAACAACTTCAAGCTAAATATACGAGGTTGTTGACTACGACCTGGATGTTAGCCAACAGTTTGTTGAATATTTAACATTATCTTATTAGGAATGCAGAAATATTCTGTAAATTAAACTAAAGTATACATTCTGTAAGTTTATGATATAAGAAACTAATTATCTACAAGGGATTTTAAGTTGAGGTTTACTCTCTTTAGAATATCTCCTACTTATGTTCTATCTGTAGGTAGTAGTTATTATTGAAATAAATGGAATTCTGAATTTCACTATGGTTTTTAACTTGTTTTGTCCGATCCAATTAGCTCTCTTCTCTTTCTTTTCTCCTTTTCCTTTTCCATTATTTAGATCTTAAGTTTCTCTCTGCGATTATTTTATCTGCTATTTTAAGTTATTAATAACTTCCTTACTAATCAGTAATCATCTAACTCCTTTCACCATTACAGTTCAATATATCTGCATTTTAACCTTAAATTTAATGGTGTAAAATAGTATATTTCATTACGAGTGCGGAAAGCCTGTCATTGCAAAGAGTTCCGACAAAATATGTCTACCCGAGCCATGGCGCAGCCGAAGGTGAGGGTATACAGTCGGAACAAGTTGCAATGACGGTTCCGCACTTGTACTGAACAACTATTTTTAATACAGTTGCGAAAAAATGAACCAATTTAATAGAATAATAAAAGATTTTTTTTGGAAAATGGCGCCAACCGTAAAAGAATATAAGCAGATATTATTTTTGATTTCTTCACCCATTCTGGGTAGGCAAAGGGAACTTTGCCCATACAGCCAAGTCTTCAGTAGATTTTTTTATTGATATGAAATGAAAATGAAATTTAATGAGATGAAATGAAATGAAACCTAACCTAACTCATTGAATCAAATCATTAAATCTGATATTGAAACAAATTAGTAGCTTCTTTTTAAAAATATTTGCATGAATCATAAAAACTTCTATGATTTTTTTTGTAAAAACTTCGTGGTTGGTTTTTTCTTTTTAAAAGACATTATTTTGACAGTTGGGAAAAAGAACGCATGAGTTCGGAAAAAGTAAAGAAAAAGCTCGAGTATGTAATAGCCCACATCCCGAACGCTATACTGTATTAAAAATTACATTTACCTGTTTCACTTTGGAACAATAATAATTCACACTTTGCTGCTTGGTTTGTGCTACTGACTAGGTAGGTAACTAAATAGGATATTTTGCATAATAATATCCCAGACATTAAGCTTTCATATGAAAATGTACATAATTAACTTGCGGGTGAAGTGTTAGGAAGACAAAATAAAACGATCCATCTGCAAGGTTTAAGTTTAATTAAATTAATAATCAATTGAATATTTTTGTCATAGGTATCTGCTCTATTAATTAGAACAGATTAATAACCAAGAACAATCAAAGTAATCGCGAAAAAAAAAATACAAAACCTCTATTGCAGATTTCTTATCAAACCGTAGCCAGGTACATTTTTCTTACATTTTAACAACTTATTCCTTTTTTCACATAACGCATCATACTCCATTGTCAGGGCCTTCAGTTTTTCATCCAGATCCTTTTTTCCACTGAAAAAAGTATTAATTCATTTAATTCACTATCAGAGTACGTTAGGATTTTGCAGACTCCTATAGTAATACTCCCTGAAAACCAATGATAATCATTGCTGAAAACTATAAAAGTTTCACTCCTCATGTATTACAAAACCTGTATGTTTTAGATTGCTATGGTACCAACCCACGGCCTACTACTGATCACGGGTCCCACGGGTTTTGCTTCTTGAGGAGGCCAAGAGTATACTCCACCACGCTGCTCCAGTGCGGATATTAACCTCTTCATTAGAAGGGGTTAGTGGCCAACCCAAGTTTCGGAAGATTTCATGACGTTTACTTTCCCTCCAAAGCACGGAAATGTTTAAGAAATTTTTACCACTAGCAGTAACCCGATTACCGACCGCGCCCGATCTGCTTAGGATTTCATTGCTTAGGATCAAAACAAATCGCCGCAATTGCTATAATGTAGTGGAATGTTCTAAATTGAAAATTATGGGGTCCTTATTCAAATATAGCATAACAATGTCTTTATTTTAATATTTTCATTATTGGATAGTACGAAAGAATTCGCTCGGCTTTAGTCACAAAAATTGTAAATACCAACAGTGTATATTGTGTACTCACAAAGGTCGATTATATTAAATTAATTGTATTGTGTGTATTTACAGAAGGCACGATGTGTTAAATTAAATTCTGTGGTACTGAGAAAAAATTAAAAGTTTAAATACATGATATCCAGAAGGTTTTCCGGTAGCGCGGGCTCCATCTGGTCAAATTCTTTCTGTAATTCGATTAATAAATTCTGCTTCCTCGTTTCTTCACTCTCAAATTCGATATTCGATCCGTGAAGTAACTCTATTTCGGCTCTCATTTGATTTTCGTTCTGTGAAATGTGCGAGATTCTAATGAAATTCTTGTTATTACTTTTTGGGATAAAATTGTCAAGTTTAGGAATAATAATAATAATAGGTCTAATAAGATATAATTTTACTATTTTAATGTAATGTAACGCATAGTAGATATTTTTACATTTTAGATATGTACGTAGTTTTTTTTTCCTTGATCGCCATCGCACCAGTGATTCCTTTGGTGGTACTGATCTCCATGGGTGATGGTGGCGCTTACCATCAGATGTATCGTTAGCGTGTTTATCCCCGAGTAATAAAAAATAGAGATAAAGCCATCATAGCACATGTTTTTACTCAGCATAATTTTATAGCTTAAGAATCCCAGCCATCCCTTACGAGGATACGTCGTTCAATTACTCCATTATGTCTGAGTTCATTACTGTTTGTTTCCTAGCAACACATAAATAATCTAATTTTAAGAGAAATACTCGAGCAGACAAAGGCAATGTAAAATGTGTTTTTACTTTTGCTTTGTTCGTTAGTTTATTTATTAGCACTTAGCATGTATGGGCTAATTCCTGCAAGCTGAATTAGAACTACCTATTTCATTTTATCCTTACAGAGTTGAAATTCACATTGCTTTAGTTGCGATGAAAATTAATACTTGTGCTAATGGTGACCTGATCAATTCTCAAGGTTGGTTCCAGACTAGGGAACTTCTTGCCGGATAACATTACAGTTATAAAATTCATTCAATTATGATAGCTAGTTTCTTTATAACCAAACTGCGACACTCAGAAATATCTCCGTACCAGAAATCTCCTCAGCGGCCAACAGAACAAACATAAGACGAGTTTTTTTCTCAGAATTTATAAAAGAACACATCAATTCCTGTGTCTTATTCCTTATTCGTAATGTTAAAGAAGTCACTTTGTTCTGCAGTAGCAAGATTTGACTTAAACATACAATGATATTGAAAACTTGTAAAGACATGGTAACTACATACATATTCATCATACCAACCGTACCTACCGTTCATTAATTGGAACTTTCTCATATACATATGAGTGTTACATAGCTTTTTTTAATTCTAAGAAATTTTGCTTCCAAGAAGAAAAAACTAATTACGATGCAGTAACTATATAATAATGCTCCATTAAATGAGACAAAGTTGCTCATGATACATGCATATACCTAATGTCTTGAAACTAAAATTATGTGACTCGATAAGCGAGCTTAAAGCTTTGAAAGCAAAAGTAGCACGAGACGAGAGTTTGAACACTGAAAGCGTACTACTCACATGGAATGCTCTTGGTTTCCGTAAGCGCTCTGTAATATCACGTAGAAAATCTTCATATTTACGGCTGAAATACGAACGGTATTCTGGATTAATCATACGTTACATTTCAATCCATTAGCAGCACACTCAAGTCATCTCACTATAATTAATAGTAAGATCAAAATAATTTAGGAGACCTAAATACCCACGTTATTTCGAGTGTGTTTTTAGAGTGGAGGAGGTCACTTAATACCCTGTAACCAAACAACGAGAAACCTTGTGGAGCCTGAAACCCTCCTACATATTCCGACGATTGCTATCTAACGATAACATTCACACTGTCGGGTTAACATGGTCTATCCATTACAGAATCTTTTCAGTTACTAGTGGTTTCAGTCGGTTGACTTTGAATGGCGAAAAGCCATTAGGCAATAATACCTATTTATTAGACACAGTGTATGTATTACTTGTAATACCCCAAATAAAATTGGGATTTCCCAATTGCCAATGCCCATTTGGGCAGGATGATGATGATGATGATGATGATGTATGTAGTACTAGTGCGTAAGTTCTATATGATTTTTGTCGAAAGTCGTACGTCACCAAAGATAAATAACGTCTAACGACGATCAAATGACAAAAGAAAAAATCTTCTACAGTGACAACATGATTCAGAACTGATTCTGTTCAACATCCATGCCTGAACTATTTTAACAATACATTTATGAAATGCACAAGAATTTAAAGTGAACAAAAGCCATACATCTCGAGTTCCGTGTCGTCTTCTTCCTGCTTCAATAAATTCCCCAGCTCAGTCCGGTTCCTGCGAGCCCGCTCCAACTCGCGGCTAATGTCTTCACAATGCCGTTTTAACTGCATGCGCTTCGCTGTTAGCCGCACTACAAGTTATTTTACTCTAGATTAAAACTACGTGCTTGCGGTCTAGTAACTTTATTTTTGGTTTAGAAAATAATCTATACTAATATTATAAAGAGGAAAAATTTGATTGCTTGCATTTAATAGGCTCCGAAACTACTGAACCGATTTGAAAAATTCTTTCACTGTTGGGAAACTACACTATCGCCGGGTGACATAGGCTATATTATATTTTCAAAAAAAATAGGAATCCTTAATAAAATTCCAATAATGTAACCCAAGGTGTAAAAAATAAGAAAACCGAAGCAAAGCGAGGGCGGTTACTCGTATTTAATAATTATTTACACTTAAATCTTTAAAACTTACTGAAATTATATTACCTTTTCTAGATACTATAAAAACTAACGTAAAATGAGAAAATTGGATATTTTTATATTTAATGTTTTTGTTATCATTGATAAACAGATCAAAACATTTTTGTTTTGGGATTAATGTCGTTCTGACTGTTTTGTTCAATTATAACGCGAAAAACAACTGAACCGAGAAATGTTTACTTTTTGTTTCCGGAAAAATAACTGTCCCTGGGAGATAATATACAACAACATGAAAATGTTAGTACCTTATTATCTCTGTCATTTATGAAAAAAAAAACAAGACAAGTATTGAAAACTGTTATACATTTTTGTGATACTTTAAACCGTCTGTTATTGTAGATAGCACCTTTAAATTTACCGATACACAGTTTCACCATGATATTGTCATTATAATTTTGATCATCTCTATCTAACTACACACAGAGACGGCACTCAATCAACTCAATGTGACAGAATTCAAACTTTGATATTAAATTAAGAGAATATTTAGTGGATAAATGTGTACCCGGTACCAATAAATTAAAACGGTATCTACTTCAGTATGTGCGCTCGCCTCCATAACTTTATTATTTGTACAAACTACTTTGACGAGTTCAGACGGTACAAGGGAATTGAATTTGTCCAATGTTGGTAGGTAAACAGAATTTGTTAGTTATGCATAAACATACAGATTGTTTCGTATGCTAGCTAACCTGTTACGGAAACCAAGTAGGGGTCCTTCCCTATAATAGGGGTTTATTCATTCCTACTTTAATGCATATTGGGTATGACATGATTTATGAGTTTAGAAGCCAACTCGTGTGACATAGTAAGCAACCCATAGGTACCTCTAACTCGACCCATCTATTAAAAAAAATAATGAGATGTAAATCGCAACTTTAAAGAACGGATCCATCCTCCATGAACAGAATTGTTTTAACTGGTTTAACATTCTCTTTAGGATCAAGTAATAGGTAATTAATAATATGATTTCCGGTGTTAACAAGTTTGTCAATACATATTTTATTTTTGATCTTGATCATATTTAATTATTTTTAAGCTTTAATTAGGTACATGGAGAAATTAACATAATGTGTGGTAAGAACTTGCAAAAGTAAATTTACTAAAAAAGATAGACCCACCATTAAGGTAAATAAGTAAATGCCTAATGGTACTGAAAGTACAGAAAATGGGCGAGACACTCTGTGCTGAGTAATATTTAATTAAAATTCATGGACGACGGACCGGTCCGAAATCAACAGCTATTTTGTTGAACAATAGGCTTGTTACAGTTGTTACTATGTTCCTTTATACCTATCAGTGATATTATAAGTAAAAAAGAGGTAGATATTACGTCACTACCACGCCGAAAATGAAGGTCGTAAAAGCAGTCAATTAACTTCATCTGCTCGTAGTTCCTCTATGCCTTCGTGTGTTATTGTAGTGTATTGGTGTAGTGAAACAAAAGATAAACGTGAGTGTGTTGTAGCTTTTTCGGAACTGATTTTTTGGTTGGTTTGTAATAGCATGACGTATAGCTAGGTATATTTTTTAAATATCTTTGCTTTTAAATATAAAGTTATACTAACAGCCTATGTCCTGTACATACTGTCAGGTCTTGGAAGGTGTCAGTAGATTAAAGGTATAAAACGTGTAAAAAGGTTATTTTATACAAGTTACAAAATTAAATAGTATTGTGATTCAAAAAAATAATATACTATATATTATTCAAATTCGCATTGAGGCGGACGTTAGATTTGTCCATCGTATTATTTTTATATTAAGATTCTGTTTTAAATTGATTGTACTTTAACTGATTAGTACTTTAATGTTTAGTTATTTCAAATATAAATCCCAACCTCTAGGTATATCTTTTGATTTATTTCTTGACTGAAGATAAAAATGATTAATTAATGTTGTAATTAATCAATCACAGCCTAAAGTTCTGGATTATCTTAACCCCAACTTGTTATAGATACTTGCCAATTTGTATCAAACTTTCTAATCACCGCTCTGAATTTCAGGTGATGGAGCATCAGATATGTATTTAATTATGGAGGTTCTATTGGAATAATAATAATAAACCTTAAAAGAGAAAAAAAATAAGAGGTAGCAAGAGACAGAGATAGTGAAGTTGCACGATAATTAAATGATGATGACTGTTTTTTCCCCGATAAATTGGAGCCTGCAGTCCGTGAGTTATATTATATGTATAAGGTACAAAATAATAACAAAAGTAAAGGTTGTGAAGTGTTTGTTTTTTATAAACCGTATTACATTTACTAGATGTTAACATTTTTGCAGAGATTGCTTTTTAGATAAAATGAAGGTTGATATTATTATTATGGACTAAAACTCATAAAAGGTACAGTTAAAATAAACACTGTGTTTACTGTAAACGCCGCGGTCGCAGCACCGCAATGTAGCAACTAAACATAAGCACATTATGAATTGTGGGCATGTAACAGCCAACACAATCAAATACGTGCTTGAACAATGTTGCCAACAATATTTTGGTATGTTCTACTAATAACATTAAACCGATATAGCTTATAGCATCGCATAAATAGGTTCAGAGACAATATTTGAAATATTGTACACAGAAATTCTTACAGTTACAGTTGTGACTGCATTTTATAACAAAGTAGATAATTATTGCTAATACGACCGCCTATTGTGATAATATTATTAGAGTTGTTATATAACTTTTGAGTGTGCACAATAAAGAGTACTGTATTGTATTGTATTGTATTCCAAGTTCCATTTGTTCAGTAGTTTCCGCGTGGTACCAACAAATAGAAGGAAATTTCCATAAAATCTTAAAACTCAAATGGAAATTTTTCTGTAAGTCCATTGAATATTTTTGTCAAAATTTCGAATAGAGGGCACTTGATAGAGTTAGAGTACAAAAATGTATTTTTTTTAATTATTGTCTGTATGTCTATCTGTCCGGGCATTACATGAAAACCCTAGAACGGATTTCGATGAAAATTGGTAAAGTTGTTAATAATACTCTGGGTCATATTTTAGATAACTTTTATCCCGGAAAAATGAAAGGTCCCTGGGAAACATAATGAAAGTTTGTATGGAATATTTTTAAACTATCAACCGATTTGGTTTAAATTTGTGACAAACGTTCTTTGCTTATTAATAGAAAATTAATGGAATAAATATTTTCGACTTTCTCAAAATTTTGGATACAAAAGAAAAACAAATTAATGTGAATATTGTTTATTTTTCAAGGCTCGCTCCCGGAGGATTCCTTTGTTATTGTATCGTGAGTATATAAATTTCTAAATATTAGTACTTCAATACTAATTCGCCATTTTTAAGGTTCCGAAGTAAAATCGGAACCATTATAGATTCGTCATGTCTGTCCGAAGCCTAGCTCCGAGACTCTTAGTGCTGGAAAGCTGACCATTTTTGGGTTAAGGGATTTGGTTTTAAAGTGCTTTAGGTTAGAGTCGCCTGCCTTGCCGGCTAAACAAACGGTTGGAGTTGGACAAGTGAAAATTCTCAAAAATAGGTTATATGATTAATTTACAAGGATTACTATCACGGTTTTGTTAGCATAAGTAGTTAATGAGTAATAGTCGATAATTTTACTACTTCGGAACCCTACATTGCGCGTGGCCTGACACGCACTTGCTCGATTTTTTTGTAACATATTTTTTATTGTTAAAGCCAATTAGCTATTGTACTACGAAAATCGATTCCATTATAGGATTTGAAATTTCCAAATTTAGTATAATTTAATTATGTAGGTATTTTAATAGAAGGTACTCAATAATTACAAACACTTGGAACGCCATTTCCACCACCGTTGTTAGTCTATACTAATATTATAAAGAGGAAAGATTAGATTGTTTGTTTGCATTGAATAGGCTTCGAAACTACCGAACCGATTTGAAAAATTCTTTCACTGTTGGGAAGCTACACTATCCCCGGGTGACATAGGGTATTATTATATATTTTTTTAATATTTTTCCCAAAGCGAAGCGAGGGTGATTTCCTAGTATTATATAAATCTCTATACGTCATGTTCATATGACTAAAACGTGTCAATGGCCATTCTATACCAAAATAATTATAATATTCAATCCGTTTTGTGTTTTGACATCGGTTGCGGTCCGTCAAGTATAAGCCATAGGGGAGTGATTGACTGTAAAAGGAGCTTAGAGAGTGTCTCGGTGTTTATCAGCGTGGTTCACTCCACTCGTAAATTTAATCCCCAATTTTATAAGCCATTGAGTACCTATCATGCTTGAGTCCAATGCTACACCATTGGATAATATAATCTACGCGATATAATAACACATTTAGTTATACGATGTGTAAGCAAAAGTTTATTTAGTAGTTAGTGTCATAGAACAGACATCTCGAACAAAATGTGTGTCCCGCCCGGGAGGTTCGATTTTCAAAATTGAGCCCCCGTTCTCCTTTCAAAATCGAACGAATCCATTAAAGATTGAAGCCACGTGGCGCCAACGCATTGGGACTCACATACATGGTGTTCGCGGTGTCGGTTCTATACGCTAGTAATATTACTTCAATGTTCATACCCAGCATATTTTTTCTTATTTAAAAAGCTAACAAAAGTGCAATTTCATGGGAGGTGGTCAACCTCGCCCATGATCATCGGTATTGAGGAATTCCATACGTCGAATCCCAAAAAGCTAGAGCTACGCTTGTAAAAAAAACTGAACATTTATTTCCGCAATAAATATTATTCCCAAGCGTCCGATTTTACTTAGTAATGGATAACCATTACCCATTCTATTGAGGGATTAAAGAGGATTGAATGCGAGTGCTAATTGGGGATAGCTGCAATGTTGTTTAATTTGAACGAAACTTAGTTTAAAATGTTCTGAAATTTATATTAAATTCTAAATTATTTTATTTTGTTTCATTACTGTAGTACATACTATACACAGTTGAAAAGTTACAAATTCCGCACAAAAATATTTTTAGGTTTTATTATCTTTTGAACCGTAATATGAAGACCAGGGATTCCCAACCTTTTACTTTATGCGCCTCACCCAAAACTCTGCTATTAACGCTATTTTTTTTGCAAGTAGAGTAAAAAAAACTAAACCTGACTTCATTACCACTTTTATTTTCGCCATATTTTCTTTTTTTTATAGCAGTATAGGTACTCATTGCGAGAATATGAATTTTAGTAACGATAGTATACACTAGGCTATTTTAAGAATAATTATTCATTTATACCATACCATACCATACGTCGAATACCAAACTAAAAAACATAGGTATACCAAAAGTCAGATCAATCGGAGGTATGGGCTAAAAGGAAGTACACCCAAGTTATGTAAGGATGTGCCGATGTTTAACTTTCGGTGATTTTTCAGTGATTAATTTTATGACCACACGAAGCTGTATGGCACTAAAGGCCCACTTTGAAGCATAGTAAAATACAAACCGTTTTCCTGTTTAAGACGTTCTATTTCAGAATTTAAAGAACGAACGACTCTCAAGGCACTCATCGCCTCCCGATATTTTAATTCATTCTCTGCGTCAAGCGCTGGCAGTGCAGAATGCTGAAAAAACGAATATTTTAAATGGAAATTCTACAAAATCATGTTTTATGAATTGAACAAACTGTGGTGAAGAGGTTTTATGTCCAGTGATTTACAACTTATTTAGATATATTACGGTGTAGACGACTACTGATTCTCGTTATTTCCATTGCCGCTAATAACATTTAAATCCTGATGTTCACTGATAATAAACTTGAACTCAACGAGTTTCAGGAAAATATTATGCAATTCTAATAGTTATGAGTATACCGAATAAAGTTATTAGGTATAATATTATAATAAAAATCTCACATAGTCTCATACCAGTCATACCATAGTGCTACCTATGATTTCATGTATGGAGGGTTGGGTAATTAAGACACATTACCCCAAATTCTTAAACAGACTATGTATGTGTGTATTTCTTACACAACTATTTACACCGGATAGGAATTTAAAACAGTTCTTTTGGTTCACTCCACATTGGCAAGAAAGTTAACATTTTTCCACTATCCATTATGTTAAGTGACAAGTCGAATACTATTTTTAAAATACGATTCCATAAAATAATGCACAGCGACGTGTTCTGTTTCGGATACTCTTTTATAAAACGTACCTGAACCAATATATCATTTTCTATTTCTTCTAAATTAGATTTTAACAAGCATATTTCAATTTGTTGTTCTACAGGTGAAAACATCGTTTATGTTTTAAAAGTAGGCCTTGTTTATAGTTCTCTACTTTAGTCTCTTTTACATCTAATTTAACTTCACTTACAAACGTATAAACAACTGAAGCCTGAAATAAAAGAAAACGTCTAGGCAAAACGCTCGGCTCAACGAGTCAACGACGCGGCACT
This sequence comes from Thymelicus lineola, assembly GCA_963932265.1. NCBI lineage: Eukaryota > Metazoa > Arthropoda > Insecta > Lepidoptera > Hesperiidae > Thymelicus > Thymelicus lineola. Next base: position 8,389,315 of record OZ010693.1, on the reverse strand, counting down.
CGGCAGGCAGGTTTGCTCAGTGACGTGTTATTTTAGGCGGGAAAATTTTATATTTTTTAAAGGAGCTTACAAAAGTACAACAGGGTAGTGAAATTCTTCGTTCAGCCAGTATGTAATTTAATTGAATTACGGTACAATATAACGTACTTAATAAGTTATAATGTTACAATAATAATTAAATAAGTTGAATTTAATAAATTCAATTCAAGCCACAGCTCAACTTTATATTGCACCGTCTTAATTTTTTTATCTGTGTAATCCTTAACATATTAAACGGAACGTTCCAAAAAGTTTTATTGAGTCAAATGAGTGCTCGAGAACCGAGCGAGCTCTATACTCCAGTATAGAGGTAAGGAGAACGATCTCTGTGTATGAAAAAAGTCCATAAAAACGCGTCCAATAAGGCTAGCGCTGTGGTAGCCTGGGATAAATTATTATTCTACCTTCCATAATTATTTTAGAGTAATGTGGTAATATTTAAAGTCAACACAATTCACTCCGTTTACAACAGCTATGTTCATATATCGTAGTTTTTCCGACGCCAGTGCCATTTTGGTAGGTATTGGAACCTATATTTTTAGTATACAGCTGGACAGTTTTTCAACTTTCCCCACATGAGATGGCTCTCCTTACCTTACCTCTATACTCCATGCAAATAACAGCGATATCACACTGACATATGTATTTTTTTTATCTAATATAGGTATTTATTATATTTTATGTACGTATCTCTTATATGTATAGCACCATCTTTAAACAAAACCTTAAATTGCTGGAGAGATTCCAAGGTCAACAGATAGATGGCGCTATTCATAATAGTAATAATCAATTTCTATCTAAATTTTATCAAATTAGTGCGAATATTTATCAGAATATCTTTGAACTACTTTTTATTTAATAAATATTTATAGATTTATTTAATCTGTCTAGATATATACCAAGGTATTGATTGATCATTCATTGCAAATAAGCATTGAATACAAAACTTAAATAATATTTAAAATAAATAATTTATTATATTACATGTATTTAACTTAAATATTAATTATTTAACTATAAGTATTTAACTTATTGATTATATAATTATACTTACTTGTATGGTGTAAATGAAATGCTACGATAAAATCTTTATTTGGATGTACATACGCTATGTGAAAATTATTCAAAAAATTTTGGATTGGTGGTGGTAACCATAATAATTATCAAGGAAGGTGAGTGAGGGAAATGAAGGTGATAGGTTGTGTAGAAAACAAAGCCGATATTATAATGATATTTCACCATAATAAAATAAATTTAAGTGATTCCCTTTTCTGATATTGAGGTACCTACCTACGCAAATTTCATTTTAAAATATTGAAGTTTCCGTCCTAGAATTTTTAGCCCCTTATGTTATTATTATTTTTGGGTTGTATTGTTTTATGCATGCATTTTTGGCGTACAAACAATAAAGTTCTTATGAGTGTAGGCCACAGACCGTAGTGTAGGCCAATTTATTTCCGCCGCCCCATGTGCCTTTCTAAAATAATAATTTTCCATTCATAGTAAGGAAGGCACTGAATTAGTCACTAAGAAAGTGCGTAAAAAATAAGATTTACAATTTTTTACGGCACTTTTTAATAGCAAAACCATCTACAATATCATCTTATGAAATCTGCCACCCCTAGGCCGCGGCCTATACGGCCTATTGACAAATCCAGGACTGACTGTACCTAATAGTTTCAATTAAATTTGATCAATAATTTTAATGTCAATTTCAGGCCATAGGCACAATCTTTGCGAGTCACGTAGTAAGCAGCTGTAACGTAACGCCTGTAACTTATGCCGGTCGTGACCTACCTACATTACAGCATATGCATGCAATATGCATATCAGCTACTAATAGAGGAGCATCGTCTTTTGTGAGAAACGGAGGTATTCCTATATTCCATTGCAATTTTCAAGTTTTTTTTTAAATAGCCGACTAACGGACGATCTACCTGATGGTAAGTGGGTGTCGACGATGGACTGATGCGTTGCTGGCCAAGAAAAAGAGAAAGAATGTTCTTTCAGAATTTACGAATAGCACATGGTTCTGTCCTAGATGTCATTTAGCGCCAAATTTGAACGCCGAACAAGCAAAACATGTTTTATCGTATGTTTTGTAGTCGAACTCTGCAGGGGACATCGTAAAAACTATGGTTTTATTTTATTAAATTTTAATAAAAATTATATTAGGCACTAATCGCAACTTTTATGGAAGACCAACGTGTTCCCGTATAAAATAAGATTTTCGACATTATAATTAAGGAAATTCGAATTATGAAATTACGGGACACGGTAAAAACGAAGGGGACATTTTTCGGTGAAAATGCCCAGTATTTACCATTATAGAAGTTTTTCAAACAAAATACGTTCTTGAAATAAAATTGAATAGACGATCCTTAGTTGAATAAAATTGTGTGCCTGCTCCGTGGCACTTGACTTGTAAAGTACGCTAATAGATTGAATTAATTAATTAATTACCGACTGAATAGACGTTTTATTAGTAGGTAGATAGATGTTTTGCTTGTTTTTTTTCACATTATCAAGTTACACCTTTAAATTAGAGATGCCACGGATAGTGATTTGGCGAATACCGAATACCGAATATTCGGCTATACTCTAGGCCGAAGCTGTAGCCGAATATTCGGCAAAAGATATGTTCGCCAAAATCGGACGGTAGACTCTTACAAGTGGTGGTCAGAAAGCGCAAAATCGTATCCTATCCTGACAATAATTCGCTAAGATATCTATCGTCCTCTGACAGTAGTGGATATAGTGTAAGTCTATTTTCAGAATCGGGCATTATTTATGAAGAAAAGCGCAATTGTTTGCTATCATCAAATGCTGAAAAAATATTTTCATTCATCACAAGTTATTATTGATAGATTTTAAGTATTAAAGTAATCATTTTTGACTAAGATAAATACGTTTTTGAAAGATGCATTTTTTTTCACGATTTGGTATTCGGTATTCGGCCGAACACCGAATACTAGCCAAATATTCGTGGCATCTCACTATGACAAAAAGCGTACAATTATGAGATATTGGAACCTTTATCAAATTACGAACTCTGGCATTCAGGTGTTCATTTTACAGTTACCTACTTTATTAAAATATTTAGCTAATTAAAACATAGTATGACTACCTAATGTTTCTGTTAGATTCGCGTGTAAATTGAGTTTTATTGTTTAGCTGCTGTTATCTATTTTATTGGTCTATTTATGTACTTTGATTATTAATTTTAAAGAATATCTAAAAAACAAGAGTAAAAAATATGGTTCAATTTGTATCAGACTCAAATATTTTTACATTGTATTCGCTGTAATTAAGTTTCTGGAAAAATCGAGAATTATTTGGCGCTGTTTTCTAAAAAAATATCGAATTTTTAGTCTCGTCTATCAGTGAACTTAGGGTGAGTGCTTACATTTTGTATTTTTGCAAGACTTTAGGGTCAGTTAATGCATTTAACTGCATCAAATCTTAATGGATGCATATAGATTTCATCAAAATCGGGCCCGAGAGTCCTTTGAACACTTTTCGTTATTCCTCAGTTTCGGATTTAGCCGTCCACAACTTAAATTAAAAATTCAAAATAATTAATTCATATAGGTATCACTGATACACTTATGCACGTCATTTTTATGCTTTTCGGAAAGGTGCTTAGTCATGGAGGAAAAGAAAAGCCGTAAAGAAACTCCTCGGCAAAATTCACCCTGCATAGTAATCTACAATTATTATTTATATCTCATATTTTATTGTAAAATATCTGCCCGGACGAGAATCGAATTCGAAACTCTTTACTCTGTAGGCAAAATCATTATTAAAAACAAATTATGAAATAGGTAAGAAGTGTTCAACAAAAAAAAAAGGGTGCGTGCAATGATATTATATGTATAAAGAGGTAGATGGGTTACTAGCGCGCCGACGGCGAAGAGCGAAAGAGTAGTCAATTGACCACGCTTGCTCGCATTACTCGCAGTCGCTCTCTCAATACTCTGTGGATACGCACGCTTTTATTTTTGTCAGAAGTGCTGGAGATTTGACATACAGCGTTAAAATGCCTTCGTGTGTTATGCGTAAATGCACTAATTACTTACGTAAAAAAAATAAAATTCATGGAATAACATACCACAAGTAAGGAATCATGATTTATTACATTTTATTTCATTTCAATAATTCTCTAACAAAATAAGTATGGCGGCATGACAGCGCACCAGCTTGGCGCCAGCCGAACGTAAGGTACTTGTGACGCGAGCGACAAACACTAGCTGTCTTTTTCACTATTATGGTTTTAGTAATGCTATCCCTTTTACATAATTTAACAAGCGCTGATTGGTCGCAGTGTGTCGTAGCTGTTTTCGGAACAGATTTTTCGTTTAATTTTTAAGGGTATAACGTATCTTTAATAAACATCATTGGGTGCGTGTACTTTTGTACGCGCGTGAGAAGTTATACTTCTTTGGCATGAAAAAAAATCAAAAACAATTTTAAAAAAACATTGTTCAAAATACAATATTCAAAAACAGCAATACTAAAAATAAAAATTAAATAATATTTTGAAATAATTTAATTTACGAATCTCTATAGTCAAACTATATGTGTTAAGCGCCATCTGTGATTAATTTTGTAGTATATTCTAATATTACTTTGCAAAAACAAATCAATTGTAAATCTTTTTTTTCTGTTTTTACAATTGTAAAAACACCATCTATGTTCTATTACGAGAATTATTACGATACCATGCTGTAAAACCAGTTTTTGTGGGGGGGAGGGAATGAAAGATTTTATTCAGTTCAGTTGAAGAATAATTTATTTTCCGACAGGCATTAAACTTTAATACAGATTAAGGAGAGAAAAAGAATGGGCTGCTAGTCCCAAAGACAAGTATCGATTACTATTTACTACAGTCCGTTCAGTTATTTTACCTCTGACAAGCTGTCATTACCTTCCCATTAGATTAGCATTACTTGCTGTCAAGTGACGAGTGTTGCAAAAGTTCCCGATTTATCGGGATATCTACTGATTTTGGTTATCGTCTCCCGATATCCCGTTTTAGCGACCGTTTTTCCCGATTTTATGCATTTTCTACCAATGTAATATAATATTGAAAATTAAAATAGAAAATAGTGTTATAAATACAAAAAACAAAAGAAATTGAGTCGCTCAATGAAAATACAGAAGAATTTTGGGCAAACGTAGGTACATATTATAGCATAAAACGTGGTCATGGGTCATGGCTCACGAAATCGTGTTCTAATATTTTTTCCAACTGAATCAATGATAGGTCTATTACACACAAAAAAATTGAAAAATACAAAAAACCCGACTGCGTATAAAACATGTGCGACATATTGAGGATAAGTTTTGTAAAATGGATGGAAGCTTAGACGCGGAAATTGATAAATTTATTATAGGATTGAAAGACGAGTGTGATACGGAATCTGAGAGCAGTTTTGATGATTCATGTTCGTCCGATAGTGATTATTTATCATTAGGCGTGCGTTTTGATCATTCGTATGCCAACCCAATTTAAAGCAATTCAATTTGTTGTAATTTTAATATAACTACCGAGAATGTGAACTGATTAGTTGAAAGACTGTAAAATAATACATTATTTTATTTGAACGTGTATCATTTTTACTATCGTTACTTTTGGATCAACCTAGTAAATAATATTTATATACATCAGAAGAAACATGAAATATTTCATGTTAGGGAATCGTACAAACTAAACATTACAACACACAGCTAAGGTTAACCAACTTAATAAATTAATAATGTAGTTTTTATAAGGAAGAATATAAACGCGTATAAACAAAATTTTGATATTAATAATCGCCAAACAAAAAGAATGTATCAATTAATTACGCCTTCGTTCCGCCTAAGTAAAGTGCAACGATCTTTCATAGGGCTTGGTATACATTTCTATAATAAAATCCCAGAATTAATACGTGACTTGCCAATAGAATCTTTCAAAAAACGTGTAAAGACACAATTGTGACAATGATTAGCTCTGCAACCAGTTCCACTCAGAATAGTAAACTTTTGTATGATAATATTTTTTTTGTAATATTTTTTTAAAAGATGTGCTGAGGAGTTTATTTAGGCTTTTCTTCTCCTCCATGACAAAGCACCTTCCGAAAAGCCAAAAAATGACGTGCATAAGTGTATCAATGATACCTATATGAATAAAATATTTTGACTTTGACTTTAATAGCTAGAGGTAAAATAACTGTGAACGGACTATAGACAAATCGACCCATAGACTCAATCAATCAGTACAGACTACATTGTCTTTCGTAATTTTTCAGCACAGAATAAAAAGAAAGATTTTAAGTGATGTTTTAATATTTCAATCTCCAAACAAAACAACAACTTTTCTACGCGAATTTAAAAATTATAAAAGTCCTGAAATCCAAATAAATAAACAATTTACATACAACAACTTTTAATAACTAACCACAGATTTAAGAAATAAAAGGAACTAACATGGACATATTCTTTACATTTTAAGCCAAAAATAGTCTTAGAATCAATGCGAATTTTTTTGCGAATTTGCAGTGGCTGCCGTTTTGTTTTTGTTTTGTAGAAAAAACACTTTAAAACCCAAACGAATAATTGTAATTAGATCACTATTATAGTGAATTTCAATCAAAAAAATACAAAATACGTGTATTTTAGTCGCAAATGCGAAAAATTAAAATTCTCCGCACCTACATTTTTTTATGTTTTCGCAAAACCCTGTCTGTTGAGAGTCCTGGTTTCGGATTCAACAGATCCGCCATATTGCGCTAATTTAAATTCAACGGTTGAAGGGTTAATTTCTCCAATTTTCACGGCTGCCAGCAATGGCCAACTAAGGAAATCCTAGAATGAATCACCTTAATTATAGGTTATGATTATGTCATACTCGTGTCACAGTGCTATTTAATATGTATGTTACACTTACTATAAACCAAACACCTACGAGTAATCATTACAAACGTAATAAAAAGTCAAAAATACTAACACTTAAACTACGAGTTTAATGGTTAAAACTAAGTTGGCGGGTGTCTATTATACTATCTACTACTTAAATGGTTTTTACCCAAAACGAATGTCATAAAAAGGTTGTATAATAAAAGCTATTGCATATTTCAAGAGATTTTATTAGTTATCATTTATATTAATATTTCGTCTAGTTGTGCAGGAGGCGCTAAATTTCGTTGGTACCTTGCCCAATCAAGATACCATAACATACTCATTGTAAGTATGGCCACAGCAAACTACTGATCTTCTAAAGATGCATAGGGTACGTTATCCAGTGTTCAGGACTTATTCTGAACCTTTGTCAGTCACAAAACAGGCGATTAAGTAGTCCATATTCATATAGTATTGGTTTGCCAGAAATTGTAGCGAAACTGCGAAAACACATTCACCAAAACACAAGTACGAAATCGAATACAACAGTAAATTAAAATAACTGTGTGCGTGTCGATGAGTTTCAATAGTAAATAGGACTCCAAATAGGTACGCTGAAAATATTTAATAGAAAAATACAAAAAAACCACGCGTAGAAACATGAACGATCGATGACAAATATGACAGTACAGTGGTGTTATTTATAAATACTATGGTTACCAAAATGACATTATTAGGGATTACATCATCTTTGTTGTCAATCGATTAATCGATGTCAAAATATTCGAAATGTAATTTAATAAAATTAGCGTAACGATTGAATGGTAATTCTAAATATATTACATAGTTTTAATATGTATGGAATACGAAAACATGTAAGAAATAAATTAATATTATAATTATAATTAACAAATAATACATAAAATATATTATTATATTCCATCAATCGATTATTATGAATCAATTCAATCGATTATAAAATCGTTTGTAATGAGGTAAATACTGTGAAAACTTTTTTGCATACAGAAAAATACAGAATTTAGCTAACTTCACGTTGTAGAATTTAGGTGTCGGTGTGCGCGCGCATCATAGAAATTCACTCTCATCATTTTTCACCATCGCGCCAAAAGAAGTATAACTTCAAAAAATAGGTATATTATTCGATACAAATGGAAAACTTTGTTAGACAGATAACAAATTGAAATAAAAGCCGCTGAAACTCAAAGCTTCTGAACTTTCAATTCAAGTTGCTCGAAGACGTAAATTAATTTGAAACCATAAACTGAACCAGGTGTTTCATTTATTTCAATTAACTTCTTAGTTCTTACTTATTACTTCAACACTTCTCTATTGACATAGATTAAATAAGATAGATACATATTATAGAAATATAAACGGGCACATAAAATACTTTTATGTGTATTTAATTACCATACGTATAAGTTGTCAAAGTGAACATTGAGTCATATCAAAGTTAGTTACTAGTAAAGCTGGCGGTTCGCGCCGCGACAGAGACAAGCGACCGAGACAAGAGACCGAGACAGGAGACCGCTATCGTCACTCGACTTTAAGCAATGTATAGGCATCAGTTCGCGAACGAGACCGAGACAGGAGACAGAGACGCGAGACCGGAGACCGCGCGACAGTCGCTGCCCTGGACTAGTAGTGTCTCGTGTCGCGCTCGAATTGAACGTGTGTTTATTGTAAATAAGTGAAATGAAAAAAATTTTTTTTTTAAACGCTTTTATTTCAATAATGTTTAGTTTATAAAATTAGCTACAAGTTGTGAAAATTTCAAGTCTCTACGTAAAATAGAACATAGAGAATTATGCGTCTAAAGTCTGAAAATCGTTTTTTTTAATTTAACAACAAATAAACAATGAAAATTAAATTAATTAATGATTTTCGTGTATTGTCATCGGAAATACACATGTCTGCCAAATTTCATCAATTTTCATTAAAGGGAAGTCATTCAAATTAACGTTACAAGATTTGATGCTTTGATGCTCCGAAGTGAAACTAAATAATAACCTTATTGCCGTGTAAATAGAGTAGCATTTTGATCATAATATTGAAGATTTGATGCTTTGATGCTCCGAAGTGAAGCTAAATAAAAGCGTTTAATAAAAGCGTTTAAAAATGACTACTTTTCCTGACGAAGACTGTGAAAAGCTGATTGATCTGATCAGACAGCACTCTCCGATATACAATACTCAACTGGAGTCCTACAGAGACGAAAATTTAAAGAAAAATATTTGGAAAAACATAGCTGAAACCATAAATAAAACCTTCTTCTTCCTCCAATGGAAGTTCTAATTAGACAGTGTAAATTAATGGCGCAGTACAACATAAGTAACTCCATCGACAGACTCTGAAATTGAATGAATTGTAGCTTTGGTCGCGGTCTCGGTCTCGACCCACAGTAGATGCAGAAGAGACCGAGACACTTGTCGCGGTCTCCCGTCTCGGTCTCTTGTCTCGGTCGCTTGTCTCTGTCGTGGCGCGAACCGCCACCTTAAAGAAGGAGATCAGGCATGCAAATGCTCATTCTATTTTAATGCTACTAAAATCTCCTTGTGGAAGCAGAAACAGAGCATTCTTTGTCGGGGCGTCATTCTAATTCAGTTCATCTTCTTCAGTTTTATAGTGGGTACTGTGCACGGACCTACACAATTTTTTAGGTCCGTGGTAGGTAGGTACCTACTGTGTTATTTAAATGTCACGCTTATTCCTGACTAAGTATCTACCTGCTACTTTCTCCACCGTGTGTAAAAATTAGTAACTTAAGTGTAACACCTCGATATATCACTTAAGTCACATGAGTATTGTAATGTACCTACTACTTACTTACAGTCAGACAATGACATTATATACAAGACATGCCAACACGGCGCTAGAAGTACGCCAGTCGAATGTGCATAAGTATAGCGATTTCAATTCATACAGTTGATAGCTGCCGTGAGTGAGGCCGTCTATAGTTTCACCAAAATGCGGAGTTGTTTTGAGATTTCGAAAAAATCATATCTCCAAATTGAATAAAAATGATGGATTACATACCATAGGTAAGTACATAAAACGTTATGTTAAATATTGGTACTAATATCGAATATTTCTTTTAACTTTTACTGACTGTTCCGTACTGAATTTGTTAGTGTACCAAGTGTGCAAATGTGTGCCATTTGGTCACAGATCTCGTGACGCGCTGTGACGCGAGCGACCTCGAGCGACAAACACTAGCTGTCTTTTTCACTATTATTATGGTTTTAGTAGTGCCATCCCTTTTACATAATTTATCAATGTGTGATCGGTTTAATGAAACAAAAGATAAACGTGTGTGTGTTGAAGCTCGATCGGATCAGATTTTTTGGTTGATTTGTAAGGGCATAACGTATCTTTAGTTTTAATATCATTGCAGTCAGATTAGGAAAAGTGACTTGGCGTACGTTTCAGTTGTTGGGCTTGAGCGCTAGTTTATATTTTATTTCTTCTTTTTGTTTGAGATGATGTTCGTGTTATTAATTTATAGGTGACGGTGACCATATCGTGGCTCGTTTACTCGTTTGTCTAACCACATAAAAACTCTCTTGTTCAGCTTTTTCCAAAATCGTTTGGACATATTCTTAAACCGCTCTAACTCGTACCGGGTAAGTTTCAATGTCTTTACAGTGACTGCACGTCCACAAGAAGTGAGGAATCCGTTTATTATTGGCCCTCCAAAATTCCAATGGATACTTAGGTATGTAGGATAAACACATTTCACGGTTGCTCGTGTAGAAGCGAGGGTCGGCACTTCGGCAGGTAATGAACCTTTCACCAAGGGTACCTTGAAAATAAAACGTCCTGCTTGGAAGCAACACTATGTGAAAAATATTTTTTTTACATCTAATAAATTTTCTAAGGGGAAATTATGAAAAGGTCTGTTTAGTCCTGTTCCGCTCCAATAATATAATTTCGTAAACATCAACAACAAAAAAAAATAATTTTAAAATGGTTATTAACGAATTAATTAGTTTATAGTGTGCTACATTATAATAATAAACTGATAAACTATCAGATAATTGTGACGAATAGCATAAGTAATTAAGTACCTATATTGTACAATAATTATATAACATGGACATAGATAATATTATGAGTTTATATCCAGTAATCATGAATTTTCACAAGGATATAATAAGATATTTAAGTCGTGCTTCGTAAATGAAACGTAAATTTTATTATAATATCATCTGTTATGATAATTATGCATATTTTCTTCTTAGTTCTGACTTTCTTGGTGCTAGTTCTAAAGTCTGGACACGTGGGTATGTGTTCAGACTTTAAACTTACTTCTGAAAATAGTAAAACGAAGTGGCGCTTTAGGGTCAATCGTAATTATCGATTTTCGATTCGTTTTATAACTCCCACTTTAGAGTAAACTGCGAATCAAAAGTGAGATCTAATCAAAAACCAAGTAGAAATCAAATTGTTTTGAGTAGACAATTGGCCCTAAAAGATTTTAGGGAGATTGGACACATGACGCCTGTTTTTGGGGTTTCGTAGTCAGAAGGAACCCTTATAGCATCGTCATGACGTCCGTCCTTCTGTCTGTCCGCAACATAGCGTAGATACCCTCATGCTAGAAAGCTGTCATTTGTCATGGATAACTATTCATACTTATGCATGTACATGTGGGTGATAGTCTAGTGGTTAGAACGTTGGTCTCCCGAACGCGGGGGCCCTGGTTCAAATCCTGGCACGCACCTGTAATTTTCAAATATTATGTGCGTATTACAAGTTAATTACCACTTGCTTCGGTGAAGGAAAACATCGTGAGGAAACCTGCACACCTGAGAGTTCTCCATAATGTTCTCAAAGGTGTGTGAAGTCTACCAATCCGCACTTGGCCAGCGTCGTAGACGATGGCCTGTACCCCTCACATTGTGAGAGGAGACCCCGAGCCCAGCAGTGGGGCAATTATGGGTTGTTGCTTTTATGCATGTACATGCATGTGTACATGTGAAAAAATTCACAGCAGTAATACATATAATTATGATGAATTCAAAAAGAAAACTATGACGGCTATGTTAGCTTGAATATCTAGTTAATGAGTAGATACCGTAAAAGTCGATAATCTTACAAGTGGGTTTAAAAGCGTAGAGTGCGAGATAAAACATGTAATTTGATAGACTTACTTTCGAATCTCGTTAAAAATATTTTATGTTAGCCTAAATATTAGGTATTGTAATTACATATTCATAGCAATCACTGAGTTTGATCCATTTCCTTATTGCTTGCTACAGAGTTGTAAGTTGTAATTTGTAGTCTTAATGTTTTTATTTTATTTTTTTATTATACCCATACCTGTTATCTGTAGTAAGTAACTGTTAGAATAAATCATGTCTTTCTTTCTTTCTTCTTTCTATTGTGTATTGTGAAAACTACGTGAATATTGTAATAACTGAGCATTGTCGCAATTCGCTTCGAAATTTCACAGAGACAGGCGGCTCTCTTCAATTCATTAATGGCCCATTACAGTGCTCTGCACAGTCTCTGCTATCTGACAGAACCTAACTGAAGAGGTGATTATCATACTTATTTGAAATTACGGCGAATTGAACAGAATTTTCAATGATCAATTTATTGTCACCTGCCACATGTTCTCACTATCACCCTGGGTTGACTGGTAGAGAATGCCAATAGGCATTAAATCCGCCTTTTGTAAGCCTATTCTTAGGTTGTTGCAATAAAGATTAAATAAGTAAATAAATAAGAGGTGGTTATGTATTTCTATTGGTACTTAAAAGGACCTGTGTCTTTGGATATCTCCTTCTTGAGCATTAACTTAAACGGCTAGATATGTGCTTATAACATGTTTTAAACATAGGGATACTTATGGGTGCATTACAATTGCGGAGGTCACGTACAAGTTAGGATAGATTTTAGTGTTCTTACGCACTAGCGGCCATTCGGTAGGGCACCCGAGCTGTTCGTTAAGCGGTCCAACCGCATGACGCGGTTTGATATTAACGGTTCATCGTCAAAATGAAGTGCAATGTGCATGTGTTCTACTATAGTAGTACCTACTAAACCGTGGAGCAGAACGCCGCAGTTCAACTGCCGCAGTTGAAATTTTGTGGCGGTTAAGTGCGTACAATCACAACCGCATATTAAACTCGAAAAGCTTTTAGCCGCGCTTATAGCCGCCTGATAGTGCGTAAGAGCGCTTATTGCTACAAGAACAAAGTAGAAGACCCACTGGTTTACATCAAGTGTGTGGTAAACATCTTATAATGACAACAACAGAATGAGGGTATGTACCCTCATTCTTAGAATTTTTTTTATATCATATAAGTTAATGCTTGAGTACAATCCCAGGAGTCATTTATTTATTCATTATTTATCATTTTATTCATTTTATTTTCTCTACCTCGTCTTCTCAACGGTTTAAGTAAAATTACAATCGTATCTTTCAACGTATCTTTCGAAAATTCTTTCTTCAGAGGTCAAGTTAACCCTCTGTTCCCGGTTATTACAGTTGAGCTGTGCAGATGAATGTTGAATTTTGGGTATAAAAAACCCATAATCGGTTTAGGTCCTAAAACCTTTACAAATTATTGTAGCATAGTCGAATATAATATGCTCAAGGTCTTAGTAGAAACCTCGTAAAACTTACTAACAATTTAATAATAACCTACTTATCGGAAACGGATAAAGGATCATAGGACGCCCCCCGACCAGGTGGACTGACGACCTGAAAAAGATAGCGGGCATGCGCTGCATTCAGAAGGCTCAGGACCGGTCAGCGTAGCGCAAGATAGGGGAGGCCTATGTCCAGCAGTGGACCTCCAAGGGCTGATGGATGGATGAACTTACTTATCTACTCAGAAATTTCTTCATAAATTGTACATGTAATTGTTAGTCAAAGCGTGATTCCATGGTTGAATTGATTGGAATCTTGATTAAATTCTTACATTACCCAAATTCCTGCAAGAGCGGTAATGGTTAAGGGATTGCTTTATTTAACAAACCATTTAGCCCTTACACAACCCTACATTAGAAATAAGACCCGCTATTAAATCCTTTAATTCCTTTTTAAGCCGTTTAGGTTACTTGAATTGAGAATATTTTAGATTTATTTATTTTATCGATCTACATTTGCAAGATTATTTTATTCTGGGTGCGTATTTTGTTTATTGAGGACTTTCATTCATTTGCTTTCTTCGTTGGTTTAAGAGAAGAATATTCAATGAGGTTTTGTAAATTTAATTTGGATGAATGAACGAATCATAATTTATTTGGAGAAAATACAAGAACACAGGATACTTTTTAATTAGTGAAGTAAAAGCTTAATAGGCATATACGAATTTCTCTGCACTGTAGTATCAACTCTCGAATGTTTTGCGCTAACATAGCCTCATTGCAACATTTCTGTAATTTACATTATAACCTCAACTTGGAAATTTTCATGAGAAGTCAAGTGTCTTATAAATAACATAACGGTTTTTGTCCCACTGCTGGGCTCTGTTCTCCATTAAATTTACGACTCATGACTTATGACTATTTAGTTATTCATGTAGTGTGTATAGGTATGGTAGTTGTAGGTACTACTATAATACTTTTCCTGAAAGTAAAAACCAACAAAAAGTTTCAACTTCATAGGATTAGAGGAAGTAGGTGTAAGATTTGATACACAAACAGTAACAGAGCCATTTAAATAAAAGCGTTTAGTAAAAGAATAGTCGCAAAACAAATAGTGAATAGAGTGTATAATTCTGAAATGATTTGCACGCTACAATCCTATTTATGTCACAACTGTACGTGACAGTCGCTTGTTTTAGTTGGTATTCCACAAGGGCGTCTGTTTGCAGGGGTTTGGATAGATATCGTGGTATTCATGGCTACATAGATACATAGATGAAGCTCTAATCTGATTTATTGCTTACGACTCAGATTAAAGAAATAAAATGTAGTGTGTGAACGTAATAAGCTGCATACAAGACAGTCTAAATAAAGTCATCATCAAAGGAACACGCCTTTTAATACGAACCTAATTACATACGACACTACATGGCGACCCTGCCTGGCCGGTGCGCTTGTGGCGATGCCGCGTCGCATGCGCACCGGAGGGCATTACAAAGTCAATAATGAAGAAAAATAAACTACATTTAAGAAGATGAAGAACATAAACAGACAAAACCATGGATTATGTAAACGAAACTTGGACCAATGACGAAGAAAGAACACCGAAGATTAAGATTGTAGCATACCAGCATTGTTATAATATTATCTGGACAAGATCGCACCTCATCATCTGCCTGCGAGTATCTTCACAAATTCATCGATCCAGTTCAGCAGAATGCAGTTGGAGAAGTTAAGAAAAATACATAACCAGCTCAAGACCAACGACAACGGTGTGACGGTTCACCAAGAAGAAAATCGCGTGATAGTAAATAATATAGTGTTCATATCAAATTGGTACGTAATTATTTAGTAGTAAATGTTTTCTTCTGACTTAATTTTCTAAATTCATTTTGAAAATTTATAAAGTTAATTGAAATATTAGTGTTTTCAAAGTAGCACTTAAATTTTATTAATTTTGATTGGAAAATTTATCACATTGTTGTTTTCAATAGTTTTAATTTTTTTCATTAGTGAATTATTTGAGTTAATATTAGTAAAATTTAATTATAAAACATTCTTATTTTGAAATTATGTTTAACCCAAATAAAATTAAACTTCATTTTTGTAACGATAGCTTAAATATAACGTAAATTCATAAACGTAAACTCATAGTAGTAATTCATTCAATTCATAGTAGTAAATTCATAGTACTCAAAATGTTCAAAATTTTAGCTTAACTTTAATGAAGATGTTCTTTGTTACAATTATCATTACTCATCCTTAACGGAATGTCGATTCAGATTGCACGGGTGATGCAACGCTGATATTGTTTCAGATTGCAATAACTTTCCATAAACGTAACTAAAGATGACACCTATTGTTTGATAAGCTTTATATTATTTTATGTGATACTCGAAGATACAATGCCTTGTGCTTTTGTAATGTAATAATTTTTACATTCAAATGGAATGTGCGATTATGAATGAAATTGACGATTTTTTAAGAAGATAGAATTATTTTAAAACATTTCTTTGTGAAACAATTTACGCAGAGATAAAATTACTAGAATGACCAGAATGCAAGTACAAGCATTATGTATGGATTTCTTTAGTAGATTAGTATTTTTGGTAATGATTGGGCTGATCACCCAAGAGTTAAGAGAATATCTAAAATACTGACGAAATATGAGGAACGAGGTTGTCAAAGTTATTTTTTGTTGGCTTTTATAAATGTGAAATTACTTTATTTTTAATGAGACCGCTCTCTTGATCATGCTGTACGCGAGACGTCTGTGTGAAAGAAATGGCTCATGGAACACTTTTTAATATACTAGTAAAAGTATCAGTGTTCGAATATTGTTTTAACATATTTTAAGTTATATAAATGAAGATGTAAGGCCTTGAAATGAATAATGAAATGAAAGCAAAATGAAAGGAAAAAGAAAACTAAAATAAAAGTTATATAAAAATATTTACGAAGATAAAATGAAATTTATAACGTTATATAAATACAATAATGACGGAAATAATACTTGCTATGACTAAGTTTAGTAACATGGATGTGACCAATAATACCCGGATATGACTTTTAATATCTACTAATTGAGTGATTATGGATATTGTAACTCTAATGTTTATTAATAATGTTACATGTATTTTTCCTTTTTTTTGATTTAAATTGACACTATATATTATTATAAGTTCAGTTTACTTAATCATTAGTGATTATATTATCATTATGTAATTAAGTTATACTCATATTATACTTCAATGGTTATACTTAAGAATTATGATGTACCCTTGGACATTATCTACTTATACTGCAGTATTGATCATTGAATTATTAATATACATAAGCATTTAAGATTTTACTAATAGTTATTATCAATAATTTTAAAAGCAAAAAATGAAATCTGTCAATTTAATTTTTTTTTCAAAAACCCCGGAGATGTAGTGTGTGAACGTAATAAGCTGCATACAAGACAGTCTAAATAAAGTCATCATCAAAGGAACACGCCTTTTAATACGAACCTAATTACATACGACACTACAAAAAGGCAGATATATTCATCCAACTAAAATGTGAAGCTACCAAAGCAAATACAAACTAAAAAAGCAAATACAAACCCGATTCAGTACTAAAGAAAGCGTCAAATAGCTTTCATGTCACAATTGTCAAAATTTATTAAATAATTTTCTCAGATAAAATGCCGTCTTGCAATTTTAAACATTGTTAGAGTTATTCCCAAAATCAAGCAAAAGAAGATTAGATATCTTTTCACTGTTCATTATTTTATTATTTATTTATAATAATATTTTTGTGGTGCGCTCGAAACACAAAACCTCGACAATTATTCAGTTTTATACCAGCTTTATATGAAAATCGATTACCCTAAATTAGGGGAAATATGCATGGGTTATTTGAACACTGATCGATTATAAATTTATATCAAAAAAAATATTTTAAAAGTAAATAGTTGTATTTATTTAAATCTAAAAATGAGGAAATGCAGCCAATGCATAAATACCAGTCGCTGGGTTATTACAAACATAAGATAGATTGTACAAAGGATTAGAGGGATAAAATAAGGATTTTAACATAGGTAAACCTGGTTGATTGAAAATGCACGATTGAAAGAAAATATTGTATTCTATTTTAGTTCCTGTTTAGCCTACTCAATAAATTATTTTATTTTGCAGATTGCCGACAAATGCACGGCATGCATGCAATTTTGATACGAGAAAAATGGGATTTTATTATTCCTCAAAGTAGGCAAGATAATGATTGACCATCCAAATTTTGCTTTGTTTATTCATTGCATTTTAATGAAGATGACGTATATTATATATATTTCACGTATTTTAATTATAATAAATGTATTAAAATTTTGATATTTTTCAATGAAAAATAACTACCCAAAAGAGAAAAAACCATAAATTAAAACAATTCAACATATTAAGTATTGTATATTAATAGACATTTGACATATTTAATAATTATACTTTTTGATAACTAGTGATGTAATAATAAATAATTTGCCAATTTAATTGTGTATAATATTTCAAGTCGAAAACATGGCAAAAAATATTTACTATATTGCGGGAGATTGCGACTTTTTGTTTTCAATGTGGCAACTTACACACACAAATAAATATGTAATGTAATAAATATGTATGTGTAATGTACCTACTACTTACTTACAGTCAGACAATGACATTATATACAAGACATGCCAACACGGCGCTAGAAGTACGCCAGTCGAATGTGCATAAGTATAGCGATTTCAATTCATACAGTTGATAGCTGCCGTGAGTGAGGCCGTCTATAGTTTCACCAAAATGCGGAGTTGTTTTGAGATTTCGAAAAAATCATATCTCCAAATTGAATAAAAATGATGGATTACATACCATAGGTAAGTACATAAAACGTTATGTTAAATATTGGTACTAATATCGAATATTTCTTTTAACTTTTACTGACTGTTCCGTACTGAATTTGTTAGTGTACCAAGTGTGCAAATGTGTGCCATTTGGTCACAGATCTCGTGACGCGCTGTGACGCGAGCGACCTCGAGCGACAAACACTAGCTGTCTTTTTCACTATTATTATGGTTTTAGTAGTGCCATCCCTTTTACATAATTTATCAATGTGTGATCGGTTTAATGAAACAAAAGATAAACGTGTGTGTGTTGAAGCTCGATCGGATCAGATTTTTTGGTTGATTTGTAAGGGCATAACGTATCTTTAGTTTTAATATCATTGCAGTCAGATTAGGAAAAGTGACTTGGCGTACGTTTCAGTTGTTGGGCTTGAGCGCTAGTTTATATTTTATTTCTTCTTTTTGTTTGAGATGATGTTCGTGTTATTAATTTATAGGTGACGGTGACCATATCGTGGCTCGTTTACTCGTTTGTCTAACCACATAAAAACTCTCTTGTTCAGCTTTTTCCAAAATCGTTTGGACATATTCTTAAACCGCTCTAACTCGTACCGGGTAAGTTTCAATGTCTTTACAGTGACTGCACGTCCACAAGAAGTGAGGAATCCGTTTATTATTGGCCCTCCAAAGTTCCAATGGATACTTAGGTATGTAGGATAAACACATTTCACGGTTGCTCGTGTAGAAGCGAGGGTCGGCACTTCGGCAGGTAATGAACCTTTCACCAAGGGTACCTTGAAAATAAAACGTCCTGCTTGGAAGCAACACTATGTGAAAAATATTTTTTTTACATCTAATAAATTTTCTAAGGGGAAATTATGAAAAGGTCTGTTTAGTCCTGTTCCGCTCCAATAATATAATTTCGTAAACATCAACAACAAAAAAAATTAATTTTAAAATGGTTATTAACGAATTAATTAGTTTATAGTGTGCTACATTATAATAATAAACTGATAAACTATCAGATAATTGTGACGAATAGCATAAGTAATTAAGTACCTATATTGTACAATAATTATATAACATGGACATAGATAATATTATGAGTTTATATCCAGTAATCATGAATTTTCACAAGGATATAATAAGATATTTAAGTCGTGCTTCGTAAATGAAACGTAAATTTTATTATAATATCATCTGTTATGATAATTATGCATATTTTCTTCTTAGTTCTGACTTTCTTGGTGCTAGTTCTAAAGTCTGGACACGTGGGTATGTGTTCAGACTTTAAACTTACTTCTGAAAATAGTAAAACGAAGTGGCGCTTTAGGGTCAATCGTAATTATCGATTTTCGATTCGTTTTATAACTCCCACTTTAGAGTAAACTGCGAATCAAAAGTGAGATCTAATCAAAAACCAAGTAGAAATCAAATTGTTTTGAGTAGACAATTGGCCCTAAAAGATTTTAGGGAGATTGGACACATGACGCCTGTTTTTGGGGTTTCGTAGTCAGAAGGAACCCTTATAGCATCGTCATGACGTCCGTCCTTCTGTCTGTCCGCAACATAGCGTAGATACCCTCATGCTAGAAAGCTGTCATTTGTCATGGATAACTATTCATACTTATGCATGTACATGTGGGTGATAGTCTAGTGGTTAGAACGTTGGTCTCCCGAACGCGGGGGCCCTGGTTCAAATCCTGGCACGCACCTGTAATTTTCAAATATTATGTGCGTATTACAAGTTAATTACCACTTGCTTCGGTGAAGGAAAACATCGTGAGGAAACCTGCACACCTGAGAGTTCTCCATAATGTTCTCAAAGGTGTGTGAAGTCTACCAATCCGCACTTGGCCAGCGTCGTAGACGATGGCCTGTACCCCTCACATTGTGAGAGGAGACCCCGAGCCCAGCAGTGGGGCAATTATGGGTTGTTGCTTTTATGCATGTACATGCATGTGTACATGTGAAAAAATTCACAGCAGTAATACATATAATTATGATGAATTCAAAAAGAAAACTATGACGGCTATGTTAGCTTGAATATCTAGTTAATGAGTAGATACCGTAAAAGTCGATAATCTTACAAGTGGGTTTAAAAGCGTAGAGTGTGAGATAA
This sequence comes from Thymelicus lineola, assembly GCA_963932265.1. Taxonomy (NCBI): domain Eukaryota; kingdom Metazoa; phylum Arthropoda; class Insecta; order Lepidoptera; family Hesperiidae; genus Thymelicus; species Thymelicus lineola. Next base: position 8,368,790 of record OZ010693.1, on the reverse strand, counting down.
AACATGTAATTTGATAGACTTACTTTCGAATCTCGTTAAAAATATTTTATGTTAGCCTAAATATTAGGTATTGTAATTACATATTCATAGCAATCACTGAGTTTGATCCATTTCCTTATTGCTTGCTACAGAGTTGTAAGTTGTAATTTGTAGTCTTAATGTTTTTATTTTATTTTTTTATTATACCCATACCTGTTATCTGTAGTAAGTAACTGTTAGAATAAATCATGTCTTTCTTTCTTTCTTCTTTCTATTGTGTATTGTGAAAACTACGTGAATATTGTAATAACTGAGCATTGTCGCAATTCGCTTCGAAATTTCACAGAGACAGGCGGCTCTCTTCAATTCATTAATGGCCCATTACAGTGCTCTGCACAGTCTCTGCTATCTGACAGAACCTAACTGAAGAGGTGATTATCATACTTATTTGAAATTACGGCGAATTGAACAGAATTTTCAATGATCAATTTATTGTCACCTGCCACATGTTCTCACTATCACCCTGGGTTGACTGGTAGAGAATGCCAATAGGCATTAAATCCGCCCTTTGTAAGCCTATTCTTAGGTTGTTGCAATAAAGATTAAATAAGTAAATAAATAAGAGGTGGTTATGTATTTCTATTGGTACTTAAAAGGACCTGTGTCTTTGGATATCTCCTTCTTGAGCATTAACTTAAACGGCTAGATATGTGCTTATAACATGTTTTAAACATAGGGATACTTATGGGTGCATTACAATTGCGGAGGTCACGTACAAGTTAGGATAGATTTTAGTGTTCTTACGCACTAGCGGCCATTCGGTAGGGCACCCGAGCTGTTCGTTAAGCGGTCCAACCGCATGACGCGGTTTGATATTAACGGTTCATCGTCAAAATGAAGTGCAATGTGCATGTGTTCTACTATAGTAGTACCTACTAAACCGTGGAGCAGAACGCCGCAGTTCAACTGCCGCAGTTGAAATTTTGTGGCGGTTAAGTGCGTACAATCACAACCGCATATTAAACTCGAAAAGCTTTTAGCCGCGCTTATAGCCGCCTGATAGTGCGTAAGAGCGCTTATTGCTACAAGAACAAAGTAGAAGACCCACTGGTTTACATCAAGTGTGTGGTAAACATCTTATAATGACAACAACAGAATGAGGGTATGTACCCTCATTCTTAGAATTTTTTTTATATCATATAAGTTAATGCTTGAGTACAATCCCAGGAGTCATTTATTTATTCATTATTTATCATTTTATTCATTTTATTTTCTCTACCTCGTCTTCTCAACGGTTTAAGTAAAATTACAATCGTATCTTTCAACGTATCTTTCGAAAATTCTTTCTTCAGAGGTCAAGTTAACCCTCTGTTCCCGGTTATTACAGTTGAGCTGTGCAGATGAATGTTGAATTTTGGGTATAAAAAACCCATAATCGGTTTAGGTCCTAAAACCTTTACAAATTATTGTAGCATAGTCGAATATAATATGCTCAAGGTCTTAGTAGAAACCTCGTAAAACTTACTAACAATTTAATAATAACCTACTTATCGGAAACGGATAAAGGATCATAGGACGCCCCCCGACCAGGTGGACTGACGACCTGAAAAAGATAGCGGGCATGCGCTGCATTCAGAAGGCTCAGGACCGGTCAGCGTAGCGCAAGATAGGGGAGGCCTATGTCCAGCAGTGGACCTCCAAGGGCTGATGGATGGATGAACTTACTTATCTACTCAGAAATTTCTTCATAAATTGTACATGTAATTGTTAGTCAAAGCGTGATTCCATGGTTGAATTGATTGGAATCTTGATTAAATTCTTACATTACCCAAATTCCTGCAAGAGCGGTAATGGTTAAGGGATTGCTTTATTTAACAAACCATTTAGCCCTTACACAACCCTACATTAGAAATAAGACCCGCTATTAAATCCTTTAATTCCTTTTTAAGCCGTTTAGGTTACTTGAATTGAGAATATTTTAGATTTATTTATTTTATCGATCTACATTTGCAAGATTATTTTATTCTGGGTGCGTATTTTGTTTATTGAGGACTTTCATTCATTTGCTTTCTTCGTTGGTTTAAGAGAAGAATATTCAATGAGGTTTTGTAAATTTAATTTGGATGAATGAACGAATCATAATTTATTTGGAGAAAATACAAGAACACAGGATACTTTTTAATTAGTGAAGTAAAAGCTTAATAGGCATATACGAATTTCTCTGCACTGTAGTATCAACTCTCGAATGTTTTGCGCTAACATAGCCCCATTGCAACATTTCTGTAATTTACATTATAACCTCAACTTGGAAATTTTCATGAGAAGTCAAGTGTCTTATAAATAACATAACGGTTTTTGTCCCACTGCTGGGCTCTGTTCTCCATTAAATTTACGACTCATGACTTATGACTATTTAGTTATTCATGTAGTGTGTATAGGTATGGTAGTTGTAGGTACTACTATAATACTTTTCCTGAAAGTAAAAACCAACAAAAAGTTTCAACTTCATAGGATTAGAGGAAGTAGGTGTAAGATTTGATACACAAACAGTAACAGAGCCATTTAAATAAAAGCGTTTAGTAAAAGAATAGTCGCAAAACAAATAGTGAATAGAGTGTATAATTCTGAAATGATTTGCACGCTACAATCCTATTTATGTCACAACTGTACGTGACAGTCGCTTGTTTTAGTTGGTATTCCACAAGGGCGTCTGTTTGCAGGGGTTTGGATAGATATCGTGGTATTCATGGCTACATAGATACATAGATGAAGCTCTAATCTGATTTATTGCTTACTTACGAGATGTCATACTTAAAAACTGCATATTGCTTGTTTAACTCTGTACAAAACAAATTCTTACTTTGAGTGTTTATACATACGTTTTTATTAGACATGCTATTTAACCTCTGTTATACTTAGGAATATCCGCTTATTAAAATTTCAAACTAAGACGATTATCTAAACTTTGAGAATTTATTAAGGATATGTGCCTTATTTGCATATTCCTGTAAGCGGTGAGCGTAATATTCTAAATTAACTATAAGCATTGGAGAAAATTCATTTAGTATAAAATGTGTCTTAGGAACAAAGGAACTTTGATGAAATTTCAATTAAATTATTAAGGGTTCCGGTATTACAGTTTCGGCTTATTGGTTCGAAGCGGACGAAGATATAGCCTTATTGCTTTTATTATTAAATAAATGTTGTTTAATTAAATGTGTGATTAAATTACGTAAGAGCATATTAAAAACCGTATAACTATCTACCACGGGTACAATCTTCCGACGCCCGTTAAGGCCCAGGCGCGCATGATAAACACATTATCTACACATAAGCTGACCATGGGTACACGATTTTACTTGTCAAGTTTGCAGTTTGATTTATGCGACATCCAGTTTGCATGCCATATGGCCAGGTAGCCATACCGTGGCCATACACCGTCAAGTTTACTGGATGTAAAGATAATAATACGTTTCAAGAAGCCTCTTGAAGCGTATTATTATCTTTTTACCCGAATGCCAGGAAGGGTTGTTTTTCGCGCGTATCTTGTACCTATGTATTCATGTAATATTCTTTATTACCTCATATCTTCCAAACCGCTGAACGGATTTATGTAATTAAGATGTCGTTAGATTCGTCTTGATAACCCAAGTGTTAAATGAAATAAAAAAAGAAACAAATATACTAAACAGTTTTCCAGGGATTAAGTAAATAAAGTTGATTCGACCTCGTAGCAATTTTGAAGTTCCCTTCCGAAACAGCAGAATTCTTATAGTAATCGTAACTATATTTGTATAAAACCTATTGTATGGAAAAACTTATCTATTAAAGAAACCCTGTAAACATTTTCCTAGTTTATGTAACAAAAGTAATCAAAATTTCAATTTTAACATTCTGTTTGAAAATCTGTTACTTCTATTCCGTTACTATGCTACTGGTATCGTATGATGTGGAAAGTAACGGAATCGAATAGATAAAATTGATGTCACCCTATGAAAATTGGGTGCAGTAGGTACTTGAGAATATATTTTATATTTTTTAATTACATTTCTTAATTAAATTCTAAATTCTATTAGATTATTCTATGAATTTTTGATTCATACAACTTAATACATAAAATATGTAAAAATTATTATAATTTAGTGTATGTTTTAAGTAAGTTTATCTGTATTAGGGTGCCTTAAAGACCGACCATGCTGGCATACTAGGGTTTCATAAATTAAATAATGCGTTTAGGAAGCTTATGGGACTGCCCCGTTTTTGCAGTGCAGGAGAGATATTCGCGACAGCGCGGGTAGACTACTTCTATGCCACGATGTGCAAAAGATGTGGGTCCCTGGTGCGCAGACTGCGGGGGGCAGTGCCAACAGCATCCTGAAGATGATTGCCAGCAGGCTGGACTGTAGGTATGTGAGTCATTGCTGCGCTGCGTCTAGTGGAATGGCGCAGCGGTGACTCGCATTACCCTTATTTATACTACAAATTAAGTTGTTTAGGTTATGTACTAACATAGTTATAAGTCTTACTTACTAACAAACATGGGTCTCCGTTACTCGTAAAATAAATAAAAATAAAAGGCGACAGAAGCCGACCCGCTTGTCGGCTAATTAGGAACTAACATTTACTATCCATAATCAATTGCCAACTATGTAAAAGATGACTTTCAGAGCCCCATGTTCTAAACTTTTTTCTAGGAATATTACAAATAAGCGTAATATAGATTTGTAATAAATTTAATAATTTTGTAATAGTCTAGTCACTAGTGGTTCTTCTGAGTTATAAAATATAACTGTGGTCTTATACCTTACATTCCATTCCATTATTTCGAGATTTCATTTCCATGATTGTCTCGAAAGTGAAAATAAAATATCCCGTATTTAATTACTTTTCCAAGATATTTCATATACATATTTTATTTTATAAAATTAAGAAATAATTTGATTTTTCTTTTAAAAATACCAAGATTTAGACTGTTTGATGTTTTTGCTTAATTAGGACAAAAATATACTGAAAATGTTTAAAAAGTAACGGAATGTAGGAAAATGACACCCGCTAACATTCGTTTTCATGTTAATTTATTTTTCTCATTAATTTATTCCTTTAGCCTTACCGAAACTAATTAAATCCTGACTTACCTAAAGCAGTGTTTAATTTATTCATCTTGACAATTGTTTTGAGTTAGGGAATAGAACATTTTAATGGTCCACCTCAGTGAAAATGTCCTGTGAATTTAATTTCAATAAGTATGTTACTATCTAAATATAATATGTATATTTCAAGAAAATAATATAGTTTTTCAGTACAAATCCAAAAATTGGAAAAATTTCAATAAAAAAACTGACAGTAATTTTTGTGAGGTGCAGTTTTTGGCGAAAATGCCCCAAAAAGTTATATTGTTCGTATTTCAATGGCGATGGAATATAGCTATTATAGATTTTGTATCTACTACTCAACTGATAAAAATATAACTTATAATAATTTGTTATAGGTATGTATGTACACTTGGCTAACATACACTCGAACAGAGAAAGCCTAGTACCTAATGTTAAATTTTTTTGGCATAATATGTCGCTTACCCTTTTAGCATACAAACCCTATAGAAGACTGAATTTACCGCTGGAGTGCTCGTAAAAAAACTAATTTACCAACCGAGCAGTTTACGAGTCGAGTTCAGGCATGCATGTATCAACCTTTTGCGTTTTCAATCTCAGGGTAAAATTTGCAACGGCGAATGGCGATATTATAAAAGATATTGCAATAACATTGCCGGTATATACGAGGTTTAAAGGAAGGCGGTGAAAATTTAAGAGACGGAAATCTTAGTACGTAGTAGGTATTTAAGCAAAAATACACATTTTTTAATTATTATAGGACAATTATTCTGTAATATTATGACGATAATTTGATTGTTGACATCATTAAAGTCAGGTAACCAATATTATTTTGAAACCTAAGTAGATATTATAGGATTCTCCACCAGATAATCAGATAATATTTGAATTAATTGCCACAATATAACAAGAACATTATTATGTAACTACAAGAAAACATAGTAATTAGGTAATCAACATCAAGTAGATTTTTAATTATGAAATCAACAGTTGGTAGAATTTTCGCATTTTTATTCCTCAGAGTACCTATTAATTGGGTCAAGGAAAAAACAACAAAAAAGACGTCAAAAAAAGTTGAAATAAGCGATCAGTCTCTACGTTAAGTTTTTCGTCATAAATAAATAAATATTTGCAATGAATCGTAATTTTCTGTATTTTGATTTGACAAATGATTTACATTAAAAACTTGACTGAACAGATATGTAAAAGAGTATTTTTTACTTCACTCTTCGTCTTCGTTGGAAATTCAGTCACATAAACATTTGCATTCCGAGCGAGAACTGCAAAGCGATTCAGGCTTCCCTTTAGTGCTTTCAATAATGAATAGCAAGTCATAATTTAAAGGAATTGAGCATAAAGTATGATCTATGAAACCATTCGTAACTCCAAAAAGATATGAAGCCATGAAGTACTGTACTTTTTGTAACGTTTTGTGTAAATCATTCAATCATTAATATCTTAATGGAGTTCTGTCGTCAAAGACATTTTACATAAGGATTGTCATGAAACGTGAAGGTATTGTGAAACTAAAAAGGCAATTTTCATTTCGGGTAACATATTTCTTTAGTTTTATTTTTTTGCAAACAAAAAAATAATAATTCTTGACAAAAAATAACCAACTTCAAAATTATGGATAATTCAAAAACTACTCGTCAAATCTCGCTCAAATTTAAGTGGTACTATATGACAAGCACTAGGTTTTGATTAAAAAAAAGAATCATTAAAATCGGTTCACCCAGTCGAAATTTCTGAGGTAACAAACATTAAAAAAAGAAAAAAATGACAGTCGAATTAAATTTCATACCTCTTCCTTTTTTAAGTTGGTTAAAATGCCTAAAAATGAACTCGATTAAAAACTTTGTAGTTTGAAAATTCATGTTTGTTTTTTATAAACAATGCAATACCAAGCGAGTCACAAAAGCTTTACTAGGTAATACCTAGGTAATACCTAAAGGAACGAAGGTGATCTGTAAAATGTTTCTTGTTTTGTTATCTAATATGTACGCTGCCTACTGCAGCTGATGCATTTAAATGAGATCTCGGAGTCATGCAATAGCGCCGCTTGGAGAGTATAGGAGGAAGACCCACATAACTGCGATGTTTTCCACTGGGAGTAGATTTTTAAAGATTTTATTTACAAAAACGGTGTCGGTATTACATGAACACAATACTTCAGGCGAGCTCAGTTTCTTTATTCTTTTATAGGTCTTGAAAGCACTTTATAAATCACTTTAACTCCTTTCTGACTTCTTTCATCTTTCGAATGAATGCATTCTATTAGCATCTCTCTCTAGCTTCTAGCTTGAAGTCCAAGAATGGATGTAAAAAGAGGGGTGTTAATAGTTTTACGTATCTGTGTGTATGTATGTCAATGTGTCTGTCTGTAGCTCGTAAACGAATGGACCGATTCGAATGCGATTGAGATGATTGTTAGCTGTGTTTCATGTGATTAAAACGGTCGAGTAATAAGGAATAAGTTTAATTAGATTTAGATTATTATAAGTTAGTGTTTGAATAAAATAACCAGAGTAGTATTACAATACTCAGTACTATATTTTGTAGGTCCTTTCTTTCGTCGGTTTTGTTGGTATTGATTTGAAAGCTAATCATCACTAGCAATATAAAAGACCACGTAGACGATCGCTAACCAGACGGTCTGACTGATCAGATGTCACGCCTAAAAAGGTAACTTGTCTTAAAAGAGGTGATTGTATCCGAAATGTCCAAGATCAGTCTCATTGGAGGCAATTAGGAACAACTTCATACCTAAGTGATTACCAGAGCAAACAGAACTTTCAGCAATGGTACTTATTACTAATTACTTATTACTAAAGTGAAGAGACGATATTCTCATAATTTTATATTGAATATTGCCTTATGTAGTATTAAGTGGTATCTGTGACTGTGAATAGGAAAAAATAACCTCGGTAGTCTCTTGCCGCTTCTTCTCCGAAAAGCGTTTGTAACAAACCTACTTGGAATAAAACTTATTTCTTTTCATTCATTCAATTTCATTATATTTCTAGTGTTTGAACGTAATAAAAGATGTATTCACTTACACGAGATTTTAATCTTAGTTTCACGCACTATACGTTCAACATGTGGAAAAACACATTGAATTTCTACTCTAAACATCGTTGCAATTTCCGCAAGGCGCAAGAATTCTGCGCGTCACTACAATTTGTTTTTTTTTAGCTTTATTAAGTTTGACCTTTGTATATCCTTTTTATATAAGGTACATAAATTTGAATAAATAAAAAAATAAAAGTTGAACGACCCCTTTGCACTATTCGGTAAGGATAGAATAATAGTTTTGTGTACCGACCTATACTAATTTGTGACCTGAATTGATTAGAATTACGGGCGGTGTTTGTTTGGTAATTTTGTATTTTATTTTGAAAGTTTTATCTATCTCAAACCCTTATCTAACCCGATAGGTACACTAACACAGTCATAGTTATGTAGTAAATGTTTATCATGTTGAATAAATTATGCTATGACGGTATTACAATATCAAAGTCAAAGTCAAAATATTTTATTCATATAGGTATCACTGATACACTTATGCACGTCATTTTTTGGCTTTTCGAAAGGTGCTTTGTCGTTTATCTCTATTAGTTTGCCTCCTTAGTGTTTTATAGCGGGTATTCTCCCACATTTTTGAACTTTTGGAAAAATGCTCATCATATTGAACAACTTTGACCAACCGATTGAACATACGGGAAAAAATTCATCAAAGGACCCCGCAAAATCTCTATGGGAATTGGCTCTCGGCTAAATTAGCTCAAATTTTGCACAGAGGTAGCTTTCATCATGCTGATCAAAAGTCTCAATGGGCGCAACCCCCCAAAATCAAACCCAGACCCACCACTCCCCCCCAAATCTCAAAATACTCCCCAAAGCACACAGGATGAAAATCAATGCAAAAGGGATATATTTATATGAAACTTCGCACAGCGGTAGCTTTCATCATGCTGATCAAAAGTCTCAGTGGGCGCAACCCCCCAAAATCAAACCCAGACCCACCACTCCCCCCAAACACCACCTGGCGTAAACAGGTCGGGTATCACCCAACACCTTGCCTTCATATGCGTATATTAGCCGTATATTTTATTATATTTTAGCCGTATTGGGGCGGCTTAGAATACTAACCCCAATCCCACGCCGGAAGGGTGTCGTAAGAGGCGACTAAATCCGGCCCGCAGGTGGTAGGGCCCTCGGAGGGATTATATTGGTAGTATTGATTTTAATTGTTAATTAATACCATTATTACTATTATTATTTCTCCAGGGGTTTGCCTGGATAGCTACCAACCTCGAGTATGAGTCAGACGACTCGTCGTGTTCCGGCTGGGGGCTTGAGAGCCAGTTCTTTCTTTCTTTTTCTTCTTTCTTTCTTGGCCGGCAACGCTTCAGTGATGCCTTTGGTATTGCTGATGTTCATGGGCGGCGATAGCCACTTATCATCAGGTGGATCGTCAGCTCGTTTGCCGGCTATTTCCATAAAAAAAAATGTCCCTTATGCATTCCATCGTAATGTGCTTTTTGAGAGTGCAGGGGAGTATTTTGAGATTTGGGGGCGGGGGAGTGGTGGGTCTGGGGTTGATTTTGGGGGGTTGCACCCATTGAGACTTGATCAGCATGATGAAAGCTACCGCTATGCGAAGTTTCATAATAATATGAATATATCCCTTATGCATTGATTTTCATCCAGTGTGCTTTGGGGAGCATTTTGATATTTGGGGGGGAGTAGTGGGTCTGGGTTTGATTTTGGGGGGTTGCGCCCATTGAGACTTTTGATCAGCATGATGAAAACTACCTCTGTGCGAAGTTTCATATGAATAATAATATATGCCTTATGCATTGATTTTCATCCAATGTGCTTTGGGGAGTATTTTGAGGTGTGGAGGTGAGTGGTGGGTCTGGGTTTGATTTTGGGGGGTTGCGCCCATTGAGACTTTTGATCAGCATGATGAAAGCGACCTCTGTGCAAAATTTCAGCTAATTTAGCCGAGAGCCAATTCCCATAGAGATTTTGCGGGGTCCTTTCGCCGAACCGTTTGAACTTTGAAGTTTACATTCAGAAATTAATTTTTATTACTCAAAGAGGTAAAAATGATCATGGTATGTTTTTGTATGATTTCATAAAAAAAGTAAAACTATAATAAAATGGAGATTTACTTACAAGTTATCTTAGAAATAAAGAGCTACTTAGAAGACGAAAGGAGTGTGTATTACCACAGAATACAGAATCAAACATTATAGTTTTACTGAAATATTTATTTATTTATTTATTTATTTATGCTTTATTGACCCTTAACAAATAAGTGGTACAAAAGGCGGACTTAATGCTAAACAGCATTCTCTACCAGTCAACCTTAAACAATAAATAAAAATATTCTTGCGGTTAAGGGTATATTTTCCTGTGACAGGCATCCAGATTTAATTTTAGATATAGCACAACAACCATTTGAGTTGTCAAAGCCATTTTTTTACCGTGACGTGCGTACACTATAATTTTATCCAGTGTGTTAGATTTTTTATGGGGGTCCGTCCGAAAAAATGAAAAACGGAACGGATAGGAGAAGAATAAATAATTTGACCATTTACTTATTTAATTACTTAATCGTTATCAATCATAACGATCGGTCGATCGCAAAAAAATGGATCGACCATTGATCAACATGATTAACAGTAGTGATTAGCAGCAAACATTTAAGTGTACCAAAACATTAAGTACTTAACTGTTTTTTCTGTTCTGTTTTTTTACTTAAGATAGGCATACCAGATTCGGTTACTTGATTGTTTGAGTAGAATTTACATATATAAAAGTTCTGGTTACCAAATCAAATTTTAAGATCCTTATTTCCAATCCAATAAGTATAATCTAATCCTTGAAGATAATAAAATACAAGGAAAAATTATAAGGCATACAATATATTTGTTTGTTGCCCTTGATTCTTCTTTTTATATATTTTATGTACACAATTCATCCAACGAATACGACTCTTGAGCAGGAAGTCCTGTGACACGGGAACGAGTATTCTTCGAAATTGAATCTCAACTCAATTCCGTTTGATTTACTTTTGACTTTTTTAGAGTACCGTATTACCGGAGAAACCGAATTCTTAACGGAAACACTTGCGTGTCTTGTCTACTATCTATACTATATAATATTATAAAGAGGAAAGATTTGATGATTGTTTGCAATGAATAGTCGCCGGCTCCGAAACTACCGAACCGATTTGTAAAATTCTTTCGCTGTTGGGAAGCTACACTATCTTCGGGTGACATAGGCTATATTACATTTTTTTTTGCTATTTTTCCCGAAGCGAAGCGAGGGCGATTTCCTAGTCAGTTATAAGTATCTCTGTTTGTCGGAATCTTTGCAGCTTTTTGAAACCCATTTTCCTTCGAATCTACTACATGAAAAACTTGTAGTACTTGTAGTACTCACACTTGAGGTAGTTTATCTGTAGAAAACGTCAGCTAAGAGGAGTAAAAACAGGGGATGAGGTTTTTTCATACAAACAAACTTCTTAATTTTTTTGAAGTTAGAAATGTGAAAATTTTATTTATTGTTCAGAGTTAGAAAAGAAAACAAATTGTGTCAAGGTTTTTGGAATTTACTGTCTGTGACTTATTTTCGTGAAAACATCAAATATTATGTAGGTACCTAGATGTTATCAATGTTGAATGAATTTTAGCACGGAATTCATTTGATTTGATACGATTTGATCTTGAGTAATTTTACTTTACTATTGAGGATAAATATTATGTATTTCATGCGTAAATCTAATACCTTTAAATGAGCAATTCTTGTATATATGTATATATATTTTCTGAATCTCGGAAATGGCTCCAACGCTTTTCATGAAATTTAGTATGCAGGGGGTTTCGGGGGCAATAAATCGATCTAGCTAGGATTCATTTTTAAAAAATGTCGTTTTATCCGTGTTTTCAGGCAATGAAAAACGGCTACAATAGACTCTTCCTGACATCTATTGGCGAGTAGCTACACTAAAGCTAAAGCAGATGGCGTTGCTAAGCAATACTAAACCGAGCTAAGCTTGGTCATCCGGATATTATTATTTATGTCATATTTATTAAATGAGTCAATAGTCGTGTTCTCCAAAAAATAAAATCATGAGACAGTATTATAGGTACTTTCTTGTTACGTATTAACTGAAATGCTCGTCAGTGTATTAGGTTGTAAAGGGGATTCGGAATGTATAGACAACTTATTGTGGTAGATATAAGTACCTATAACAAGCTTGGTATGTTAGGTTTCATTAGTTACCTTTTCCTGTTCGTGGTTCATCCTACTGAACAACGCACGAGGTTATAGCCCTCACTAAATAAGTACCTATATAGTCATAGAATTGGTAGAGAGTCTGCTGTTAAGTCATTAATATAATATCTACTGGCATTATTTTCTTTTCGTGAGCCTGCCTGGCCAGCTAATACAGAGGTTTGAGAATTTTGAGAGGCTCTTTCTTTCTTTTTCTTTCTATTGGCGACGGTGTACACATACTATTAGATGGATTGTAAGTTCATTTGTCGCCTGGTTATAAAAAAGGTTTATAGAAGTCTGTTCTCGAAGTCAAGGGGCATTAGTTTTAGATGAGAGAGAGTAAATGTTGAGTAAAAGAAGTATTCTTAAGTAACTTTACAGTATTCAGAACTTCAAAAAGAAAATAAACTTCTTTGTAGCTGATACCATTTTATGAAAAGGAAACAAGTCGGCATTGAATGGAGCATCTTGTTGATGGACTCGACGTAAACTTTACAGAAATGTTTTCGTTTCATTCCTTTAACAGCAGTTACAATGTCGCCAAGTTTTCTTTATTAAATTTACTCTGAGTGATATTAGGACTGATATTAAGTGATATATTTATGGTGGTGTAACGAAGTGTGATGAATTTCCTCCGATTTCTCTGGTTGTCAGACGTATTTTCCTCTAAATTTCAAAACATCATTTTGTTTTGAATGAAACATGCACCTCTGATTTAGGTCTTTCGTCATCAGTTGTCAGCTGGAATGCCATATTTACATACATGTGGGAACAAGCATTATTTTTGGCTCTCGGACACTGCAACCAAAATACGTATGAAACATTTTCATGATCGATTTTTGAAGGAAGAAGAGAAAGAAGGAATTAAAGGATTAAAGGAAGGATTAAGAAGGAAGGAAGGAAGGAAGGATTAGGAGGAAGGGATTTAAGAGCCAGTCCAGTAGGTTAGGCGTGACTAGTTCAAAAGATGCCGTATTACCATGCAAGTACCGTCGGAAATCTGCTGGATGGTACAGAACACAGCCATTTTCAATAGAAATAACAGGAGAGACTAGCACCGTAGTCTCTAATAGAAATCACTACTGAAAAGCTAAGACCGCCTGTTTATGTTTGTAAATTGTAAACTATTTGATTGTTATATTTTAGAACGCAGTCACCAGAAAGAGATCACCAGCTAGAGTTATCCCACTGTAGGTACTAACTTTAGATACCAATGGTATATAAACCATTTGAAGTATAGTGTAAAAGCCGGAAACTTGCCTCAATGGGATACTTGCCCCGGTATCGAATACACTATGTTAGGGATGTTGGTGACATTAACACTTTATTACAATAAGAAGTGCCCCTCCCGCAGGCTTCAGTGCCATGTAAACCGTGTATATGCATTCGTTTCGTAAGAGTATATGCATTCGTTTTGTCCGTGTGAGCAAATATCTTCCAAGACGAAACTTTGACGGGCGACGAAATAATTTTGGTATGTAATTTCTGTTGAATATTTTTAATACTGCTTGGGTTTTAGTCGACTTTTTGTTTCTATGGATGCATTATAGTATAAATTATAGTATTTATTACGTTTTACTGTTGATTTCTTACTATTTACTTAGAAAATATAAAGGGCAAGTATCCGTATCAAAAAGGATAGTCACCCCATTTACTTTTGCGGATAGTCGCCTTTGAGATAACCGTCCGCAAAAGTAATAATATAACTATAAATTCTTTAACCAGCTAGACAAATATTTTCTTTTGATGTTGTCTCCAACTTATTGGCTCTCTCGCCCAGCGCTACTGCAGGTACATAGTGTACCTGCCGAATGAGGGGTCCAGAGTGTGTACTGTGTACAGTCTACTGTGTATGCCAACCTATCTTTCTATCCTAATCCTAGCATGTATTATTATTGCTCTAACCTATTTTAATAAATACCTACTTAGGTAAGTTTTTCATGCGTTCATTCTAGGTATCTAACCAAAATGCCATATTACCTGGTCAGAAGATAGTTTAGCACTAGCGTTCGAAGAATTAAAAAAACAAAAAGGAATCAACGAACCAGTTCTGAGGGTCTTCCGCCTTGTTCAAAGTTTACATGCAAAAGAAATCGGCATATATTTCTTCAGATCTTTTTTATAAATGGCTGACTGAAAATTTTATTCCAACATTATTACGACATCCGAAATGTTGAAAAGTGAAAAGACTAGCATCTGGTGTAAAATAATGCCTTTGATTGCCATATTGTTCTCTTTGTGATAAATAATAGTAATTTTACTAATATCTTACGTAACTTTTAAGTTTCCGGGCTATTTTTGTTTTATTTTTATAGTTTAAAATGAGAAAACAACACCATTTTTTACGTTCTATTATATTGTAATTTTTACTTAATAAAGGATCTCAGTAAATAAAAAGACCAATTACTTAAATTGATTGTTTCTGCCTACAAAAATCATATTGGGGCCTATATCCTTGCACGAGGTAAGTATCCCCCGAAGCATTTTTAACGTTAGGCTAGTATCCGCCACAGTAGGCAAGTATCCCCTTTTTGAGAGGTCAAATAAAACATGATTTACTCAAAACCAATATTAATAATGTTTACAAAAATAGGCTAATATAAAAGATAAAAGACCTATGTTTTGATATACATATTGCATTACTCTTAGTAATTACATATTTTCATATAATAGAGCTTATTTGAAAAGTGGGGCATCTATCCGGCTTTTACCCTATCGATAAAAATACCTGGATTCAAAAGGTTTTGTTTAGGGCTCTCAAATAAATCAAACGCGGGCTTTGTGTCAAGTGCTCGCTGCTCACGACGCGAACGATGCGCTATCAATCTTTTTGACAATATTGCTCTCTTCTACCTATACATTGTATATTCTATTGTTTTTGAGAAATATTCTCTGTAGCAATATATCGGATGAAAATTGACACGTAACTATACAAAACGCTTGTGGGATGCGTCAAAGCTTATGGTTTGAAACATATTAAGAGGATATATTAACACAAAATGAAAGATATGACGGCTTGTAGAGATATAAAGTGATCGACAAAGCAACAGCTGGCCCGGTTGTTAGTTGGATGGGTGACTGTCATCCAAGACGAGAAAATAATCATTTCCACTTTACCTGTAGAAGAGGGGGAGGTACACTGTAAATATTTAAGATTATATTGTAAGTAATCAAAACGGAACCCTCATACGTTTCGCTATGTCTGTTCGTCCGTCCATCCATCTTCATACCTAACAGAGAAACTTAGTGTTAGAAAGCTTTAGCCTTAGTCCGTTTGGGAAATATTCGGCATTAAAGTATTAATTTTGGGGGTCAAATTACCCCCCTGTCAGCTAACCTGCCAACCAAGCTACCGTGTTGCACTATCAGACATCACCACATATACTCGTGATGAATTCAAAAGGAAAAGTATAATGGCTATGTTAGTTGAAATAGTTAATGAGTAATAAACTACGGACCCCTATATTGCGAGTGGCTAGACACAAACTTGGCCGTTATTTTATAATTTAAAAAATAATTTCTAAAAGAACAATTTTTTTAATAAGTGTGTTTATTACCTATCTCTGGCACGTACTTGTATGCAGGGAAATCTTATGGCTAAATAATAATATTATACAAATTAAAGTTTTAGTGAAACGAATTCAACAAAATTGCTCTGTTCGCTTTGTTTCTAAATAAGAATAAAGAAATTGGACTCTCCAACTGCAAATTGTAGCAATTCCAAATTGCTCTCAATTAAACTTTGTGGTAACACTCTTGGTTTTTCTTTTTTCTTTTTTTGCTACGTTATACTATCCGCTTGTCACGTTAAAGTGATTACGATACGAAATCAACAAGAAATCTTATTTTGTACGTTTATGTATTTTATAAAGAACAGTAATATGTTAAGATACTCTCAATTGAAATGAAATGAATTAAACATAATAGTTAACAAAAAAAACTTTGACGTAATCAAAGTAACAAAATGTATGAAATATTCGACTTTTAATATTTACACTTTATTTCAGATTATTCTAAATTTTTATTTATTTGTTTAATAATTTATGCACACCATATAATTATGTAAAGAATAGAGACATTCGCACATGGCCATGGGTACTACTTATTTCGACATGAAATCTCTTCCAGTAGCCCCGCATATATGGAAAATAAATATTTGAGAGGCATACTTAGTGCACACATATAAATATACATATAAACAAATATAAAAAATATATAAAATAAATGTATACTATATATATTATAATAATAATACAACATACATTTAAACGAGCAATTCTTGTATTTATCTTATATTTTCTGAATTTCGAAAACAGCTCTAACGAAATTTAGTATGCAGTGGGTTTCGGCGATATATCGATCTAGCTAGGATTCTTTTAAGAAAATGTCGTTTTATCCGTGTTTTCAGGCAATGAAAAATTGCTACAAGAGACTCTTCCTGACATCTATTGGCGAGTAGCAACACTAAAGCTACTTCAGTAGATAGCGTTGTTAAGCAACGCTAAACCGAGCAAAGCTCGGTCATCCGAGTACTTAAACATAGAATTAACATATAAATGTAGGTACCTACTTACTAAATAAATGAATAAGTGATATTTAAAAAAAATAAGGCAATTATATTCAGACAGTGTAAATAAATTAAATTATATGCAATAGACAGATAATGTAATTTGACAGTTTGTTTTGCACGTCGTAGCAAATGAAGGGCGTGCGAAGGAATTTAAAAGTGTTCACGTAAATATTATATAGGTTTGGGATTATGTAGTATAATGAATGTAGTATATTGAATAGAAGAGAGAATGTTCGAGTGTTCCTACGAAAACGGATAGGGAGCCACTTGAGTTGCTTGTGAAATTCAGAAACATGGTCATATTTTCTGAGGCCGAAGATAAAGCGAATACATAAATGCATGCGTTCAGCAGCTGCTGCTAAGCATTCAAAAAGCAGGCGTCAGCGTAGTCAAGAATGGGAAGGATAAGAGTCTGGGCAAGAATAATTTTAGTTTTTAAGGGTAAGAAAATTTGGAGGCATTTGAGCCTGAGCATTGATTATTTGTTATGATTTATTTTTCGCATAAATTTTATATCACTATTTTAGTGGAATATGATCTGTAAATAAAGAAAAAGTAATGTGATAGGTTTAAGTCTCTTCCATCTGAAGTCTATTTATTAAATAGTCTAGCCCATAATTCGGCGGGATGAACCGCGTCCTATTGGATTATTTTATCTGACTGGATTATTTCTGAGTTATTTCCACTCTAATAACAATTTACTCCGGTACACATTTTCAATAACAAGCAAAGGTCAAAAACCAAGTTGTTATGATGGTAATTGACTGGAAAAATACTGAAAAACATCCTACAAAGACGCGTGGCTTTTGTGATACTTCAATATCCTCACTATAATAACGAGTGAGTTGTTATTTCTGTACCTAGAGGGAACACAGCTTTGAGTACGTCTTGTTAGCTAGCTCACGTTATTGCAATAGTTTTTGCATTATAACAACAACATCAAACCAACCAATAAACGACAATTTCTTTATTCCATCATTATATCTGGCATCGTTCATGTAGCGCTCTTTTATGCTCATGTCCACTCTGCATGGCACTTCATTTAATTCTCAAACATAGCATTAGATTAAGGCGGATTGTTGTTTCTGTTGCAGTGCCCTGTTCTGAAATAAATGTTTTTCTTTCTTTCTTTCATCCGTAGTCCACAAAACATCTGATGGGTCACCAATAGTTAATAGTCAACGTCACGTCGCTCACAAGACGCTTCACAGCTCAATTTAGAAGTAGCATGGTTATAAATCTAAACTGATAATTTTAAGGTAATCCTAGACCATATGTGTAGCGTTGGGATTTAAGTGTTATTAAATGAAATCATAATTATTCGAGGCTGGTTTTTACAAACACTTATAAATTTAAAATGGACCATCGTTATACAAACCGTTAGTGATCGCAGAAGAAGTAGTGGCATATTCTCGACGGTATACACAATTGCACTGGTACAAACTATAGAGATCAGATAAAATCTTCGATGATATCTCCACTAACCATCACGTGGGGTTGTGGTCAAACATTATTTATATTATTAGTAGGGAAAAAGGTGGGAACCGGCGCCATTAGCTTGTTAAGTCTGCGCAGTCGGGCTACAAAAATTCCAAAAAATAAAATACTCATCAAGTGTATTTCAAAATTTTTATTCTCCATATTGCTAGTCAGCCCCTTTCATCATCAGATTACATCACAATATAAATGTTGCAGTACCTATCTTTGACTATGGCTCTTAACTTAAGACGACACAGAAAAACATTTTTATGCATATTTTATAAATACATTTTTAACAATACCTTTTTATGATTGGAATGTAACAGTAACTCTGACTTACCAATACAAATATGTACATTTAGATTATAGACATTTAGTTACCACGGTATTTATTTTAGCAGTAACCTACAACTACTCGTAGGCGCGGAGTTAAGGTCGTAGCTGACTTATACGACACCGCTCCCATCCAACCGAAGTATGAGAATTCAAATATAAACTTAAAATCGTGCTCTGTAGGTACAACTATTGAGTGGCAAGGTTGCGGTTAGCTTGCTTCCCGCGCGCGGGCTGCTAATTTTTGTTGTTACTGTAAAGTGCACCTACAGAGCACGATTTTAAGTTTATATTTGAATTCTCATACTTCGGTTGGATGGGAGCGGTGTCGTATAAGTCAGCTACGACCTTTACAATTAATCTTTATTTTTCTTCCATTTTATTTACAACATACACTTTGTCACACATAATATAAAACACATAAGTTACTTGTGGACAAGTCAAGCGGTCTGGAAATGACCAGGTCTAACTAAAGCTGGCGGTTCGCGCCGCGACAGAGACAAGCGACCGAGACAAGCGACCGAGACAAGAGACCGAGACAGGAGACCGCTATCGTCACTTGACCATATGCAATGAATAGGCATCAGTTCGCGAACGAGACCGAGACAGGAGACAGAGACGCGAGACCGGAGACCGCGCGACAGTCGCTGCCCTGGACTAGTAGTGTCTCGGTCTCGTCGTGTCGCGCTCGAATTGAACGTGTGTTTATTGTAAAAAATGACTACTTTTCCTGACGAAGACTGTGAAAAGCTGATTGAACTGATCAGACAACACCCTCCGATATACAATACTCAACTGGAGTCCTACAGAGACGAAAATTTAAAGAAAAATATTTGGAAAAACATAGCTGAAACCATAACTAAAACCTTCTTCTTCCTCCAATGGAAGTTCTAATTAGACAGTGTAAATTAATGGCACAGTACAACATAAGTAACTCCATCGACAGACTCTGAAATTGAATGAATTGTAGCTTTGGTCGCGGTCTCGGTCTCGTCCCACAGTAGATGCAGAAGAGACCGAGACACTTGTCGCGGTCTCCCGTCTCGGTCTCTTGTCTCGGTCGCTTGTCTCTGTCGCGGTGCGAACCGCCACCTTAAGTAGTTAATAAAATTTATTTCTTAAATCTAATACTAAGTACCCATATCTACAATCTGGTCGGGTATAGAAGCGCCCCAGATAGCACGGTAAGAAGTGGAGTGGAGTACTGTGACGGCGCAGAGCAATAAGCCCGGGGTTGTTGACTGCAAGCAGCTACATCCTGAGCGAGGACCCAGGCCATCCTTCTGAGCAGGTTACCAGCGCTCGGCGAGCATGACCTCCCCGCATGGGCCACGCATTGTACGAAAGCGTCTCTTGCGCTGAAAAGAAACTTAATGTTAACCTTCTAGTAACCAATGATTTCTACAGAATGGATAGGTCCGTCGGAACAACAAACAAAATGCTCTTCATACAAGTAAAAAGTAGCGTAGTAATCTCTCTCTCTCTCTCTCTCTTACAAACTGAGTGCGATCAGCGTCACTATTTTAAGTAATATGTAGTGCTTCAATCTATTGATGGCCACAACCGAACACGTAGCTCTCCTCTTGAGCATGTGTAGAGCATACTCTACTGAGTTGCTTATGTGCGGATTGTTGTAGATTAATAGGTACAGTACCAATTAAATTACAACATTTCTAGCGCGTGTTGACTTTGTCCCAATACGCTTAACCCGTTCCTATAACTATCCGAATCCTACTTGGTATTACTACGATGCGTATGTTAATTAAAATGAATATAACAAAATATAGTTAGAAAGGTACGGTCTATAATTATTAAGTAAATGAAATATTTTCTTTTGTCTATTTTAAAATATTTTGAACGCACGAGTTTGAGAAGTGGCATAAAATTTACACACGGAGAAGAGCCCTTGATCTGTCAGACACACCCTTCTATAATTTACAAGAAATTTTAGCAATCATGCTGTAAAATGTGGGTGGGTCGATTTTTTGATGGCCAGTGTACTTATATGTATAAGCGATAAACAAGCAGACAAGCCAAGTCAACTAATGATAAGGGGTTGCCTTGAAAACATGGTTAGAATTGTTTAATTAATTAATTAATTAAACATTAACTCTTTTATTTAAGAACTGATTGAAATAAATAAACACCAAGCTTATGACTGTACGTGAGTGAAAACCGCATTGAAATCATTTGAGTAGCGTCTGGGATTAACGGGAATAGAGATATACAGGTAATATATCTACATTTTAATATATTTCCCATATTAGGTATTGTGTTGATATTAAAAAGCTTGAAGTTGTTACCAGAAAAAGAGAAGATCGGTGATTGAAATGAAACGCAATTTTGTGAAGTATATTGTATTGTAGCATTCTCATCATAACATCAATTTGAGAATGGAAATCAAATAACATTTAAAGTATTCCTTGTCGACCTTGTCTAGAGGTTTTAAGACTAATATAATAATATAATATTATTGTTATTTTTTTCTATTTGGTTATTCACCTCTTTCAGTGAAATATCTGTTATATTAAAAATCAGCACTTTCGAAGTACCTACTGGCACTTTTCTACAAATGTTGGGTGTTGGTCCTATCAGTCCATATGGATACATTTTCGCGCGGTCAGAGGGGCGAGCTTGGAAAGGTTTTTCTTGTAAATTCATCATGTACGCTATTTTTGAGATTTTTTCCTTTATCCAAATCCATCCGTTTAGCCTGCAGGGGGGACACTTGACTCTAACCAAAATTAGCAGTTTAAAGCCATTATATTTCGCAAACGAATTCCTAAATTCAAAAAGATCTTAAAATAACCATAATATTTTTGAAAGAGCTTTTCTATGATACTCCACACTGACAACGAAAAAATATTTCATCCTCACGTTACCCGTAGAGGAGGTACCCTGATTTTTTTTTAATTTTTTATTCTACGATTTTTGAGTTTCAATAAATATGTATATCCATGCCAAATTACACATTTCTAGCACTATGGGTCTCGGCGCTTTGCTTCGGACGATGTACAGATGGACAGATGGATAGAAGGGCAGACGGGCAAACGGACGGACGAACGGACGGACGGACATGACAAAACTATAAGGATTCCGATTTTAATTCGGAACCCTAAAAAAAGATTAATTTTTGTTTATATAAAAAAAATAATGGCATTTTTTCGCGCTTTTTGTGACAATTCACAACCCATAAAAAAGTTAATAATGCCATAACCTGAATGAAATGATTCATCAGAAGAAAAATAAATAACTACATCAGAAACGGCGAGATGCGTTTGCATCCGAGTTGGATTTATTGACTTTCTCGTGAGGTAACATGAGGATGTTATGTAGCTTGTAATGATTCTAGATCTTGTTGCTTGAGTGAGCAATATGGGCAATTTTACTCGTGCCTTTAATGGCAATTGACGATTGGCGATATTATAATGCCCGTAGGATGTGTGTGGGAATATCCATTTCTAATTGTTTACAATATTCCCTACAACATAATTATTATGTAAGAATCAGTCGTCACTTCGTCCAATTTTTCGTACTTTTAGCAACTGATTCCTGAGAATTGGTCAGTGGCTTAAGTTAACTGATAGTTATACGTTCACTGTACACTCTACTACACTATTGTATACACAATTTTTCAAGTGTGCGTTCACCCTGTATATTTCTACCGTCAGAAAATAAGTAAAGTTTGGTGGCCCTGGGCTCTTGAACCATAAACGCTGTCCGAATTGTGTTTAGAGTATTATAGATCTGTAACTTCTAAAATAATTGATTTTTAATCCAAATGTATTTTACATTCTTAACCCAACCTAACCACTTTAGTAATTTTGTTAAACATTTTACATAAGGCATAATATGAGCATATTATTATATTTTTGAAAAGGTTTTATTTAACTTGCAGTGCTTCTTATTTTGTGTGTACAAACCAACATAAGATAGAACTTGGTTTGTGTGAATACTCTAAGAACTTCTTAAACTACTCAGTTGAAATTTTGTTGCATATTGCGTTTAATGCGATCAAATTGCATTTTTATGATAAATATGACTTCATAGGTACTATGCTCAGAATTGGTATCTGATAATGAAGATACCAATGCATTCAATTATGATAGCAAGTTCTAAATTGGATTATTATTAACTTATTATCAGGTCCAAGGATGGTCTCACACAAGAAATCGAATATTTAAGATATTACCTATCCCTTTGTTACATTTGATTAATTAATGTTTGACTAAATTCCACTTGATGGTAGTGATAAATTTTATAATTCTACGCGCAAAATGTTAAATAATGTAATACCTAATACAAGGGCAACGTAACTCGTAGTCATCTATATTCTAGAAACAGTAAATTCTCAGAACTATTTGCCGTACTAACGAATGTTACGTGGTTCTCCTGAAACGGTCTTGTGGCTTCCATGAAAACATGCAATTAATATGCTACATAAATTGCAGTGTATATTTATTAAATAACAGGTATGTTTATTTAGTGATATTTATAGACTGAACTGAAATTAAGGCGCCTTTAAATTTATTAATAAGAATATAATAACTTTTATAGTATTTGGGTAAATACTACCAATTTTAAATGAATGGTAATTGTGATACTTTCAAAACTTCTCCAATTTGCCTAAAATAATGTTTATATCTTTTAATTTTTGTATGTTGTAGGTAATGATAACTCTTAACTTTTTGAAGTAAAAGTGTGTAAGTTTTTCTTTCGTCCTTTCTATCTTTCTTTAAATATCAGTCTTACGTAGGATGGTGGAAAAGATGTCAAAACTTTTTTCAGATTAGTAAGTTTGTAAGACAACGTTCCTGCCTGCGAAGCAGTTTTTAGTTTTAATCGTGTTTAACTATTACTATTTAATTTGTAGGTACTACGATTATGTGCCCGTGCCATATACCGTTGAAATTCCCTCATGAGAAGATTATTCTGGCTACAGGCTCACGTACAGACTATCTTATTCATGTTGCCGCTGTACATTACCGAGTGTAGTATTATATTATAAAAAAAATCCATCGCCTAACTTTATATTATGCCTTCTTATTGTGTGCTCGAGAAATAATCCTCATTAAAGAATACCTAGAAAAACGGACATAATTTAGATTGTTTTAACAGAAATAATGAAGAGCAATATTTTTTCAATCATTACATTTTTCCTCAAACTGTCAGCGCACAGTAAAACGTGTTTAATCAGCTCATTATATTCGACTCGAAATCTAGTTTATTTTATTATTTAAATTGCTTTGTTTCATTAAAGGACTCATCAACGTCAAGTCCACGTAGTTGAAACGTAAACCTAAAATTTTCGATCGTTGGCATTTTTAGTAACGTAGAATAAGATAAGTTATCTAAAACTGAACCCAAAAACAATTTGTAATACAATACATTATTTGTATTAATATTGTATTGTATTAATATTGTATTAGAGATAGATCACAAAATTATGTAAGAAAGAAATTAAATAACAAATAATATTTACACTATATAAAATTAAAATAAATACTTAAAAGTAAAAGTAAAATTAATTAAAATAAATGTATATAACTAGGCCCCTGCGGTGCAGTACCTAAGATGCTGGCAGCATTCCCTCGCTGTATGGCAATACTAATACGCTGAGCAAGAAAACTGCCAGCTCTAGGGTCACTCGTCTTATCTTTTAATTTTCTACTTATTTCTTTAAAAAGATAGTGAGCGTCGGGACCCCACGAACCAAGTGTTTCAACACCGAATGCTTTGAATATATATATTGTTCCTAAATTTTTGTATTTACCATGTTTTAATTTTTCAGCCGCTTCTGCCGCAGCACCTGCTTTGATTTTGGTACCATGAAGATGGGACGGAGCCAATGTATCTACGCAGGTAGCATCCCACACCAGCGACCGTCCCATACTCCATGGCACGATTGACATACCGTCAGGTCTCTTGCCATCATTCCGAAAAATACCATTCGGCTCTAAAGTTGCTGGTATGTTTATTGTGACAAGAGACCTTCGAATAATGTCATTCAAAGCAGCGTGGC
Source organism: Thymelicus lineola (assembly GCA_963932265.1). Classification (NCBI taxonomy): domain Eukaryota; kingdom Metazoa; phylum Arthropoda; class Insecta; order Lepidoptera; family Hesperiidae; genus Thymelicus; species Thymelicus lineola. The sequence continues at coordinate 8,344,003 of OZ010693.1, read as the reverse complement.
GGGAAAAGCGGCCCGCGCTTTTCTGACAAGAGAGACCGTGGAGCCCCAAAGCATCAACTTCTGCACCGCAGGAGCAAATATGAGGCGTGCAAACCCTGGCACCTAAACGAAGGCCAGCAGATATACGCAGGGTCTCAGGATCTAAAAGAGTGCCAATGGGAGCAGAGGGAAGTGCATGTAACCACTGACCCGACTCCCAACTTGACACAGCTTTTAGCCTGGCCCTGTCAATATCTGTCTTATTATTCAATAAAACATTGAAAGTTTGTTTACAAACCAAATCATCCCAAGCCTTTTGTAATTTTAAATTTGACGGCGAATTTTGAGAAATCGTCTTCCAAGCATTCATGCCATCCTCCAAGCACGCAACATCATAGGTGTGATCATTATTATGTAAAATATTACCTATGAGTGTTGAAGTGCTATGGACTGATGACAAAAATGCCGGAAGAGCGACACTAGAAATTTTTCGAATACCAAGACCACCATGTCTAACAGGCAATGAAGCTTGAGTCCAGGAGTCTTCTGTTAAATTTAAATTTAGAATTTTTTCTACTTGAATTTTAATCATGTCGTCGATATTGTGTAAATTATTTAAAATATAAATATAAATTAAAATATAAATTATTTAAGTATATTGTATTAGTATTGGCGCCATCAATTCATTAATTATTTAGGTTGTTTCATCATCACAGTATTATTAATGTATACTTCTAAACCTATCTTGTTTTATTTTAGAGAGCCATTTTTGAAAGGAATTTCCCACTAACGAATTGGCTAAAATGCCTGAAGTGCAAAAATAAGTCCGAGATCTCAACGTGCTAAAACGTAGAACGCTAAAAACCTATAAAACACAACCAGGGCAACCAGGACTCCATTTGGCGAGTTTCCATAACGCGGCTTTCTGAATTATGTATGAAAAATCAAATTCACGCAGGGGAAACGAGCAACTGCTGGTTTTCAAATAAAATACAAATAGGTAGCTACTGTCAATCGAATAGTGTAGCAATAAAATATTTTTTTTAATTGGTTTACCGTTACATTATATTTTTGTCTGTTTTTACCCGACTGCCAGTATGTAGACGGTATGTTTTTCGCGCGTATCTTGTATGTATTATTGTATGTATGCATGTAATATTCTTTATTATCTCATATCATCCAAACCGCTGGACCAATTTATAAAAATTAAAATATAGTTAGATACCTCTTGAAAGCCCAAGTGTTCTTAGATAAGTGAAATAAAAAAAAACAATTATAGTGGTTGTGAGATGCCTTTGTTTGAAGTATAAAAAAATAAAAATAAATCGAATTGTGCATTATGGGTATCAAATTAAAGAGCTCAACATAAGGATTTCAAAAATGTATAAATATCATGTTTTTTTTTAATTTGGGTTTTTGTTCTTTTAATTTATTCTAGTTATAATGTAACATGTTAACTACATTACGATATTTTAATATTATCTTATATAAGTATGGGCTAATAACATCTTGCCTCGGGTCCATTGTTTTATGTTTTATTCAGCTCAGTAAATAAGACGTTTATGAGCTTGTGTCCCAAATAAAATAATATTGTCTTTTTCCTATATAATACACAAGGAAAAATAACAATACAAAAGCATTACAATATTTAGATAATAAGTTCTAAATACTCGGATGTTACATTGTTAAAAGTTTTGGAGCTGTTTGACACAACAATGAAATCGTGTATCCATCACATTCGATTCAAAGCGTGACTGAAATTTCTGTACAAAAAAGTGTTTCTTATGAAAGTTAAAACTTATTTAAAAGTAAAGGTAAGATCAATGTTTTCTATTCTTATTTACTTAGATGCTATTTGAGATTAACTTTGTAACATACAATTATTACACGGCTACAATTATTCGACGGAAGATTTTAAGGAATGAGTCTCTAGACCAGGCTTTTCCAGCTTATTCGCAAAGGAAGGATTCTCAAAAAGACAACTTCGCTTAAGTACAAATTATAATCTATCTGATAAATTGACGAAAAGACACCAATGCGGTGACAGTTGATCACCCCAAATGCCCAAAGTTCGTTTGCCTCCCGATGGCCTCCGACATGGCATAACGACCACAGACTATCTACCATAACAATGACACAAAAGATTTGATGTACACTTCGAATTACGGGTTGAAAAATTATTTGTTACTAACAGTCACATAACCAATTACTGACCACCTACCGTTCTTTAAAATTAAAAATTCTTGAGAAGTTAATGCCGTTAGCATAAATACTTTAATTTTTTATGTAAGTAATTGCATTCCAAATTAAACAACATAACTAAGTACTTAGGTAGTGAATATGAAAACAATCTAAATGGTAAAACTGGGGCTTAGTAAAAAATTGCAGAAAAGTAATAAGTTATGGATTTAATTTTTCTTGCTCAGGTGCTACTGCTACAGCAATCAAGAATTCAATTAACTTAAATTAGGCGGTAATGAATTATTCAAACAGATTACTTAGAAACTAGCTGTTGCTCGCGGCGTTGCTCGCTTAGTACTTTTCATTTGTTTATTTATGTTTTAAAGATATCGCACCCTCAGTGAAAAAAAGCATAAGTCGTCTCACGTTGAATTTTAGTTACCTACTAATATGATTGGAAAAAAGGACAAAAGCTGCATGTGCATTTTATTTCAAATTTTTATCATTAATCTTGACGGTTTTATACAAGAAATCGTTATGTAAATTCATTTGGCTACTTACTAATATTGTAACAGTTTTTTGCTCTCCTGTAAAACTGCAATTTTCAACTTATGCCTTTTTTCCACTGAGGGTGCGATATCACATCATTATTATAATCATCATCATCATCATTAGATATGAAATATTACTTATTAGTATTCTTCATCGTCAGTCTTTGAAAGTACCAACTTACTTTCAATAAAGCTGACATCATTTTTTATTCAGTAGTTATGTTCAAAGGAATCCCTAGGTATATAATGGAATTGGGATGTTGACACTAATTATAAATTAATATAAATTTATGTCTAAAATATTAGTGGTAACATTTAAAGGCCTAAAATATGATTCTTTTGTTGAAATCAATCACAATAAATTAAATATCATTAATTTAAAATGTTAAAAATTTTACTCACTGTCACGTGACCTCAAACGCCATTTTGAGAATATGACGTCATTGGAACAATTTTATATGGAAATTCAACAAACTTAGCAGACAGATAGTATTGAATATCGTTTAGTGACGTCACGTGACGTTTTTGGTGGGAAATTTGATAATGATTTTTATTTATCAATTTTTGTTTTTAAATTGAAGATTATGATTTTTATAATATTTTTTTCGTGAATATTGAGGTTCTATCTATAAAATAAAATTGAATCCTAAAAATAGTCAACATGCCTATTCACTATTAATGGCCTTACCAGCATAGTTCAGCGTTCTTATTGAAGAAGGTGAGATGTTGGGAACGCTCAGAAATGTCTCGAGCGGCGATCTGTAGTTCGTCCACGCATCTCGACCAATCTGGAGACACCAGCGCCCAACATGTCGGCTCTTTCAGGAAATCTGCACCAAACGAAATTAATACATAAGACATGTGACAAAGTAATAGTAAAATGAGTAATTATAAACAGTACCAGCTGTTGTCCGCAGTTTCGCATACGGAAATTAGGTTTTACCTTATTTACCTACCTCTTGCAGAAGAAAGTTTAAAAAACGGTGAATTAATATTAAAGTACTTATATAAATGGCCTAATGTTTTTTTTAAACGGAAGTAAAGTTACTTATTAATTTCAGAAAATTAAGCCCAAGAAGGATTTGTTAGGAAATAGGGTAAAATACTTGAAATATTTTAGTTTAATTTTTTGTCCAAAAACCATTGTGACACCATTATTTTTTTGAGAGTACTGGCTATGGGTATTCTGCTTTATATACTGAAACCACACGATTCCTCTGGGAGCGCTTAGCATGGATGTTTAAAAGCTTTCAAAAATCTTTGCAAAAATATTATTATAGATTTAATATATGGGCCTATAGTTCATTACCGGTGCAGAATCGCCACGTTTAAACAAAGGTTTAATGAGAGCATCTTTCACGCCGAAGGAAAGATACGTGAGCAAAGAGCGATTTGTTAATAATCATGTGCAACCGACAATTGGTTGTTTTTTAATACTTAGTTATTAACGTTATTTAAAGCGTTATACCCTAATGTATTTAAAGGTATATGTAGTGTCTACCTACAAATAGCTAAATATAGTGATAAGTTCCAGAGAGTCCATAGAACTTCTAGACTTGTGTACCTAAATAAATTAACTGTGATTCGAGACAGGTATTTTTTGTCAGTATTCAATGTTCTTTTCAAAGTTTTACTTTAATTATTGTGGCTAGCTCTAGCCAAAAATATATTGAAATTATTTAGCTACTTCAAAGGAAAAATATATAAGTTTATTAATTACTTTTAAGCTGACCAACATAATTATACCTCGATTGAATGGAATATTTTGCAAATAATATGAAAAGCTGTTCTTTAGCGATTTTGTCGATAATTATAGAGGTATAAGTAGTATACCTATTATTGCCGGTTCTGATAAGATAAGATGATCTCTGATTAATATAGTGTATGTATGGAGTGGCGAGTTCCACTTACGGTGGTTTTTGCTGGTTTGTTTACGTTTCAAATGTTTTTAACGGACTTCAAAAAAAGGAGGAGGTTCTCAATTCGACTGTATTTTTTTTATGTTTGTTACCTCAGAACTTTGGACTGGGTGAACCGATTTGGATGATTCTTTTTTTAATCAAAAGCTGGTGCTTGTCGTGTGGTTCCACATAAATTTGAGCGACATCTGGCAATCGCATCCATGTCAAAATCATATAAGTCTTAAATTTGCATTAAGCGATATATATTGCGCGATATATGGACGAATAACTCAATATCGCGCCAACCGATTTCGATTATTGTTTTTTTATTGGATGTACTTCATTTGAAGTCGGTTATTTTTTTGTTAAAATGTTAGATTATTATCAGCACGCATACCTACAGGTATGAGTATATGTCCACACCACCGCCGCCGGCCAGCAGCTCTGCGCACCATACCCCCTCGATACGTCATGTCTCGCTCCTCCACCAGACCCCCATTATGCCACACCCAGCAACACGCTACCAACGTTCCAGCGCTCTGATAAGAAACACACCTACTACCACCGAAAGCTGAACTCTCCACTCCATACATACAACACCACTTAATACGAATCATCTTACACTGGTATTCTACCACTCATATCTACACGCACTGATAAGAAACATTTGAAACGTAAACAAACCAGCCTAAACCACCGTAAGTTAAACTCTCTACTCCATACATACACCATACTAACCAGAGATTATCTTACACTGGTTTTTAGTGAGCCAGAACCGGCAATAATAATTATACTACTGATATACATCATTAGATTTTGTTTTTCCCAGGAAAATCCCAAATTTCTCTATTAACTACAAGACAATGGGTAAACGTTCCATGATGATGTAATATTTCACCTCATTGAAAACAAAATACCTTCATACATATTCATTTCATGATAATGAATTTGACGTTGATATAATTTACCGGGCAGCGCAAATTGTACCCTAGCATTATTCATGTGAGGATAAACTTTGGTACTGAACTTTGATACCCTTGTATTTAGTTTTGTAATACCGACGTAATTTATTATTTTGTTCCTAATACCCTCAATAGAGTATGCATTTTGTATATTAAGTACATATAGTTGAATCGCTTAAAAGTAATTTTATATACCGTACCTACTGGCTTAGCTGTTTGCATTTATCTGGGCAAAGGAGTTGAATCCAACATTGATGGCCTTAAGCCTCTTCTTAATATATAATATCTTTGGCCTTAACCTTATGACCTGCTACTGAGCATGGGTCTCCCCTATTGAAGAGGTCTAAAGCCACGCTGCTCCACTGGAGCAGTCAATAGGATAATGGCAAACACAACTGTTGGAAGTTTTTATGCCGCCCGAAGGCCTCCGACTTTTATTTTACGATAGCCACCGGGACCGATGGCTTTACATGGCTTTGAATGTCCAACTATCGACCGCGCCCGCTGTTTAACTCAATCAATCACTTGGGGTGGACATTACCCGCCGCACTATGAGCACCTCAGTCCAATATTGATACGTGATTCCTAATCTAACCTCCCAAGTTGTGGCTACATACCTCTCCGTAATGCACTTTCATTGGTACACAGGTAACGCATGAGAGCTCTCGCACCCCCAATCTGCTGTTGTACCAACTTCTGTCCATCCGTGGGCAAGCAGCGCTTGATCCAACTGTCCATACACGCCATACCAGTTTGATAAGCTCTAAAAACAAAAATAACAATGTTAATAACAACGACAATCAAATCTAACGCAATCGAAGGTTAATAAACAAGCAAACAGTTTCTGTGGTCTTATGTGATGGATTGAGTTAGCATCATGCTGCGCAGATCTGAACAATTCTATTAAGCACTTCTGTGCTTTTGAACTCGTCATCTCGGTCTTGATTATTATAATTATCGTTATAAACAGTTGGAGGACTGCAAGTGGTAAGGTACCATTCCTGACACTTTGCATTGTACAGACATGAGAATAGTTAAATAGCTAATGGCGACTGGAATTTCACAAAGCGTATTCATTCCGTCACGAGACACGAGTCTGCCTAGCCAATTTAACAATATCTAATCCCACTCACTTGGTGGCTAACTTAAGTAAGAGGACAACTATGGAAAGATATCAGTGATAATACGAATGAATAATTGATATGCTTCGGTAAAGGAAATAAATCCGTAATAAACCATGAAGTTTTCGATAAAATTACAAAGAAAGGAACGTCAGTCATTGTTGTCAAAGTATGAATAATCCATTTTAAATTAAGGCTTACAGTTGTCAAAAGTTAGTTGACGGCTTGACGGGCATCGACTAAAGGCATTGATGGGCTTGAAATTACTTTTTGCCCGAGAAGCCAACAATTGAGCTTACTTCGTTAAATAAAGTATAATTATTTGATTTTACTACATCGCCATTTTCCTTGATACTATATTATTTAGGTCTAAAGCAAACATTTAAAATAGTAATTACATTTGGAGTGCCATTAAGGAGATCTAACCTTCTTGTTTAAATAACATACAGGCACACTAATTTAACCTTTTGAGAACACGTCAAACAGTCGAATCTAAAGAAAATTAGTATAACTATTCATTACTTTTCATTTAATTTTATGAAATATGGCTAAACTTCAAAAATTATAACACAGTCTATAATTGTATTTCTTTTTTTTCAAATATCTTAGATGCCGCGGTTCCGGAGATCATTTTCCACGATATTGTGCTCACAGAATTCGTCCTTTTTCTTTATATTACTATACGTATTTTTTTAATAGATTTATTTTTAGTAGATATAATAAAATTATTTAGTATTAATATGTACCTACGAAAATATTTTCATTGCGGTCTTTCCTCAAAGTTAATATTAGCTATCATCAAGGCTAAAGTTAGTAGAGTAGGATTATTAGTAAAATAGTAGAGTAGGATGTTGTGTTAATTTCGGTTTATGAAGAGCAGATGTATTTTTGTATGATCAATTTTTATTGTCTTTTGTGTACACCCTACTCTGATTTCTTCCAGACACGATTCTTATTCTTATTTCATTAGGTTGTCAGGAAGAAATGGCTTGTAAACGATAAGACCGCTCGCCGCCCATTGTTTTGTGTTGTTTGTTTTGGTTGTTGTATTTAAAAATCATTGAAGTATAATGTTATAGAACAGACATCTCGAGCAAAATGTGTGTCCCGCCCTGGAGGTTCGATTTTCAAAATTGAGCCCCGGTTCTCCTTTCAAAATCGAACGAATCCATTGAAAATTGAAGCCACGTGGTGCCAATGCATTGGGACATACATGGTGTTCGAGGTATCGGTTCTTTATGCTAGTAATACTTCAATGGGTTCCCCGCTTATTTTTTGGTGGCAATGCATTGTTGTCCTGGATGTCCATGCTCATTTTGTCGGCCATTTATATAAAAACACACAATTTATAGGTACCATGTAGCATCCATTATCATAACGTATGAATTACTATGCCTAATAAAAGTCATAAACATTAGGCCGTATCTTTAATATTGTGTGCCTGTCAAACATCTGAAACAGCCTATAAAATTAAAGAAAATCGTATTTTTCACGTACTTAAATATTGTTTTTACGATAATGTCGGATACGTAATGAAGTAATAAATTATAAATGTAATCGTGTACTTACAGTAATATTATGAGTTAGATAATTAAGTATCCAGTCTGTGGTCTCTTAAAACAACACATAATAAAATTCTGTTTATTTTATTATGTAGTTTTATGAAGATAATATTATAATCTCATTAATAATATTATAATACTTCATAATCTATTGTTTTTACATGAAGCTATTTCAAAGTTTATGATTATAATGTAATATAAAAATAAAAGTAAATATTGCTCAAAGATCTTTTTAATTTTATTACTTTCGTAATACTTATTTAAACAACGATATTTGATTTCAAACTGCTGCTTGTATAATCTGAGTGCATGCATCCTAATTATTTATTAGGCAATTAATTAGTTAATTTATGATAAATAACTGACTGATAGTCACAATTCACCCTATGGAATGATTAACCGAACATTGTTAATTCGCGCTACGCATTCCCAGATCTGTTCCACTTCCAACTAGCTACATGCTCACTCAATCAACGTTACACTTGTCGGTTGGCGTGTCAAAGCTATGATCTACTTGGTTTGTGCTTGCTTGGTCGTGTCGGTGTCATGTCAACATAATTTCCTGACATGAATATTTGGTTTAAGGCAGTGCGAATTAAGGTTTTCAAACACACGGGAATTGGAGATGCGTACAGCGAAGGATTGGAATAAATTGCCCGCGTCGGTGTTTCCGCTCGATTATAATGTAAGTGACATCAAGGCAAGAGTGAATAGGCTTTTACTAAGTTAGGGCATTTTACCACATCGCCACTTACATCGCCACTTAGCATTAGGTGGAATTACAGGACATGGACAGATACCATTCCTTTGTTGGTTGGCGTAAAAACGAAATATCATAATCAATTAAAGTCATGGCATTTCAAACGTACGGTAATTGGAAAGTCGTCTTGAGGACTGATGACGTTCCTGTGCCTGTGTAGAGATGGTTGGCGTCATCACAGAATCGTTCAAAATCACGTCATTTCCGTGCACTGTAAGCCACAACGTTTTTTACAAAAACGATTGAATATACTTAAAATCGATCATAGATTATTGTGTCATAATTATAATTTTAATCTTTTGTTTTTATCAATCCTAAGCCGAAGCAATATCCACAAGCTATGAAGCCACCTAATTATGTAACGCAGATAGAAGAGCATTGGCAAAAAGATGAAAAATATTTAACGTAAACGCGCCCAATAACGCCACCCCAAAATCTGCATCCAATACCGACAGCTTTTTTAATCACTATTTTAAGGCATACTATACATTTCATGAAAGTTGTAGCCTAAAAATATTTTAGGTATGTATATTGAGAAACAAAAATAATAAAGTTTGTGTGCGTAAATAATCAGCAAACAGAATAATTCGATAATAACTGAGACGCGCCCGCAACGGACGCCCGTCTCATAGTGTTGCGCTCTCGGCTACGTAAGTAAACATAATTATTACTTAAGATAAATTAACTTAAATAAAATGTGTATACCTGCAGGCAAATGTGTAAATATAATAAATAATATATTGGTTTTCTAGATTCACATCTAATATTACCGTTCTGACTATTTTTTGTGGTTTAATTCGAATTTTACCTTAAAGCGGTAATAGAAACATAATATTCATAAGTTGCTTCTAATACCGCCTCATGGCGTTGTTAGATGTTTTACAACAGTTAGTATTTTAGATTTTACTTCTTTTAATACGTTATTTTCGATGTTTCTTTTAACTTGTTAGATTCTTAAGAGTATATTACATAATTTGATCAATTAACGCCACACATTTTGTCTCATAGATTTTTTTTAAACAAGATTCGACGTAAGCAATAATTTTTAGTAATGTATGGCAATGTATTTTAAATAATATCTCATATCAAAACTAAGAAACTTTTTGATACCGAAAAATAATCATAGCAATGACATCCATCAAAACACGTTTCCATTAAAGCAGAAATTTTAGCCAGTTATTGTTTATTTTTGCTGTCGCTAATAGAATAAAGTAATCTTCATACTTAATTCTATTACCGACCCATACGGTCTTATTTATAAAAATCTCTTATTGTAATCGGTCCTTCGCACTATGTGAGCAGCCCATTGCCACTTCAGCTGGCTAATTCTTTGAGCTATGTCGGTTACCCTTATTCATCTACGGATCTCCTCATTTCTGATGCGATCACGTAGAGAAATACCGTAGCCCTGTTCATAGCCCGCTGCTCTAGTTTGAGCTTGTGGATTAGGCCAATAGTAAAGCACCACGTCTTGGATCCGTATGTCATCACTGGCAACACATAATGCTCGAATACCTTCGACTTCAGGCACTGAGGTAGTGTTTTGGACGACAAGATATGACGCAGTTTCCCAAACGCAGCCCATCCGAGTTGGATTCTACGAGTGACTTCTTTCTCGAAGTTGGACTTACCCATCTCGATCACTTGTCCTAGGTATTGTATTGTCCACAACTTCGAGAGCAGCGCCATCAACAACAACCGGTACGGGTGTGACATGGACATTCGACATGATTTTCGTCTTGTCCATGTTCATCCTAAGACCCACCCATTGTGAGGCGCTGTTCAAGTCCCCAAGCATTGTATCAAGTTCTTCCAGGAAACCCGCCAGGATGACTATATCGTCGGCATATCGCAGGTGTGTGATGTATTCGCCGTTGATGTTAATGCTACGTCGTTTCCACTCCATCAGCTTGAACACGTCTTCCAACGCAGCGGTGAACAGTTTTGGGGATATGACATCCCCTTGCCTGACACCTCTCTGCAATTGGATGGGGCTCGTTGCTGTGTCGTGTACTCTGACGGACATGGTGGCAGATGAGTACAAACATTTCAACACCTCGATATACCGGTAGTCGATCCGGCACCGCTGGAGAGAATTTAGTACCGCCCAGGTCTCAATAGAATGAAAGGCTTTCTCATAGTCCACATAGGCAACACATAACGGCAAATTATACTCCTCGGTCTTTTGTATAATCTGCCGCAGTGTGTGTATAATATGGTCTTTGGTGCTGTAGCCTTTTCGGAATCCTGCTTGTTCGGGAGGCTGGAAGTCGTCAAGCCTGCGTGCAATGCGATTTGTGAGGACCCTCGAAAACAACTTATAAACGTGGCTCAGAAGTGCAATGGGCCTGTAGTTCTTCAAAAGGGCATTATCGCCCTTCTTGAAGAACAGCGTCACCACACTTCACTCCACGCTTCCGGGGTAGTTCCGGTTGATGACGGAATCGAACAGTTTTTGGAGCGCCACTAGAAAGGGTTTCCCTCCAGCTCTCAGAAGCTCGGTTGTGATTCCGTCATCTCCCGGTGCCTTGTTGTTTTTAAGCTGTTTGAGAGCCTTTCTAATCTCATACAGGATATCTTCGGTGTAGTTTTGGGTCAGTTTAGTTCACTTGTCGCTCTCCTCGCGAGGAGGTGAAGCTTGAGAGGAGGCATACAACCGACCGTAGTATCTCTCAGTCTCCCTCGGAACTTCGGGTTTCGACGACACCATGGTGCCGGACTCGGTCTTCAACCTCGTAAGCTGACTTTGACAGATCCCTGGCGAACAATTTTGAGCCCTGGTTTCGCTCAATAGTGCTTTTTACACGATTTGCGTTGTGTTTTCGCAAATCGCGTCGCCTGCACTTGGAGATCTGTTCATTGAGCCGTCGGTATTCCTTCATAGAGGTTGGAGACTGCACACATAGTTCTCGTCGATCCCTCATAAGACCGAGAGTTTGTTCTGAGAGAACCTGAGATCTACCACTAGGGTGGGTCTTGAAATACTTCGACCCTACCTCGTGGACAGTTGTTACCATCCTGGTGTTATACTCGTCCACTGATGTGCACGATTCTCGGTACGCAAAACGGTTTTGCAGCTCTAGTTGAAAGTTTTCGGATCCCTGGATTTGGATAGGTGTTGGGCGAAGCGTAGACTTAATCAGGCGTAACCGTTCCAGCTTCAGGTCGATATTTAATGTGCCTCTTACAAGTCGGTGATCGCTTCCGGTTTTAAACCTGCTGATCACAGAGACATCATTAAATATGTGCCGTTTGTCTGCCAGAATGAAGTCTATCTCGCTTTTCGTGGAACTATCAGGACTAATCCAAATCCACTTGCGTTGCGGCTTCTTTCTGAAGAAGGAGTTCATCATGAAGAGACCTTCCTTCTCCAAAAAGTTAGCCAGCAAGTGTCCTCGGTGGTTCCGTCGTCCAATGTGTAGGACCGTAGGGACCCACTTTCATCTCGGCGCCGCTTTGCATGCCCAGTCTCGCGTTTGAAGTCCCCCATCACAACATTGAAATGAGCTTTAGAGGTATATATGGCTCTGCTTACGTCCTCATACATAACCTCAACCTCATTGTCAGGATGTGTTGAAGTCGGCGCATATACCTGTACAACCTTCAACGAATACCGTTTGGATATTCTAAGTGTAAGGTACGCTACCCTGGACGACACGCTCCCAACTTGCACAATGTTGTTGACGAGGGACTTGTGAACGAGAAACCCGACACCGCCTTGGGACAGATGTTCGCCCTCCCGGTGATAGAACAAGTTTCCGGATTTGAGTATTATCGTGTCCTCCCCCTCTCTTCGGACATCAGATAAACCTACAATACTCCAGTTTAACTTGTCTATCTCTTCTTCCAGCTCCTTGTCGTCGGTCCTCAGTGTCCTGGTGTTATATGTTGCCAGGTGCAGAAGTCGTTTTTGAGATTGGTAGCCCGATCTCTGCCGGCGATTCTTAACACCCCCTGCCCCGCTGTTACCATAGCCGATACCGTAACTAGGAATAGCGGGGCTGCCGAGGACTTTGGGCCGAGGCTTGGTTGTGGCTATCATAAGGGGGTTGTAGCCGGTAGTCACCACGCTTGGCCCTGCTGCCCGTCTCCTGGAATATCGTATTAGTCGCCTTTTACGACATTCCAGGAAGAAGTAGGAGTGGTGCTATTCTACAAAGTGGACCCGGCACCACACGGGGGAATCATACCTATTTACAATGATTAAATTGGGGTTTATTTACAATGATTGAAGTTTTACGTATTGATTTCATTATTTAACCAAGCCTTAACAGATGTCCAAAATGCTCACCTCCTCGAGTGATGCAGAGTTCAGTTCGTTTGCACAAATTGTCCTTTACGCGGTTTAGCACAAGAACACTTCACTTCGAACAGTCACAATTCTTAATTTTATTTCGTCTCTGTTCGAATACTCCGTAGCATACACAACACGTTTAACCTCCCCCCCACAAATAGAAATCCATCGGTGTGAGGTCCGGGGAGCGCGCCGGCCATGGCACAGTCCTCCTCGCCCTATCCACCGATCACCGAAGTGATCATCTAAGTATATTATGTATGTCGGTAATATTTTAACGTGATAACGTTTATAAAGACGATGAGCCTGAGAGGCATTAACGAAAACCGAGTAACGGCCGGAGTAACGTCACGGAAGCGCGCGCAGCATTAGAGAGAGAGGCACGCTAGACCGGCCGTCTCTCTCCCACTCAAGCGTAATCGGTCCGCTTGGAAGGCATTTTTCATTTCATTTTTATTTTATTTTACAATCTTTTGAAAAGAAATGATTTCTCGTAGCTCGTACGTATTATTATTATATGAAAACGAAAATCTACAATAGCGTCATCTCTGTTTATTTATTTTATTTTACAATCTTTTGAAAAGAAATGATTTCTCGTAGCTCGTACGTATTATTATTATATGAAAACGAAAATCTACAATAGCGTCATCTCTGTTTATAGGTATGAACTACTTGAAAGAACTTTACACAGTACATCGACTCGGACTTTAGTTGTAGTCAAGAAAATCACAGATGTCGCGCAGCTCCTGATATTTAAAACGAATCCCGTTCCTAATGTGCGAATTGACAATATTTATATCATAAATTATTCTTCTACGAAATAGACGTTATCACGTAAAACGGTTGTCCGTAAACCGACTTTACAGACAACAACTTTTTTATTACTTCGTATCGTCCAAACGGCTGGACCAAATAATACAATTAAGATATCGTTAGATTCATTTTAATAACCCAAGTATTCTTAAATAAGTGTCATAAAAAAAATGGTGGCTGTGAGATGTCACTGTTTGAAGTATCAAAAAATAAAAATAAATCGAATAATGCAATATGGGTATCAAACTAAAGAGCTCAGCATAAGGATTTCAAAAAGGTATAATATCATGATACCTTTTTTGATGGCAGGCAGCTTGTTAATTTTATACTAGTTTAGTGGTCGGTAATAGAAACATAAAAAACGGTATTAGAAACAAACATCATCCATGCGTCGGTAATAGAAGCAATCGCTATTTTAGATTCAATTATTATTTATTAAATATTGTGTGATTTAATACTGAATTTACGAACTGAATATCATAGGATATTTAATCATGTTAAAGAATAAATTAAAACACCTTTTCTAGCATAACAGCATATATCTAATTTTCTGAAGTTCATACAAAGTCGGCTTAAACTGGCGGTAATAGGCGCGTTTACCTTACTTCATAACCTGTGTTTTTAATATAAGTACCAAAGACAATATTTAAGAATATCAGTATTAGAGATAAATAAAAGAATCCTCGTAATCGGTAGATTATTATATCTAGTTTATTCCTTGCAAGTCTTACAACATACAAGTTACAACCTTTTTAACCCCTGACGAAAACAGAGGGTTATTATAAGTTTGACGTGTCTGTTTGTGTATCTGTGTATCTGTATGTATGTCAAATTGAATTTAGACCCAATAACCACTTCGGGCCCAACTCATTAATGGCCTACTACACTACACGGATATCTGCTCATGTCTGAGGAGGCCTAATGCATACTCCACCCACCCAGCGGATCGGTGGAGGTAATAGATTTTTTCGAATGGACAGTTCTGTTACTATTGCCCTTATCTGCGTCTACAGCTTCTCGTAAATAAAGTAACATTGTAAGTAAGCAAGCAAGCAATCAAGTAAGTAACATTTACTTACTGGCAATGTGCATCTAGTTCTGCCCTGGTCCGTGGCAGACCGATTTGCGTGCGTGGAGTCGTGTCGACGCAGTGTTTTAGTTGCCCCGGATCGCAGTTGTCCACATCGCTCAGCTGAGCGCCTCCACCATCTGAAATGAAATGAGGAGTATTAGGTCTAGTCACGCACCAAAAGGGAGATGGATGCTTTGAGCTAGGGTCTTATCTATACATTATAGTGAAGACTAATGCACATTTTAAACATGGCATCATTCTCAAAACCTCATCTCGTTTTACCACTCTTAAAACCAATCCTATAAGCATGATTGAGGGTGACCTTAAGACTCGTGACCCCTTGTAGCCAGTTTGTAACTTTGAATGATATCGTTGATATTCGTCCAATTTCATGTGAACCGTCTTCAAATCCTCTTCCTTCTGAATCCTGAATCCTCTTCGTTGTCTTCAAATCCTGCGGTCCAGATGTATATAACAAGTTCTTGCCCCTATCGCAAGCCACGTTAGTAAACTTCGTTCCAAATGTTCCACTACAACGATCTAAAGTTTCAATACTGTGTTCAGTTGTTTTCACTTGAGACCGCTTGTTGTTTGGCATGTTATAATTACTTGAATAGTACTCAATATTCTGTACAAATGTAATTACAAGTTTCCAAGTTGCAAGTGAAGAACTGCCTCTAATTATTTACATAGATCACAAATAAACTTTGTGAATTCATTGATATTCGTTAACTTAATCCCCTATGGAGATTAATCGTTTACATAGGGTCGTCGCCAGCTGATCTTCACCACATTTTATACGTGTAGATTGTACAATACCATTTCACTAGTATACCGTGTAGGTAGGTATTCAGAGAAATAATAAAAATAAGAGAAATAATAAAATTTAGTATTGCTACTCGCCAATAGATGTCAGGAAGAGTCTATTGTAGCATTTTTTCATTGCCCGAAAACACAGATAAAACGACGTTTTCTAAAAATGAATCCCAGCTATGTAGATCAATTATCGCCTTCGAAATCCTCTGCATACTATTATAAATTTCATGAAAATCGGGAGCCACTTTCCGAGATTCAGAAAATATATTATATACAAGAATTGCTCGTTTAAAGGTATTAGATTAGATAGATAAAATACGGAAATTCGTCCAGTAATTAATTAACATTACAGAGAGAGAGTGTAATACACTTGTTCTGTTTACATATACTTAATGAATTAATTATTTGAAGTCTTATTAACCCATCCAGTTCCAGTGAAATTTAGGAAAGTATAAATTAATTACATAGATTTAAAAAAATTCTGATGTTACGTACTATACCTACCTAATAATAATGCTTCAATACATTTATTGGTACATGTTGGCAACGCTGACTTCGGTTGATCTAACTAAATAGAAACAGTGCAATCTGTTAGGTACTCGGAGTGGAATGCAATCTCAGTAAGTCGCTCTCCTTGGCTGGATACTATCTTAGCTATGTTTGTGTTTATGATTGAGAACCACAAGGCATTTAAATATTATAAGTTAGAACTACTTACTTCAATGCCACAAGCCAATAACTGCTGATTGTTGTAACTCGATCTGCATCCTATAATAGACTGCAGAGAGGTTTCCTTCAAATTACTTCAGCAACTGTTCACTTCTGTTGATTATTTGTGTTGATTATGTTGATAGTTGTTTTAAACCACTCTAACTTATGCATTAGGCCAATAGTGAAACACCACATCTCGGATTCGCATGTCACCACTGGCAACATACACTGCTGGAACACCCTCGACTTCAGGCACTGAGGTAAGTTTTTGGACGACAAGATATGACGTAATTTCCCGAATGCAGTTGGATTCTATGAGTGACTTCTTTCCCGAAGTTGAACGTACCCATTTTGGATCACTTGTCCCAGGTATATGTATTCGTTTACAACTTCGAGAGCAGCGCCGTCAACAACAACCGGTATGGGTGTGACATGGACATTCGACATGATTTTCGTCTTGGCCATGTTCATCTTAAGACGTATCCGTTGTAAGGCGATGTTGAAGTCCCCGAGCATTTTACCAAGTTCCTCCAGGGATCCCCTCAAGATGACTATATCATAAGCATATCGCAAGTGTGTGAAGTGCTCACTATTTATGTAAATGCCACGTCGTTTCCACTCCATCAGCTTGAACACGTCTTCCAATGCAGCGGTGAACAGTTTTGAGGATATGACGTCCCCTTGCCTGACCCCTCTCTGGAGTTGGATGGGGTACGTTACTGTGTTGTGTACTCTGACGGACATGATGGCTGATGTGTATAAACACTTCAACATCTCGATATACCGGTACTCGATCCGGCACCGCTGAAGAGAATTCAGTACTGCCCAGATTTAGATATCGAAACATTAAAATGAATCGAATAATGCAATAAGGGTATTAAATTAAAGATTTCACCATAAGGATTTTAAAAGGTAAATACATGATCGGTTTTAATGTTTTTTTTTGTGCAGTCATTATTTTTTTAATTTATACTAGTTATCTATTCTCATTTCCGAAAGCATTACCCAAAGGACTGGGTAATATTAGTTTTAATAATTCTCACAAAAGTATTAATACAATTTACAGAGAGACGTAAAAATATAATGTCGTTTTTCTTTAATCACAACAAAAACTTTTTATATTTTCGTGTGATTTGCCGTATACATAACCCGTCTGCCATGTAACAGCTGTTATCGTATTTCGTTTATCCAATAATAAAGTTTCTAGTATCGAATAACCTTTTCTCCCGTCATACTTACTACTAACTATATACATGTATATCTAGCTTATCCCAGAATCAGTTACACCACACAGGGAAGAGGGGACTTTCCAAATACAAGTTTTTCTATAGTTAAATGGAAAGATCCCACATCGTTGTAATAAAATGTAAAATCTCTTGAGTAATAAAGGATTTTTGATTTTTGGTTTTTGATTTTTTTTTATATTTATACAGGGTAGAAACAGTAAGTGCCAGTAGTATGTACAAAGTTAAATTAAAATATTGAAGATTTTTTTTCAGTGTTTATTTGGTTTCTGAAAGAGTTTTCATAACATGTCCAAGTTGGATCAAGAAACATTTGACAAGCTGGTTCGTCACTGCTATCATATAATATGGTGCAGTCCTAGAATTGTATTATATTATACTTATCTTCGCTTCAACTTTAGAAGATAAACTATCAAGCTAATTTATTTAATAATCAATGTTTATATTTCTTAAATAAAAAGCATTTAAGTCAAAATGTCGAGATTACCCTCCACAGTTCGTTTGCGATTGACCCGATTCGATGCAAGATCGAAAAACCAGAACACGGTTGACACTTTCTGGAGTTAGCAAACCAGAAATAATAATATGAGTTTTATCAGTTCTTAGTACCATTTCTTTGATTAATGGTTAATTCGTACGGAGGACCTAATAATACTGGGAATCTACTTTTCCTCGACCTCTTTTTTTGGGTGTGTACTTGGAAGGTCCATCAGGGAGGTATTGGTAAGTTAATATGATGTTTCAGAACCGGAAAACTCCTGAGGAGATTTAAAGAGGCAAGAAACAAACTTAAGCTCTTCTAGACGATTCTGGTTTTACTCAAAAAAGAACAAAAGAAGGCTTCAAATAGTCAAATAGCTCAATCAACAGTGACGTTTGTTAATGAGCAAGATGTAGCAATATATATATACTTGTTGTATGTATAGTATAGGCCTTAGTCGTAAATTTTGAATTGATCCATTAAAGAAAAGCATGGAAACAAAAATCCCAACATTTTACGACAAGAACTGTCAATAAACGTTACGAGCGTTTCGTAACAGTAACTTGAAGTTATAGGCGAATAAAATAAATATATGGATATAAATGACAAGAAGCTCAAGTTACACCTACCTATTTATTTCTTAAAACATCAAGTTATTTTAGAGGTAAATAATTTAGCAAAAATATTATTGGTTTTAGTATTAGTCAAACTTACAACACCCCTTTTTTCGTCGTGGGTTAAAAATACATTGTACTTACAATGTACCCCTTACAATGTAATGTGTGTATTATGGGGGTTCGTGGGCTCCACTTCACAAACCCTAAAGGGCACGTAAACGGCATATATGTAAATACTTGAATGAAAGACTAGACTTACCTGTGCGCTCCACTTCAAATAGGTATGCTGAAGGAGTAATTCGTCAGTCTGTACAGTCTAGCGATTTGGGGTTCCCAGGGGATGGAAACTAAAATATTGCTTACAATCAACAAAGAGAATATTACAATAAGTTAAAAGATACAAGGATACATTTGTGTTCCGCCGCGTGACTCCGATTACACACAGTAAACGATAAGCAGCACTGATGTCGTCGCTGCAGTCAAATAGACTACTCTTTCAGTGGGTAAGGTATTTTACACCACCACAATAAAATTACTTGTAAAAAACCCCCAAACTATCAAAAACCCGAATATTTCGGACCGTTCTATCAGTTTGCGTATCTAGTTTTCCCCTCTGTTTTTCCTGACAGATTTTTCTCGACCTGTTTTTTCACGATTAGAAATTCGAATACCATCGCGAGTTGCCTATGTATATGTACTATAATATTAGGTCCTTGAATAACTTTTCGCTTTTTTTGGGAAAATAAACGCTTTATCCACAGTAATTATTAAAACATACTTCAGTCAAAGTATTGCCCGTCACTAGACACCACCTTTTCCCATCTTTTTGGCAGCAAATTAAACCCGCGTCGGAAAAACGAAACGTCTATTGAGGCTATTCATGAATCAATCCATTGTTCTGGTATCTTCATACGATTGGAAGTGCTGCCCAGATAGGCCTTGTGTTATTGAACGGAATAAGTGGTAGTCGGAAAGGGCTATATCCGGTGAGCCAGAGCGTTCTCTATCTCCAAGATCAAAATCATTGTTTTTAAACCAGTTTCTGCATGTTGTCTCTGACAAAGCATGTTCTCTGCAAGAATTCTATGTGATTCAGTGGCAGATTTTTTTGCATCAAATATGCAATAGTAATAATATTGGGTATTCGTGATTTCCCCACTTTCTCCTATAACGGTTTATGCAGAGAATAATTTCAAAGCAGAGAATAATGGATGTGCATGTAATTTTGTTTCTTTTACCTCATTATAGAGACGGCAAGTTGTTATGTTCTTTATCTGAAAAGATGGTACGACGTTTACAAAACTTCTACTAAACTACTGAAATGAAAGTAAGTAAAGATATATGAAAACGACATTATAATTATTACTATCGCAAATCACATTAATGTTAGATCTGTAGCAACATATTAACGTAAATATTCTGTGTACATAATACATATAGTGTAAACACACAAATATTGTTCTCATTTATATTAGTTATAGAGCACAGAACATGTTCTGTTTTATAGTCTTACTCAAATATGTAGATATTAATATAATGAACGCTGTTAATTTATTTCAATACTAGTATTAGTTTAATCATTGGCATTTGCCTCTTGATTAAATAGAAATTTTGGCAATTTTGGAACATTTAAATATTGATCACTACAATATTAAATTAAATAGAAAATAATATAATAAATATCGTGAAGTGGTGACGAGAATTCCGAAACAGGGTAAGGTAATATACTACATTTTGGATTACAAAATACAACGATTTAACTAAAATATTTTTAAAGATGTATATAATACAATCTTTACAGAAATAATAGATATACAGCATATGATGGCAATTTTTTTATATTCAGGGTACTTTTCCTCCAACTACCGTCTATTTTTTCACCCTGTATTATTAAGCTCTCTGCGGAAAGCATTTTACATTAAATAATAGTAATTAACGTAAGGTAGTTTAAAAGGTTCTTTAAACTTGAAAATATTTTATATCACTAGAAGAATTTACCACTAGCGGTTACCCATCCATCTACCTACTGCATCTTCTAATCAAGCTGAGGTCCGATATATACCTAAGCCTTAGAATAAGGAATAAACACCTAAGCGTTTCGTGTTACTTCAATAACTGAGCGTAAAATGTTTATAAAACTGAATTCTCATGTAAATGTAAAAGTAACATTTCTACCTAATAATATTTCCATTAGAGTTGAGTATAGCAATGAATACTTCTGATTCATGTGTCATATCATATCAGAACGCCGCAAAAATGTCGTCAGAAAACCATAAAACGTAAAGTATCTTCGTAAGTGAAACGAAAAGATGTGTAAACGCCGATAACAAGGGAGAACAGGGGGTGGTTTTCAATGATAGCTATAATTCAGTCGTTAGCGAAGGCACCGCTCACAACGTTACAACACATAAAATCAGCATAACTTTTGATCCGTGATACTTTTTAAGATACGTGTAAGATTGTTATATCTTCCATCCTATCCATCCATCCATCAGCCTTTGGAGGTCCACTGCTGGATATAAGCTTCCCCTAACTTGCGTCACTCTGTCTGGTCTTGAGCCTTCTGAATCCAGCGGATGCCCGCCGTTTTCTTCAGTTCGTCAGGTTAGTCCATCTGGTCGGGGGGCGTCGTTTTCATATCTACAAATTGCCAACCGGATTTGTACAATTATTTCTGTATATAATATCCAACAACAAGAACAGTAAGTAGCAATAAAATAACCTCGGTAGTTTTTTGCCGCTTCATCACCCGGGGTCCCACTCACGTTAGGGATTTGTTGAAGCGATGTCGTAAATTGACTTTCAAAACGAATGTGTAACAAACCGACTTCGAATAAAAATATTTAACTTTGACTTTGAGATAGCCAGAAATAGCCGTGAAATAACTAAAAACATTCACGAACTGTACCGATGACTCTACCATGAACCGTATGAAGTTTTTGAAAGTTGTACCTATTTCAAAAACCAATTTTTTTTAAACTTTTATTTGGCTTACAGTGTTTGTTTGTTTATTTGCATCAAAATCCTGCAAGCGGAATCGCAACTTTTTCCTCGTATCCAACGGAATTGAAATTTTATGTTTTGCTCTATTTCTGGCGACAACGCATTTTTAGGTAATCTATGGATAAGCATGACCTCATACTATGTACTCTTAGAGTTGGCTCCAGACGAGGGAACTCAATAATGATTAACAATTCTTAAGTGAAATTTTATCAAAAGCATTAAATTATGTTATTATAGATAACTCGTTCTAAACTCCATCATTGACTGCCACATCTTGTTTGGCTTCAAAAAATGATGTGATTTTAACAGCACAAACCAATATTAATTTTAAATAAAGTTTTTTTTTTTATTTCGCAGTGAAAACGAATTTATTAGGTACACGCGGCCTCACAATAAGGTACCTATGTACTTCTTCTATACGTGTATATTGTGTTATTAAATGCACACGCCCGCGAGGCGAGACATGCATATCATGAGCAACTTGCATAAAGAACGGCTGAGCCGAAACAATCTGACAAGCATTGTGGTTGGCACACGGCATTATGCATTATGGTGTGGAAGTCCAATCATTCCAACCTGGAAATTGCCAATCTAGTCTTCAGCACTCACTGAAGTGCAAAAGCGAACTTGGTTAAACTTATGTAAGGTCATGGACCTTTAGCTATTGTTAATTATTGACACTCGTATCTAGGAATATTAGGTATATCTTAGTTAGATAATCTTCAAGATTGATTAGTACCATCGAGTTGATAATTATGATAATTTCTGTAACAGTATTATCTATTGCGGTAGCATGACGTCTAATTATTCCAAACGCTAATAACTGGCATATCCAATTAGATACCTGGAGCAGAATATTCAAAGGTAAGTGGGACATTTTACCTACCTATACTTGACGTACGTACTATGAAGCATCTATTAGTGAAAACTGCCAAATTAACAATCTCACTATGATCCATTGGTTCCGTCTATAGTATGAAGAAGTATTTCTTATACTCAAACTCAAAATAATTTCCCTTTGAGCCTCTCAACGATAAGGGGAAGCCGTGCTGAAGATAATCAATTAGTCAGTCAGTGGCATCAAAGGCATCAGCAATATGTTGTCAGACATTTAAGAGAAAGATTTATACTCGGGCAATTAAAGACAACTACAACACTAATTGTACTGTGTTACTCTTTGACCGTTTTATTCAAGCTTGTATATAGTTTTCCTAAAAAGCAATTTCACATAATTATAAAGCTGCTAATAATCTATAATAGAATGAATATGGTTGCCTCGGCCAGCAGTTCAATTAGTTGCTTAACAGATGATACCACGAGTAGGGGATATTGGATAACATATTGTATGAGCATGATATCAATTGACACCATTTTGGCCGACCACGTAGGTATGTCTGAGCTAAAATAGGTAATCTAGGCGATCCACATTATTATCATCGCCAGAATGTATACGCATGAATAGTAAAAACATTTTCATTCATTCTCGTTTTTGCGTCCATTATTTAGTAAATAGGTCATAGGGTAAGACGTTGGGTTGACATAATATTGGCATCGCTGCCAATAAAAAGTAAATTTGGTCAATTGTGCGAACTGCGATGAGTAGCCAAATATCTTTAACAGCGAAATATTTTATCTTCTAGTTCTTAATAAGTCCTATTACGATAAAAAAATTGTAAATATATTTGTTTTAAATGTTATAATAACTCAAGTAAATTGCCACCTATCTAATTCTAGACCTAGATCTATCCTAGACTAAAATTACCTGGTAAAGTTAAGGAGTAATTTTAGTAATTACCTATTCATTAAAACCAGGTATTTTCCTGATTAACTTGGTTCAAGGTGGTTCTTTCACATTTGCTCTGTGAAATTTATAGCACGATTTAGCATGCTAATGTGAAAATCCTTCACAGTGAGATTTATGGGATGCGACGATTTACAATGTTCGTTACGGTGCGGTGGTGTGGCTCTGCAAACATCGACATTCATGTTTGAATTACACTATATGTTAATGGGTTGTTTATATCCTGTGTTGTGTGGGTCTGTCATACAGATAAAAATACAGGTTTATTGGAAGGGGTAAGGTTTCACTTAACAATATTTCGTCACTTGGGCTTCGCTTCGGGAAAAGCGCTCTTGAAAAATTAAAAATTTCGCCAAAAAAGCTTTTCTTTCAAAATATTGGGAAATAGATAATCCATTAATTTAATCAAGGTATGTTTATTGTAAAGAGGAAAATGCGTTGAGGTTTTAAAAAAATGCATACAAGGGAACCTTTACATTTTCCGAGATAAAAAGCTTACTGCAATAACATTTCATATAATTATATTTTACTTGGAGTATGGTAAAATGTACCTTTATCAAATATTTCAAAATTCGTTTACTGGACAAAAAATAGCAATTCTAATTTGGTTTTTGCCTTCTAACTCTTTCTTAAAGTGCCCCCTAATCGAAATATTGAAAAAATATTCAATTCTAAGGAAAAAAAATCATTTGAGTTTTAATATAGTACTTAGAAATAGATTATTTAATAAACTGCCAATAAGATTGGAATGTGGCAGTCAACATTTTAGTACAGGCGTCCCAAACTATACAGTTTTAAATGAATTTGTTCATAAATAACCTGTATAAAACTCAGAAATCTTCACACTGAAATCTGTGAAAACTATTGTAACAACGCATATAAAATAACTTAATTAATTTATGTAGGTATGCGTAGATATTTGTTTTAAAGGTTAATGATATACCGTGATGTTTCAAGCATATTAATTTAAGCCTAAATATTGTGTGAAATGTTGCCCTGCGTTATGCCTACGTTAATGTGATTTGACATGTCTACTCGCTGTGTCATCTCTCATCGCGTTCATTTATTATGGCAGCTATTAATAGGCAGTTAAATTGAGCATGAAATTTAAATTAATATAGGCAAACTAGCTGTTGCCCGCAGCTTCACCCCCTTGGGGGTTGAATTTTGAAAAATCCTTCCTTAGAGGATGCCTAAGTTATAAGAAAAATAAGTGTGAAAAATTTCAAGTTTCTAGCCCTAAAGGGTTTGGCCTGTTCATTGATACATCAATCACTTTTGCCTTTTATATATGCAGTTACCTACAGATAGATAATGCGTTGTTATTTTATAATTATAACATCAAAACATATTATACTGATATATATACAGTAGGCGCACATGTACATAGGTACGGACGGATATTACGAAACTATAAAGATCCGTTTTGACTACGGAACCCTAAAAAGTTAAGCTACCGTAGTTTAGGAGTAGTCCTTGGAAGCATTATTCTGAATGACAAAGGAAAGGAGCAAAGGAGCTCGGCTGAAATAGAGTAAAAATGTAATTAATTCCGGTGGTCCTTTAATAATTTCGGTGGTATTAATAATTTCAAGTCTATTATTATATAATCATGACTTATTATTACTATTAGGTATATTATTTACCTATTATTTAGGCCAAAAAATGTATTTACATTAGAAACAGCAAGTTTAAATTTAATCAATTTCGGTGGATCGGATTTTAATTCCGGTGGTCCTTTAATAATTTCGGTGGCTTTTGACAATTTCAAATAGAATATCTTATGAACTAATAACTTTTTTCGATCTTTACTATATGACTAATTACTACTATTTACCTATTATTTAGGCAAAAAATATATTAAAAACAGCAAGTTTATATCCGCCACCGTAATTAGGCAAAATTTGTGTTTGTTGAAATTTATTTATTGTGTTAGGCTAGGTACAAGCGAGTAACATACCTAAGGCTGGAGGCTTTTGTAACAAGCTTTGCGTAATTTTCTGAACGTAATCGAAAGGCTTAGATCATCTCCTCATCATCATTTAATCGGTGAAGTAATGATTTAGCTTCAAGTTACGTAGCTAACTTCACACGCATATTGTGGCAATCCCGACGTCGAGCTTTACGACTTTAGCTTTAGTCATGAACGGGTCTAGAAGTGGGAACTCGGTTAGGTTCCTAAAGTTGTCGGATACTCGGATTTCTACTTCCTTAACACCCATCGGTATCGTAAAAGGCGACAGAAGCCGAACCTCTTGTTGAGTGGTAGGGCTTCATGTAAGGATTATAACAATAGATATTATCGATATCGAGTATTGATAGCATTCATTAAATTGCAAATTGAGGCTGTAATGCTGTATTGTGTGTTTCAAACCATTTCTCATTTCGATTTTCTTTTGAACATATTTTCAAACCCTTCAATTAAATCTAACCGTTATTTAATCCAAGAAGCTGATATGTTATACTTTTACTTGTCATAAAAATCATTTATTATTCATAATAAATGATTATAATCATAATATGTATCACTAATAAACTTATGTTCATCGTCACGTTTATTGTCATCGGAAATATAAAATTTCAAGTAACTAACGGTCAAGACAAGTTAAATATAGCTTGTAAAAATAGATAATATGTACATATAAAAGACAATAAGGATATCAAAAAATTTGATATACATGATAATTAAAAAATAACTTTCAGATTCAATTTATGGAATGTAATAAAAGCCTGCCAAGTAACCCCGAGCAAAAAGTTTTGTTATGAAATCCGGTAGTCCCAAGTTATTAAGCCTAAAGCTAAGCAAGAGAATCCACTTACTCCAAAACTTTAGTTGGTTACCTCTAACTTCGCTCTGGTAATGAAATTGTTGATGATTTTCACACAAAATGAAACTCGACATTAATCGAAACCATATTTTTATTTTTGTAAGTCTTTCAGCTTTGTTCGTTTTATCGTATTGTGAACAAAATATTTTTAACTCTATATTATGCTTTAATGATTAATGTTTTTAGGTTTAGATGGATAAATGCTGACTTCTAATCATTTGTAACGTGTAATAAGCCGATTCTGTGTATTAAATTACCGTTGTTTTAAGTTTTTGTGAGGTTTTTCTTAGTAGGTAGATGTAGTAGCACACTTAATATTTTAGTATGTTTAGCCAAAACGAAGCGCTCATAGAGCCCAGCGACTTGTGTCGATCAGTGATCGACAAAGTTAAGCAATAGCGGGCGCGGTCGGTAGTTGGATGGGTGTCCCGGTTGTTATCATAAGATAACAGTCGTTAAGCCATGTCGGAGGCCTTCGGGCGGTTTGAAAAACTTCTGACTCTCGGGGTGGACACCAACCCTCCACCAATCCGCACTGGAGCAGTGTGGTGGAGTATGCTCTAGGCCTTAAGAGGAGAGACCCATGCCCAGTAGTGGGCCATTAATGGGTTGAAACCCGCCAAAACGTAATTCAGCATGAAATTTTTGTGAAGAATACATATTAAAAGTTAATTTGAACAAAAAAAACACTATTTTGTTCAGAGTGTAGGTACCTACTGTTAGATACGGTCATTACACCCGCCCAGACAAATATTTGGTCGTAGCTTAGGTATCGAAAAAGGTTACGACAACAATTGTGTGTAAGAAAATATACTGTAATACTCGTACTATTGTACAAACCGATCGCCTTTCGTCTACTTTTATTAATTGAATAGGATTCATTGGTATCTAAAGAGTCAGTCACGTGAACTAGAAAATAATTTAATATTGTAGCATCAGGACTACGTAGACTTAGTTTTGCAGCGATTCGTATATTTCACTAACTATTCTAGTACAACATAATATTTGCTTTTTAAGACTTTAATTTTACCTAAGTGCTTTAAATGCTAATGTAATTATATACAAATTGTTATATGCCTAATAAAATATTCCAATTAAAAATCTGCCATCTTCATCGTATGTCAAGTGAAATAGTACTAAGAAATGATGCGGGACGAAATCAGTATTTTTCTCCCAAACCACTGACTCTACAAGAAAAATGTATAGGACATATTTAAGATGTACGTCTTGTTATAGGCTACAACTTTTATTGTAAACATTTTTCTGTACAATCAATACTTTGCCAAATAAACGTGAAAAATTAAAAACAATAATTTTTCAAGGTGATTCTGAAAATGAAATATACGGGTATTTTGTCTATGATGTCCGTTATCAGAAATATATAGGTAAACCAAAATTCAGATCAATCGGATGTAGGGGGTAAAAGGAAGTACACCCCTATTCTTTGTCAACTCACAAAAAAATTATTTCTTCGACATAGTTCTTACAATTCATAAATCTCATATGCTTTCTTCTTTTGCTGAGGACCATCTTATACAATACTCTCGATACATTCAGTTTGTTCAATTCATGCTTTGAGCATGAAATTTATTGCTTTCCTTGCCTTTTGTTGTTGGATTAAGAAAGAAAATATTATAATAAAATATTATAATATATTTTCTTTAACAAAATTACTCAATAAAGTATCAATGCTACCAACATTATAGCCAACTGCAGATTTAGTTAAGACACACTGCTACGTTAGAAAGAAAGAACCGTAACATTATAATCCGGATAAAACAAATTTCACGTAGAAAATTTAGTTGCGATCACAGATGTATGTTGCGATTATATTTTAGATGACTTATTTATGTACATAGATATTATTTATTTAGATAAGACAATAATTGTTCATTTTGAGGCATAAAATTAGATATAAAATGATAATTGTTTGAATCGGTTACAGAAGTTTTTGTTATAGCTGTAAAAACAAATCATAATGAAACTTTACACATTTTTACTAAAACCTTACATAAAACATAAAAGTGAAATTCAATTTTAATTCATGTAGTACCTAATATTATACATAATACCGACAGATGTTATTGTTAAAATTGATGTTATGACGTTATTTCACTAAAACTCTATTGTTGAGGTGTCAGTCCCTCAACGAAATTGAATATATCAATCACGCTGAGCCTCTAGGCCTCGGATACAATGATATTCTCTTGTTATTGTGGTAAATCTGATAAGGTTTTGGTATCATTGTACTACCGTACAAAGTATTTCTATTGTTTTTTCAATTCTTTATTTTATTTATTTAACAATTCTTGTACACAAATACAGCATGTGAGACTTAATAACAGAAATTTTGTACAAAAGTACTGCTTATTTCTATCAGAAATCTCTTCCAGCAGACCTAGGAATGGAAAGGTGATGTAGAATCTGATTAGCGTGCACATTGTTTTTAACATACTAAAAATTCTTTATTTTTTGTGTTCAATATAAAATTTGATTTTATAATGTCTATTAATTATTAATTTATAATATACAAATTTATATAATAATATGTTATAATATTATTAAATAGGATTTTATGTTAAATTTTCTCTATTCCATTATCATAACTCATAAATGTTCCACTTCTGGCCACCGGCTTCCTCTCAACTACCCACATGTTGAGAGGAAGCAGGCTACGCCGGCCAGTTTCAAACAGACATCAAACATCTTTAGGAACAATATGGAGAACCTTTTAGATGCACAGGTTTCCTCACGATGTTATTATTTACACCTCCAAGGAGGCTGTTCCTTATTCTTACAAAATGAAAACTGCGGGAAGCGCTTATTACTAAACCTGTATATTTTTATAATAATGCATTAATAAGCTATAAAATACACACTTTTATACAGAATACCTATCAAACTATAAATTAAATATTAATTGAAGCCTTTTTTGAATAATATTAATGGGGCACGATGAATTATACTTGTCAAGTTTGCAGCGGACTTGACGCTACGGCGTCAAGTCCAGTAATCTTCAGGTGGTTATCTCATGCACACTGGATACCGCGTCAAGTCAAACTGCAAACTTGACAAGTACACTTGATCGTGTATGGCCTCCGTTCCAATAAAAAGAATCTAATAAATAAATTATTATGTTGGATGTCAAATTTTTCTGTCTAATAGAATGACTTGACGAAATACACTTTTTTTTATTATGTCAATCAACGATTAATTTAGAATTATATTGAACATGAAGGCTGAAAAATTCTTAGATTTTTTACAATAAATATTTCAAAAGATTTTTCCAATCATTGATTTGATGATATTTTGATATATTGATATTTGATATTATCTTTGAGCTAGTAACTCAATTGTTAACTATATGAAAACTAAGTTACAAAATGTATTATGATGAGTGGTACACTCAGTAATTAATTATCTGGCTTGGCTTGGGTTCAACCCATTAATGGCTCACTCACGGGTGTCTCCCCTTGAGAAGGCCTAGTAGAGCATACTCCACCACCCTGCTTCAATGCGGAATGGTGGAGGGCTTAGTGGCCAACCCGAGTGCCAGAAGTTTTTATGCCACCCGAGGGCCTCTGACATGGCTTAACGACTGTTATCTTACGATAACGAAACGCTCAAGAATATTTTGCCACTAACTGTCACCCATCCAACTACCCACCGCGCCCGCTGTTGCTTAACTTTGTCGATCACAGAATCGACACAAGCTGCTGGGCTATGAGCGCTTCAATTTTTAATTATCTAATATCTACCTAATTCAATCTTTAATTGTTCTAATTGAATCTCAATTAGACAGACAATTATCTAATAAATACAATTTAGAAGCGTACACTTTTGAGATTTCCATTTTTTTTACTTTTAACGGAAAATTGAAGGCACCACAGGTATAATAATTAATTAGTGAGTATCTTGAATACAACAAACGAAATATAGCAAATCAAGGAAACATATTATCAACTCGACCAAAAATATGACGATAACATCACCTATACCACAAAATGTCTTAAATGACCTTAGAAACGTATTAGATAATAGTGAAAATCACAAAACACTGCAAGAAAAATACAACTTTTTGGAGAAAGAACTGATAAGCTTAATTAAATTGAGTACTAAAACAGGGAAGAAAAATAAATTAGGAGAAGAAACGCTAAAGCTAATGGAAGAGAGGAACAAAATGCTAGAGAAACGAAAAGAAAACCATCAAAATATTACAAGCATTAGCAAAAAAATTCTAATATCAATAAGGAACCACAAGAAAGCAGAGAGACTGAATAAATTGAGAGATCAAATAGAAAAAACAGGCGGAATTGAGAAAGGTCTGAAACAGCTAAGAGAATACACACAATGGATACCCAACATGAAAATTAAGAATAAGAAGAAAAATGAGAAATTGACGACAAAAAGATTATCAATAGCTAAAGTTGCGACAGAATTCTACAAAGCATTATACACGGAGACAGACAAAACAATATCAGTAGAGGCAGAGAAGGATGATCATGAAGAAGCAATACCTTGCATACTAGAAAGCGAAGTTATAAAAGCCATAAAAACACAAAAAAGTGGCAAAGCAACTGGATATGATAAAATCTCAAACGAACTACTGAAAGAATCCCTAACCGCAATATCCAAGTATGTAACACATCTGTTCAACGAAATAATGACTACTGAACAAATACCAACTCAATGGACGAAGTCCACTATCGTTCTGCTACATAAAAAAGGAGACAAAAATGAAATAAATAACTACAGACCTATATGTCTAATGTCCAATCTATATAAGGTGTTTTCAAAAAGTAATACTTGGACGAATAACAAAACACCTAGAAGAAAACCAACCTAGAGAACAAGCGGGATTTCGCGCCGATTATTCTACCATCGATCACATTCATGTTGTGCAACAAATTATTGAAAAACTTAACGAATATGGGCAACAATATTACATGGCATTCGTCGATTACAATAAGGCTTTCGATTCTTTGAGTCATAACTATATTTGGAAAACACTCCAAAATCAGGGTGTAGAAACCAAATACATAAGAATCATAAAAGAAATCTACAAAAATACCACAGCATCAGTCCAACTCGAACAACAAGGAGAAGAATTTAGGGTTCAGAGAGGCGTCAGGCAAGGTGATCCACTTTCCCCAAAACTTTTCACAGCTGTGTTAGAAAATATTTTCAGAAACATTGACTGGGAAAGCTTTGGAATAAATATTAATGGATCAAATTTAAATCACTTAAGATTCGCTGACGACATTGTGATATTCTCTGAGAGACCAGACATACTACAAATTATGTTACAACAATTAGACTATGAAAGCAGAAAAGCAGGTTTAACAATGAATCCTACGAAGACTAAAGTAATGACGAATGCATTAAGGGAAAATATAGTACTAGGACAAGAGGTTATCGAATATGTAGACGAATATATATATTTAGGACAACTAATATCAATTAAGGATCAATACTCGAAAGAAATCGATAGAAGAATAAGCAACACTTGGAAACGGTACTGGTCACTAAAAGAATTAGTTAAAAACGAAACTATACCAATGTCAGTGAAGAGCAAACTATATAACACATGCATTCTTCCATGTCTTACGCATGGTTGTCAAACTTGGCTTGTTACGAACAAAAATAACCAAAAACTCATAGTTTGTCAACGCAACATGGAACGAAGCATGCTAAATATAAGGCTAAGGAACCGGTGGACAACTTCGAAAATAAGGAAAAAAACAAAGATCAGCGACGTACTACAAAAAATTAGAACTCTTAAATGGAACTGGACTGGTCACATAATGAGGACGAACAGAGATAAATGGACGAAGGACATAATGGACTGGTATCCTAGAAATGGAAAAAGGCAAAAAGGACGTCAAATTAAAAGATGGGAGGATGATTTACCTAAAGGTTGGAGAAAGATGGCTCGAGACAGAGATGAGTGGAAAAAACGGGGGGAGGCCTATGTCGAAAGACATCCTGATTAATAAAACTGGTTGCTGAAAAAGAAATAGTTGAGAAATAGATTAAAAATATAGATTAAAAATATTATTGTTTTATAAAAAAACAAGATATATGTATAAGTTAAAAGTTATAGTATGGTCAGAGAATAAAGGCTTTTATTATTATTATTATTATTATCTTGAATGATCTTGTCGTCACGTTAGAAGACTTCTAACTTCTAATAGAAGTTATACGACAATGTAGCGCGTTTCTTCGACACGGAGCCACACTGTTGCCACAATTTTTGCTAACGTTTTGATATAATAACTGGTTTCTAGTAAATAGGTAGGAAAATAGGCCATTATATAGCTTCTTTTTTATTCTTAAACGTTGATTGATTGCAGTTCAATTGGTGTTGCAGGTGGTATGGATAATTTTATTATTAGGTACACAAATATTACAAATACCCAAAGTCCGAGAACAAACACCCTCACCTATAAATAAATGAAGTCTACAAAATATTTTGGGCTAGTTTAAATCGAGTTAAAATGTATGACAATAGTAGTAACAACTGAGTAGCGCAGCGGGCTATGGAGAGGACTATGCTCGGTATTTCTCTACGTGATCGCATCAATAATGAAGAGATCCGTAGACGAACAAGGGTAACCGACATAGTTAAAAGAATTAGCCGGCTGAAGTGACCGATAACCGTTGGGGAAGAAAGGTCCTCGAATGGTGCTCACGTCTCAGAAAAAGGAGCATAGGACGCCCCCCGACCAGATGGACTGACGACCTGAAGACAGCAGGCATCCGCTGGATTCAGAAGGCTCAGGACCAGTTCTGACCGGTGGCGGTGGCGAAAGTTAGGGGAAGCCTATGTCCAGCAGTGGACTTCCAAGGGCTGATAGATGGATGGATAGTAGATGACAATAGCGGCAATTCGAGGCAAGTGTAACAAAGCAGACATTAAAACGCAAATGTCAAAGAATATAAACACTGTGACTTCTAACAAAACATAATACCTACTGTGGTAATAATACAAAAACCTTAAAATAATTCTATTATTTCATTATTCGTAAATAAATCGATTACTAACAAGCTTTGACTGTCGGTCTCGTTGGTGAAATGAACTCAATTTTTTAAAGTTAAGACAGTTGTGTCAATGTCTCTTGTATTTTTTTAATACGCAGAATTTAAATTTAATATATTTAAAATTACTTTAGTAATATAAACATAGAATACTATAATAGCCCACATCATCATCATCCTGCCCATTTCCCAATTTTAAAATATTTCGGGTCGACGTTATATTATGTTTTCTCTTACATACTTCCATATCACCCATCATCTTTACACTTACACTCTTATCGTTCATTATTATCTGTTACACAATCAATCTTCCCATACCCGCACGTCTTCCCATACCACGATATTAAGCTCCTGTTCAACTTTTCTGTCATAATTGCCACTTTCAAACTCCCTCTATTAAACTCATTCCTTACTTTATCCATTCTCCTCACTCCAAATATCCACCTCAACATTCTCATCTCTGTGAC
Organism: Thymelicus lineola; assembly: GCA_963932265.1. Taxonomy (NCBI): domain Eukaryota; kingdom Metazoa; phylum Arthropoda; class Insecta; order Lepidoptera; family Hesperiidae; genus Thymelicus; species Thymelicus lineola. The sequence continues at coordinate 8,309,801 of OZ010693.1, read as the reverse complement.
ATACAATCGTCTCTCGTCCGTCTTCTTTGTAGTCCAATATTCTAATCCGTACATCACGACAGATCTTTTGACGGATTTATAGATCCTTCAATTTAAGGGGCATCCGTGGGTCACAAATAGTTCCTGTGACCTGTTGCCATTTCATCCAACTTTCATTGATCCAATGTGTAACAAAATCCAGGTAAATTTCAAGTAGGATAATAATTTGAAATTCTTTTTCGTAAATAAAATATTTCCTAACAAACCTCTTTATCCTATTCGATTGAGTTTTCTTTAATTTGTTTATCTGTGAAACTCTCAGCCAGTAAAGTTTCTTCTTTGTAATGTATTTTCTGTAGTACGAGTAGGTACGTTACTGAATATTTAAAGTTTTTATTAAATTAATAGTTTTTATTTACATTGAATTAAATATTCATTCTAGCTGATGTTAAGAAGTTTTCTCTACGAAACTAGTCTAAACGCAAAGTTAAAATAAAACCGTGAATTCCGAGGACTGAGAAGAAATAGCTCATAGAGATTTAATGGGGCTTTCATTCATGCAAAATGAGTAGGTCCGTTTCTTTAGATGAGTCTCATTCTTGGCATTACTTTTTATTGACATAATACTTAATTTAAACGTGTTTAAAAAATAATGAATAGGAAACACAATTTTGTATTTCTTCAAATTTTTCTTTTCATTTTGTATCAGCCTTGTTTTTAAATTACAAACGACACCGTAGTATTGTTTACCAAATAGCACTCGTCGACAATTGACGTCTTTTTCTTTATGAAGTCAGAACAATAATACTTTGATTAAAAAGAAATTGAATGTTAGGTATTTAATTAAATAATAAATAATAAACAAAATTGTTCGTATTGTTTCTCAATACACCTTTGCGTTTTTAGGGTGGGTTGCTCATCACAAAGTTTAAGTAAGGTTACAGTTACATGTCAGTTAAAGTTAAATTTAACCTTTATAAAATACGAAACTGGGTTGCATAAGTCAAGTTTAGGTTAAGTTTCGACTAAAGTTTATTAGTTTATTAAATTTTGACTAAACTATTAGACACTATTAGATAAAGCCAACACAGTTTCGTATGTTTCAACGGTTAAATTTAACTTTAACCAAATGTAACTACTACCTTACCTTAACCTCGTGATGAGCAACCCGCCCTTAGTTTTCAAATGATTAGAAAATTAATTAAAACTGAATTATATTATCGATTGAATTTTTTAGAAATAATGACATAACAGTAGTTAAATAACTAGGTATTAACTTACCTGAAAACAGATCAGACTTTAACACGTGTAAGTATAATCTGATTTTGTATTAGATTCCTAGTAACATAACAAAAGAAAACATTTAGGTCAGTGTGGATGTCAGGTAACAAAGAACACTTTTTATTTCGGTAGGTAAAATGAAGAGAATATTACGAAACATGACTTAAATAACAATGGACAAGAGAAATAATTGTATTAAATACATTGAAGTATAACGTCATAGAACAGACATCTCGAACAAAATGTGTGTCCAGCCGGGAGGTTCAATTTTCAAAATTGAGCCCCCGTTCTCCTTTCAAAATCGAACGAATCCATTGAAGATTGAAGCCACGTGGCGCCAATACATGGTGTTTGCGGTGTCGGTTCTATACACTATTAATAATACGTATGCTGTATAGGTACTTCAATGATTAAATATCTAATTTTCTCATAGAGTTGGTTTTAAATAAATATATGTAATTATTTATATATATTTATAGATAGGCACATAAATAGTCCACTAATAAAATTGATACAAAGATGGGTATAAAAATATGTAATTAAAATTATTATATAAGTATCTAGACTTTCGCATATTAATATAATAATTTAATATGAATATAATTAATATAGGCATCTATCCTAGTTAGTTAATGTTTTGCGAGAGTATATTCATTAGGAAAATAAGTCAAATGAAAAAAAATTTTTTTTTTAAACGCTTTTATTTCAATGTTTAGTTTATAAAATTAGCTACAAGTTGTGAAAATTTCAAGTCTCTACGTAAAATAGAACATAGAGAATTATGCGTCTAAAGTCTGAAAATCGTTTTTTTTAATTTAACAACAAATAAACAATGAAAATTAGTTTAAAATATGATTTTCGTGTATTGTCATCGGAAATACACATGTCTGCCAAATTTCATCAATTTTCATTAAAGGGAAGTCATTCAAATTAACGTTACAAGATTTGATCCTTTGATCCTCCGAAGTGAAGCTAAATATAAAAGCGATTAATAACCTTATTGCCGTGTAAATAGAGTAGCATTTTGATCATAATATTGAAGATTTGATGCGTTGATGCTCCGAAGTGAAGCTAAATAAAAGCGTTTAAAAAGCGTTTAAAAATGGCTAAGCGATAAACCATTTGCCATTACAACTCTAAATTCTCAAACACCTTCTATTTAAAATGTACATTTATTACTTTTCTATGATCATTAGGTAGATACATAATAATATTAATATACAATACAATAACATTTTATTATACACACTGCTAAATGTATAACACTGCTAGAACGGTACTTTATAGAGAAATAAAAATTAAACATATTTAAATTCTTTTGAGGTGGTTACAGGTATGTATGTCTATGTACCTACTTATATCAATAAGATTGCAATGCAACGTGGCAACGCCTCTTTTATGTAGGTATGCCATTGACTTTTCCTTATTTCTCAGCTTTTCTCGAAAACCTTGTTAGTCACTGATTTTAATGGACCTTTTTAAACTTCGTAAAACCTTTTATATGGATCATCATTATTACAATTTTCAGCCAAGTTTTGGGTAATCGATGAAGGCTTCTTGACGCTCTTCTGTAGTACAGTCATTTGTAGAAATGTATTTTATGGCCGCTTTTTATGTGTGACACGATGTCAGAGAAGCATGAAACATCAATCAATCAATCAATCAAAATTCTTTATTTGCAGGATAAGGTATATATAGTTTTTACATGGTTGTTAAGGTAGTTATTCCAGAGCTCCTATCCTAGCCAATTAGGCGTGCATTAACGCGTTTTATGAACTAAAACCTCTAAAACTGTTTAGATTTTTTCAGCCTGTAATTAAGTTTTATTGGTAAGTATTGGACACCCGGCGTGTGCCTACTACTAGGCTAAAAAAATTGTATGGGAAAAGTCGAAAATCGATTTTATGAATGGACCAAATGTGCCTTATGTATTTGTGGCCTCAAATCATCTTGGCATTATTGCCTTTCAAATGAAATCAGTTTGGGTAAAATCGGCTGGATGGTTTCAATGTCTATCTTCTAGAGGACATTGCCACAAAATATTTTCGTGTTTAATATATTATTATATGTATAGATTTAGTGGCTGTATCTTTTGATGTTGAGTTTTGTTTGATGTTGTAGTGGTCTGGCTGTAATACCATGCCCATGTAATCTTACTCGTCTTAATGTTCCGTATCTGATACAAAATTGGAAACCTTATTATGATCACTCAAGTGACTCGCTATAAGTTCATCTGTCAGCCCAATTTTGTTCCGATTCTACTGGGCAGGTAAATATTTATTATTTGGCAAGACATACCCAGTATATTTGATAGACCTAATAACGGCTATACTCGTAATTATATTATACAATCAATAAAAAACTATAATACTTTAAATATTAAAGCAGAGATCTTGTAAGGACCTATGTAACTGTATTTTGTATTTACGAAGATTTCCCCATTCATTTCAAAACAACAGTTCCAAATTTTATTTTGAATACTATTAAAGTTAGTTCATATTGGTCTACGAGTATAGTAAACGAAAAAACTTATTTCCATAGGCAAACTATTAGGCAAACTGATAGTGGAATTTATGATAAAAAATAATCTATGTAAGGTATAACAAAGTTAAAAAGTTATAACTTATAAGAAAAATGCATAAGTGTGAACTTCATTTGTTTCCTAAATAAAATCTGATACAAATAAATATAAGTACTTAATATGTTTAAAGTTTTAATAATAAATTTTCTTATCTTACAATAAATAATAAATTAGGTACCCACTTGCAATAAAAACAGCAGTCAGGAAGAAGAAAAGCATTTTAACGGCAAACTGGAAGTAAACTTTTTTGTTCACAAAAATTAACCCAAAAAGTTCTGTATCTAAATGGTAAAGTGTATAACTTAATAATTGCAATTATTATTTTTAATAATTGAATTTCAATTAAATTTGACTTCTTTTGAACTTTATTTATTTGTTCGAAATTTAACCTCGAAAGCAACTTCTGATATAGATTGTAATCAGAGTCGAGACGCGTTTATTCCAAGCGAGTTCGCGCGCTACACTGAAAGTACTGTACTGAAACCGTTCCCGTTGATAGAACATAGAGCATCCCTCAAGAATACAACGGCCAACCCATCAGGCCGCAGGCGTCAATTCTGATTGTTCCAGCGTCCGTCATATATCATAATATCAGCGTTCCCTTAACAATAAACATCCATAAAGGTCTGATAAGTATCGCAAGCCTAATTGATTTGTGTGTGGGTACTTATGATATAATTTCATCAAGCTGAGCGTTTATGTTATAAGATGTAATTTGAACTCCGCTTTTACTTGTCGTGTAGTTTAAAGATATACCTAATATTTTCAATGGTACTAAGAGTTGAAAGAGGGCAGGCACTCCAACTGCAACTCATAATGTATAACATTTGGTCAACGCAGCTCATGGTCATTCCTGCAGAAGCACAATTCCTGCTGAATGACCGTACCGACTACCGACACTCGCATCCTTTCTTTGAATTTTATAAACGTGTACAAGACTTGGTCAGTGCAATAAATGTGGAGCGAAAATATTTATTTTTCAGAAAGGACCCTTGTATTCAAACACAAACATATCAAATATTCAAATAAAAAAGAGAATCGATATGCTTCAAGAATCTTAGGGGAAGGGGGGGCATAACGGGGACGTTAAGGGAAATAGCCAATAACAGAATAAACAAAATATATTAAGTAATTATTATAATCATAGCACTTTGGTTACATATTAGGGTTATCATTTGGCATAGAATTTGGCGAAGTAACTAATCAATTATTGCTTAAATTTTAATTTTACGAAACCCTCATGAAAACCCAATTTGTCCCGTGGTAGGGGCAGTATGGGGTACATGGTTATTTTATTCACAATATGTGCAGATGTGAATTTCTTCTGGGTTCTCGTCGTCAATACCAGCACAGGCTGTATGACACCATCGTCTGTACAGCTGGCAGGCCACCCAAACCTCCGCAGACTTTAAATATGTATGTTTTTCATCAAGGCAATACAGGCATAAAGTATCCTCGTCTACGTTTTGTACAATGTATGTATTGCCTCTCGAACTTTTCTTTTTGTACGTTCGTACCATATTTAATACCTAAAAAAAAATTAAAATTCCAATATCAATCATTCACATCATTCCTTTAGGCCACCATAAATAATAGGGGTACCCCGTCATGCCCCCACTGGTAACATTATGTGAAATAATTGACAAAAAAAAACAAATCTATAGTTAGAGTGATTTTGTTTAAAACATATCAATAAATAATATCTCTACAAAAACACAACAAATAAACAATAATAGTAATGAAAACACTTAGCTTTTTAAATGCCCCCCCTTCCCTTACATTCAAAAATGTTTAATATAAGTGTTTTTTTTCGATTGGACTATTGCTGGTGACCCTTTACAGCTTCACGTGGACAGAAGGGCAAGCATGGAAAGGTTCATCATCTGAGAAGACATTCTTTGCCAAGAGGAGGGAGGACTAGCTTACCTTCTTCCATAAGGAAGGGTTGCGAGCATCTTAAGCGCACCTTGCCCACTGGGTTTCTTAGTCACAGGACGTCGCTTGGTGCACGACATCGAGGGTATGAGAAGGATATAATGTTATTTCAGAACCAAACAGAACATTATTGGTCAATATTATGGGAATATAGAACAAACCTAGAACAACCCAGAACAACCGACAAAATCGCGATACCTTAAAAGTGTGCTGCCAACTTCCTGTACATGTTTTTATTTTTATTTTCTCTGAAAGTTTAATTCTCAGCCTTTTGCCGTTTTAGAACAATTCATATCAAACCTAGAACAACCCAGAACAACCGCCAGAATCGCAATACCTTGAAAGTGCAGTGCTGGCTCAAAAAACGAGTTTTTTGGAATTTTTCTGAAAGCTTCATTCTCAGCCCTATGCCGTTTTGGAACAATGTAGAACAAATCTAGAACAACCTGGAACAACCTTCAAAATGTTTGTAACTTAAAAGTGCGGTGACAAGTGACAACTTCCTGGAGTTATGTAATAACAAAAGTTATTCATCAACTTCCTTGTAACAAAAATATAATATTAAGGTTATCCTTCAAATATTTCCGTCTTTAATGTTTCACAAAATTAATATTTCCGATTTGATCATTTATTGTAACAGACTAGACGCCATACCTCGGTCGTCATTCAAGTTACCATAAATTCAGGCAAACTTTGACGCAAATAAAATTTTATTTCAATCAGTACAATTTATGAATCTGTCAAATGTCACCTCTATTGTGTAGAGAAATAATAATAACCAGTAAATGTCTTATTTCGTGAAATCTAATATTTTGAAATGTGTTGGATATTTCAAAATATTACAGCAGAAGTATAGTGTATAAACTCATTGGAATGGTCTGAATAGGTTAATTTTTCAGACTATTCTGACTAACAGGGTTCCTTTTTTACTAAACGTTTAAAAATAGTAACGAGGAATTAAAATTGAAGAATAACAATAAAAGCGTGAGTAATATTCCACTTACCTATTTCCAACTTACTGAAGCTAGTTGCCGTTCTACTTACGCAAAACTTACACTATCTCATTTGTTTTATTTGTATAAATTTACAAGTTACTTGTACTATATTGTGTCCATTTGGAGGTTGATAGATCTAGCTTTAGTGCCGCGTCTGTAAGTAAAGCCATGTAGCTCTCAATTGGAATAGTTCGTAGCGAAAGAAGACCCGGCAAGCTCTTGGGAGGTATTCATTACAAGCATTCCAAGGAAGTGCGAAACGAACAATTTATTACATTTCCGAAGTACAATAGATATTTCTCGTAACAGAGCGAAATATACTAAACTTTATGACAAATTATTAGGCATTGTTTTAAAATAAAACAAAATGTTTTATTCCATTTTTAGGGTTCCGTATGAAAAACCGAAAACCGAACCCATAAAAGATCACGCGTGTGTTCGGGCGACCACCGTTCACATCACAGCTAAGAAACTACTAGTTAGACCAAGTGAATTAAAATTTGTTACTCATGTACTTTTTGTGACCCAAAGACGAAGGTATTTAAGTATGAAGCATGTACTTGTAGGTATAGTGCGTAAGCTGTGTGTTTAAGTCTTGAGTGTATGTATCTTGAAAAGTAGTATTCAATAAACGCTGAAACTGTACGCTCGTCTTTTAATAATCACAACATTACATGGCGACCCTGCCAGGAGTCGAACCTGGAATCTTCTGAAGTAAGCAACTGAATTTTGAAAAAAATATTAACGAAATCAAAATTAAACAAAAACTGTTTTGCAAACCGTATCGTGTTGTATGTCAAATGAAAGGGCTTATTGTAAGGATCTTATTGTAACTAAATATATTTTTTTTATAGTTGTACAAAGTTTTAAAATTTTAGTTTTAAAATTATTCAAGAAAGAACGAAAATTAAAGCCAAAAATTGACCATTCCCCACCTTTATATCCGAAACCACTGACGCTAGAATTTTGAAACAATTAAAAAACGGCAAAAATAAAAAAAAATTAAAAAATAACGGTAAATACATAATCAACGTACGGAACCTTATCCAAGCGAGTTTAACTCGCACTTGTCAAGTTTATTTTGTATTAGGTAGGCACATATTTGACATTTATGTAGGTAAAAAGGATCATATTTTTCTGTAAAAATAAGATATTGAAATAAAATATCCGTAAATAATTCTGAAGTTTTAATGAGTCATTCATTAATACTTCCACAGAATACAAAATACTGCTATTATACTTCCATTAACATAATTTTATATCGATGGTTTGTTATTTAAAACATAAGACCATCACTATTTCCGAGAGCTTTAAGTTTTGACCAGATGCTTTTATCTCTCAAAGCTGCTGAACAATTCTGAAAATTCTTATTGTCAATTTGATGACCCAAATCCTCTTGGCAGCATTAACTGTAATTCTGTTAATTCCTTTGAAAATAGCAGCAAAGTTTTTCATAGATTTAAAATTAAAAAGCATAAAAGAAATTGAAAGAGGGAATTTAAAGTTCAGTTTCACTTGAGTATTCCGCTTTTAATAAAAATTATACTGGGTATAAAGTAGGCTAAATTTTCAATAAAATACCAGCTCAGACGGATAAAATATTTTTTCCATGCGTACTATTATATATTATATATGTATATGTATTTATATATACATTTATACTATTCTCAACGTTCCTGAAATATTTTTTTACCAAAAACTTATTAATTTACGAAAAGTAAAATATTTGTGCTTGTAATTATATTTTACAATACATTAAGTATATTTATGCTCAATTTTTTATGGTGCCACATTAATTTTAGACCGTGAGCGTTACGATTCTACTCATTCTCTACAACATCGTTTCATGGATTAAGTTACCCTTGCGCTGCTGCTAATACCTTACCTTCTGTGAACTTTATCATAAACTTACACTTTGGAATTCCAGGTTTTTCTTTTAACATTTCAAAGTCTATTGAAAAGATTAAAACCTTTTTAGAAGATAAGAAAATAGTCTCTGATCAACTTGGCTTTGGAGGTGAGTTGTAGAGAGAAACATTATCCAATAGATCAAGTTTACGGAATCGTTAACGTAATAAAAACAGCACCAGAGAAGAAGAAAGTTCGTCACTACAGCGTAATAAAATGTTTAATCTGATTGGGAATGTGAGCCTTATAAAAAATTGATATATTAATATTTAATTTCACATGACTAAGAACACTTGTGCTATTAAGAAGCATCTAACGATATCTTAGTTATATAAATCGGTCCAGCGGTTTGGAAGATATGATGTAATAAAGAATATTACATGCATACATACATACACGTACACATACACATATACGTACATACATATATACATACATACAATATACGCACGAAAAATATAACCTTTCCTGGCAGTCGGGTAAAATTTAAAAATCTTTTTATTCAAACATTGTGTGTAACTGCGACTGAACGAATAACATTGAAAATTTTATCATCGACATACGAGAGTAAAATTGTGCAATAATAAAGCAATCAGACATATTATTATTAAGTATTATCTACTGTTATTGTTTTCGGTCACAGTGACAGAGAGCCAGAAAATATGCGGGTCTCCCTTTGCTTTGTTATCAGCAACTAGCAACTTTTTGTCTATCTTCCCTGTTACACGTATAAATGTCGTATTTTTAATGATAATATTATAGTGAGTTAATTTAGCTTCATTTAAGACGTCCTGTAACTTGTAGACGAAACAATTAAGGAGTGCCAGCTGCCTCAGATTATTTCTTGAAACAAGCTTAATTCACTTTACTTTGTCACAATTCAAATTAAACATCGTTGTAAAATGAAGTACCTTAATTAACCTGACAAGGATGTACGACATTGATTTAGTTTGGTCGATAATGAAAAATTTATCGTTTAATTCACGCAAAGGTCAAGTAGTTTTGTTGATGATTCCTTCTTCTTGTTTTCATCATACGGATGTAGGAGTAGGTGTTTGTAAAAATTTTTTTTAAAGGTTAATACCCTTAATACCGCTCATCGTGTGTGTCTGTTTGGCCTAATGGTTAGCTGGTAGAGAATGCATTAAGCATTAAGCTCGCCATTTGTACCTCCTGTATTGTGGTCAATAAAGATTAAATAAATAAATAATAAATAAATAATTAGGGTTTAAATCTAAGTTTGTAAAAATTTAGGTTTAAACTCGGTGCTTTGCCCAATGCCCATCTCTAAGCGGTGTTGATACTTTATCATTTGATGATTTGGCAATTTAATTACTGCGCTTTGACTAATCTCGGTTACTATGTCATCATTTACGTAGGTTCTTTTTATACACGCTATGGTATGTGTGTGTTCTACACTACGTGTACCTACCGCGGTCCGGTCATTTCAGATAGATTGCTACTGAATAATTATAGCAGTTGAATAACTACGTTACTGTGCAATCACCTTGTATGTATATTTTTTATTACATCCGTATTGCACGTGGATTAGATTACAAACCGCGCTCCAAAGATAGTTTAAAATTGAAAAAAAATTGTATGTCAGCTCCGATGCACGACTTTTGCAATCGTCAAATCAGTAACAAGATTATTACAATGCCACCTAGTTAGCAATTGTCTAATCATGGTGTTATGAATTACAAACATAACGCATAACGTAACGCAGAAAGTTTGATTTTACTCCTCATAAATTTTCATACCCCGAACTTAAATATGAAAATCGATTCGAAAGGAGTTAAACTCTAAAAAAATGTTTATTTCTGTCGTGAAAACTACGTTTTCGAAGTACTATGTGTGTTTTAGAAATTAATTATTACTTGCTTTCGTGACGGAAAGCAACATGAGGAAATGCACATAACTGAGAATCTTTTTAATTAAATAACCATAAACTAGCAGATGGTCGGGGTCTCTCATGATCATTAGATGGATTCTAGGAGGAGATTAGTAGCTAGAAAATAAATAAAGTAAATAAAGTATACCCCCCGATCCCCTTCACCGTATCAGTTTATAATTAATCTCATATTAGCACATACTCGTACTACGTTTTGATATTATTAGAGGTGCATGCTCCTGCACTGCTTGATATCCCCAGTATTCGAGAGACTACCGTTCACATCACTAGGCTATCATTGCTGTACACTGATGATGAATATTCCAAACGCTATACCCACAATAACCAACATAATGGGAACTTTCACATTAAACGTTCATGAAACAAAACCAAATTTTGACCAAACATAAAAGCCTTCAGGCGATGGATATAACACTACTCTAAAAACCAATAAAGTGGTTCGGGCGTGCCTTTGAAAACATTTCATAAACTGCTAAACTTGCCTACAAATCATCTTTTTGTGAATGCAGTGCGCGATTCGTATAAAGGATAGTCGTGACAAATTTCACTGTCATTCCGCCCGCACTTCTATTACACGTCTGCACTCTATAGATTAAAACCACCCGACTGCCAGGAAGGGTTTTGTTTCGCGCGTATCTTGTATGTATGTATATATGTATGTATGTATGTTTGCTTGTATGTAGGTATGTATGTATTTATTTGTATTTATATGTATGCATGTATTTACGTACTCGTATGTATGTGTAACGCTCATAGACTGGCGGCTTGCGTCGATCCTAAGTGAACAACGAAGTTAAGCAACAGCGGGCGCGGTCTAAGCCTCCTTATTTACAAAGAAAAGGAGAGGTCTATTATTGGAAAAATCTTATTGTAGACAATGGGCTGCTAGCCAGCTGTTATTACAAATCACAGAACGAATTCTACGAAATATTATTTGCAAGATTTTAAAACCGCATTTTGTCCATAATTCGAATAAAGCGAATGATTTAAAAGGAAAACAAATCCGAGAACAGAACAATAACAAGTGGACTGGTGACAACTTAATTTACTGCCTTATTTTTATTATTCTAGATGAAGTTTGTTCTTCCAATAACGTAACTTGTGGTCGGGTCTGGAACAAAGAACTTTTAACTATGAAATTCATGGCTTACAGAGAAGTCTTATTTCACTAGAGTGAGAAAAGTGCTATTACACAAATCGCTTACTTTTTTAAAAACGTCGAAGTGAAAAGTTTCGAATGTTCGTATCTACACTCAGAGGTAAGTAAGACAGTGCCAACTTAGTAAATGGGCAGCTAAAGCGTGTTTCTAGTTGCGCTTAACTTAGACAAGTATTGGTGTATGTTTAGAACCAAGATGTAATAGTAAATTATGATATAATAGCAATTATTGTATTGAGGGTATAACTTGATAAAATTTTATCACCTTTGTTCAATTTTCTTGACCTCACTTGCACTACTAATAGACATCATTGATGCTTTGTCGGGCCAGAGAGAAAATACAAGAAGCATAGAAAGAACTGGCACTTTCGCCTCCAGTCAGGATACGACGAATAATTTAGTCGTCTCTATTTTTAGGCGAAGATAAACATAATTTTCTTTCTTGGCTGGAAACCCATCCTTGATATCTAAGGTGCAACAACGCCTGATGTCTATGAACTGTTTACTATATTTTCTTTCCCACAATGTTTGTTTCGACCGATATTAAATGAAGTTAGGTATAGTCTAAAAAATTATTGAATCGTTATTTAATTCATTTGAATTTATCCAAATATTCCTATAATTTTCCTCAAGGTAAGTTTTATATTACATATTTAAACATTTATTTGATGATTGTAATGATTGTACCTATTCCAAAAACATTACACTAAAAGATATGACAATAAGTACTTTATGTTATGTTGTACATGAAAAAATATACAAATAACAAAACTTTCAACTGGTATTAACAACACCTGTGACTAATTTTGGAGCGTTATTGATGGTCAGGTGTAAAACTTTCATCGGTCAACGTCTAAGCAATATTGGCATTTGGCAGGTGTGAGGCATTTATACCGTTTTACTAATAAAATAGCTCCTATTTTCCGTTAGAATGAATCCTGTATCGATAAATGTGACAATTTTAACCAAATAACTAATAATAAGAAACTTTACTTGTCATCTCGACGTTCGTTAATAATACTTGTATTAAACTTAATAATAACAAAATATCATATTATACGTCGCCCCTCTGAGATAAGTTAAAGGCTATTTACAAGAATATTATGGAAAATCTGGTATGGCAGGCTCTCAATCAAGAACCATCTCACGTTATATTTCAAACAAAAAACCGCATCATAATTGATCCATTGGTTTAACTCACACACAAGACACGTCAAACTTATAACACCCCTCTCTTTTTGCGTCGGGGTTAATTTTTTAAAATTATTTGTAAATCAGCAATGGAATTAAATAAAGCGACTTAAAAAGTAAATTTAAATCTCGCCTTCAGTCGCAGATCCATACAATCCTCAATGCTCTGAATTTGAAATTGCCTCATAAAGATAATGAAATCCTTTGCCCTCATTCAAAAATCCTGAAGAGTCCAAATCTACTAAAAGCCGAGGAAATTATCCGCGCCGAACAAAACACTCACAGGAATGCGGTACATTTTTATGACGGTCAAATTTACGAGTCAATAAAAAACCTTACAATAATTCAATGCCATACCAAATTTTTTTGCCAACACACATTAGACACTCTTGATCGGGTAAATGCTTTCAGTGACGTGGTTTTTCAGATTAGGGTGTACGCCAGTTTTTGCTTGGCATGAAATGAATAACATCTGGATTTGACACGGACGAATATTAATGATTATAAATACTCGCAGAATAATTTACAATCAAACCATTCGAAGATATTTGAATGACTACATACATAATTATATCGAAGTTGTTATGATTTTCCTTAACATAAGGAAAATCTCTAGGCATGTTTTTCAAAAATTTTTCAAACAACTTTTTTCAAAATTCAAATAAGTAACGGCTGTTTTGTTTGGCAATTAAATTCATCTCACTTTCTTTTACTCTTGGCCTTCAGTTTACTAAATACATATAGTTGTGAAATGTGAACTCCGTTCTGGTTGTACCACTACGACAAATCTACTACGCTTACGCTTACTCTTCTTCGTGATACCTTTGGCGAGCTTCCAGAACAGAATGTAATTATTGGCTTATAATAGTTCCGTCTTAAACCATTTCCAGGGGCTTGGTTCACTCTGAACACCATCCGTCGCTGTCCGCTGCACTTGGGCACTACCAGTGCACGGCCCACTGACGGTTAGCAACAGCTTCCTCGCTGTGCGCGCTAGTGCCGAGGAGCAACATCAGGATTCGGCGAGTCATACAACTCCTGACTAGTGACTACATCTCCGTACTCTGGGGACGTTTAGCATCCGTCGGCCGGAAACACAAGGAAAGTATTACGCTGCGAATCGGAAACAAAGAGGCCGTTACTCCCACGACCTAATACAATTAAATGTACGTGCCGTTGATCTGGTTTGGTGTAACTTTTTTATTAAATACAGACTGTTTCGTTGCACTAACGGCTTTTTTTTGTAACGCTGCCAGCACAACCCGCTAGGGATCCTCCCTAGCAATTCATGGAGCGCGGCACAAACTAACACCATTAATCGTTAAACTATTCCCAGTTACTGATACAATAGAATCTTGATATCAGGCCGCTGCGTTTGATATATGTGATTGATAGCACAATTCGCCTAGTTACCGTTATTAATAGCGTCTGAAGACTGAATTACTTATACGCAAAAAACTCCACGTTCGAGATATCTTGTTTTGACTTCTATTATATTGTATATCTAGTCAATGGTAGTAGGAAGTGTTCCATAATAGAGGAAAATACATATTTTATTTTGGAGTTTGTTGCAGCTTTTAACGATGGATGGATTTACTTTGTATAAAAATGTATAACGTACAAACGTAATTATGTTATTTATGTATCCTTATCTATAATACGAAAATGTTTGCTAAAATCTTTGCTAAAGTCTTTTACATTAAGATATCGACATTTTAACTATGACGTAAAATGGTGCCTGAATGGCTGCAAGAATCATAATTAATTTAACTGAGGTTAATCCTTGGTTATGGCACGATTTTAAAGTCGTAGTTTTTGGCAAGCAAACAATGTAGCATGAATCATCCATTTTTCATACCTTCTTTTTAAGATTTTCGTTGAAACCTTCGACTGACATTAAAAATATCCACTCCAATCCCGCTATTCCTTTTTTTATATAACTACTTAGTAGAAAACAAACAACAAGCTGTCTGATGGTAAAGTCACCGTTACCCATGACATCAATTAAAATAGGCATCAACGTTATCGATGCATTTTCGACCAAAAAGGCAGATTTTTTTTCTTTTCCACCTGATAAGTAAGCTAGTGTCACCAACGGACATCAGCAAAGGCATCACTGATGTGTTGAAAGCAAGACCTGGCTCTCAAGCCCTCAGCCGGAACACGAAGAGTCGCTTGGCGGCTGACTCTAGCAAGGTCGCTATTCAGGTGAACCTCATGAAGAAATAATAATAGTAATAATGGTATTAATGACCTATTAAAAATTAAAATCAATATCAATATTACCAATGTCGACTCTTACGATACCCAAATGGCGTTGAATTGGGGTTAGTATTCTGAACCGCCCCAATACGGCTAAATTATTGAGTCTATGACACTGCGAGTAAGTTTGAGTTCTCCCACTTTATGTACTAAAATGTGTTTTGTGCATAACTGTATCTCTAGACTCATCAGTTAAGTAAACAGGTATATTGGAGTTAACTATTTTATGTTGTGGATTCATTTCATTGCTTTTTACAGCATTAAATTTATCAGTTAGGAGCAGCTTTTTGCTTATTATTATATTTTAAAATATATTCAGCATAGCCGCATAAAGTCCTCGGCACGTAGTTTTTACATAAACAAGGTACTTGTATAATTTTATATTGCTTGTTTGTGCTTGTTACACACAAAATTTAGCGAATTAATTCATAAATCTCGTGCTTTTTGCATGACGTTCGGGATTATTCTCAACTCAGTTCTTAATAAGCACAAAGCTTATTTAGATTTTTGAGTTCTGACCACTTTACCGAATATTAGATAATAATAAATTAACTTTGTTTTTTAATAAGGCAAATACAACAATATACCAAATGTTTGCTAACTAACACCTGTAATATTACAAATTATAATAGTAAGTGCTGTAAGTTTCTATGGAAGTTGATAAATAACGATGGGTGACATCCTCCTTAATCCATATTATTTATTAGGTTTTCACATTGAGTAACGTAGGTACATGAGTAATGTACCTAATAAACATGTTGAATTTGAAAACCTAATAAAAATACTTTAACAATAAATACTTTTATAAAATAGTTGAACTGTGTGTTAGGTACATGAGTAATGTGCCTAACAAACATGTTGAATTTGAAAACCTAATAAAAGAGGATGTCACCCATCGTTATTTATCAACTTCCATAGAAACTTTCAGCACTTACTATTATAAATATCCGGATGACCGAGCTTTGCTCGGTTTAGTGTTGATTAACAATGCTATTTACTGAAGTAGCTTTAGTATTGCTACTTGCCAATAGATGTCAGGAAGAGTATATTGTAGAAGTTTATTTTTGCCTGAAAACACCGATAAAACGACATTTTCTAAAAATGAATCCTAGCTAGATCGATTTATCGCCCCCGAAACCCCCTATATACTAAATTTCATGAAAATCGTTGGAGCCGATTCCGAGATTCCAATTATATATATATATATACAAGAATTGCTCGTTTAAAGGTATTAGATTTGTAATAATGCTTAGAACACAGAGTTCAACTATTTTATAAAAGTAAAACTATTATGCTGATCTGATTTTCTGAGTGTTTTAAAGAATCTCTTTAACTTCTAGGTTTCAGGTTTCTAAGGAAAGCAGATTAAGTTATCCTTTGTTAAAAACACAGTCAGCTTCTTCTTTATTTTAATACAAAAAAAGACGAATACTTCTTTGTTCTCAGATTAAAATAAGAGAGGATAAAGAGGTATAAAACAAAATATCTGAAGCATTTCCTATTTGACGTGAACATCCAGCAAGTTACCGCATACCTACGCGTACACGTCTTTGCTACGATATGCCAGAAATGGTTTCTGTTTTGTCTGAATAGTGATTGATTGATGATGTTTACGTTCACGGTTTACTTGCCCCAAGGGTTTTGCTAGAATAATTTAGCAATAAATTGAGGTCGACTATAATAGTATACAGTGTGATAAAATTATTATCTAAAGGCATGCGATTATTAAAGTGCGTCTAACATTAAATTTCCTCGCCTTTTTTAATAGGTGTATTATTATTTTTTCGAGTAAATAAAGTTTTTTTTTCATTTTACTTAGATCGTTAAACATAAATATTGAATTTCATCCCGATTGCTTTCCTTCCAACTATAGATAGTTACCGTTTTTATAATATTTTTAAAAATATATTAAGATCTTATTTAATTACAAAGCTACTCACTTTGTAAGGAGTAGTAACTATGTTTTTGGTCCCTATGGAGTAAAAACAGAAAATGGGCTTTCTTAAAAATGTGTCCCATCAATCTCTAATTTTAAATACCTACATAATTTATAATCTCATTTAGTTTGCTACAAAAAGAGAGTCGACAATTTGTAAGGCTCTTTATGGCTCAATTAATTCTGACATTGAAATTGCGAAGAAAGTTTACACCACCGAATAAGATCTTCGCCGTAGTTCGAAGCTTGGTAATTAATGAGAAGATTAGCAAACTCCGCCAATGGGCGAAACGTATACTTGGATAAGAGAGAATTTCCTGTTCGACACTTTGGTGAATCATTGCCACATATTGTCGGCGCATTGCAGTTGGCAAACCTGCAAAGCCAAAAGCCGACACAATCGAGTCACCTGATAGTTAGGATAGTACCTAGGTATAAGTTGCTAATTAAGTAATAAGACCGCCTATTGTACTAAGCTCTGTACTATAAAATGTATCCAGACTAATGATATTATAAGTAGATATAATTTTGGTGTAGAATAAAGAGTGATTGTAAACTGCGATCGAAACACATACCTACCTAATTATCCTATAAAACATTTCACGATCGATTTTACATGAAGGGTGTTAAGAATAACAGACAGATATTACTACCAAGCATGTAGTACAAATCTCAGTGACCTACACGAGTGACCTAGTGCCATAGCTTCTTTCAGCAGATGAGCAGAGTGCAGCTCGGGGGGCTTGAAATGCCTTAATGTGAAAATGACCTGTTAAAAAGGGTCAAACCAAAAAATGACTAACAGTAAACTGTAAACCATAAAATTCGTTCTCGTTTTGGTTAAAAAAAAGTATGAATAATTTGTTTACAAAAGCAATTTCAACGAATGTAGACAATTACCCCACCAAAACAACAACCAGCGCCGATGTGTCTCAAAAACAGTCTCATATTAGTTCACTTGATAACATTGCTGGAATTTCCTGGAAAAGTAATTTGTGATAAGGGTGAACAATTTGAAGTAGCGCCAATAACCATTATTCCTAACAGCGTCTACACAAAATCGTGCCGTAGGTATGTTGTTCAGCATGCCAGAAGACAAGTTCCGATCTTAGCGACGTTTTGGTTCAAAATTGTATGTCTCGCTTGGTTCAAATTCAGTTGCGATTTTCGGTTATTCTTCCGTGCAGTGGGATACGAGTAAATAAGTAATCCGTAACAGCCTATCTACACAGGCAGAGCGAAACGCGAATCCACTAAATCTTCTTTGTAGAGAAATGAAGCGAAGCCACGCCAATAGAATACATTAGCACTTTGTAGTACAATACCATATTTTTGTTAAACCATGAAGTCGATCATATCATTGACCCGTGATATTCTAATAAGATAATTAATTATAATACCTGCTAATCTCAGGAAATGACAATCGGATTCGAAAAAATCTTTTTATGTACCTACAGTAGCCACATTTATGAGGAAGGCTTTAAGTGATGTTATTATCATAATTATTAGGAAGTTTTAGTTTTAAGACTTAGGTACCTGAAACGGAGCGAGGGCTTGTTACTAGTACATTATAATACATATTCAGTAGTAAGTAAGTGGTAATTTAAGCAACACACCGCGTGATTCCACAGCAATTTATCACCTTCGCCTTCGAAGCATGATAGGCTGACAAATGCGGGTAATGATTGATGGCATTAATTAACAGAACAAAGCTAAGTGAAACTATTCCAAGTACGTTTGTAATAAATTGCTTGTCTACATCCTAGACATCAGTACGCGACACTAGAGACCTCTCCGCTCTCATCATAAATTGTCTCCATAGTTTGATTATACTGTACTGCATAATATCTAAAGGCCTTTAATAACTAACTATACGCAAGAAATCTCTGGAAACTGATGTGAGATTAATTCAAAGGTTTTTTTTATACATTGAGCAGGTAAACGAGCAGATAGGTACCTTATCGTAAGTGATCACCGTCGCCCATGGACAGTAGCAACACTGACACCAATGCGTTGCCGACCTAGATAGAAGCGATAAACCCGCTTTTTGAAGTTCCCCATTTCACAGCTTCGTGCGAAGACCGAACACAGTTCCACAGTTAACATACGCGTGGTAGGAAATTGTGTGAAAATCGAACTGTGGCCGAACGCCAGGTATCAAGGTAGTGTTGATGCAACATTGCTTTAGTACATCGCGATCTGCGGTGGCTAAAATCAACCTTAGGGAAGAAACCAAACAGTTTTTCAGCACATTATACAGACGGTAGAATACGTAGAGAAAGCCTATGATGAGACTTCAGCGATTCTAATGCATCTGTAAGCTTGAGATCGTCGACAAGACGAATGGCTCGCCGTTGAATTCGTTTGAATGGTTCCACTTGTCCATTAAGTGGTCCGGATACTGAACTTCATTCAAAATGTAAACAATATAAAGATCCTGTAGTAGCATAAATAAATGTCGTTGCCCCCTGTTCATGCAACGTTCAATTGAGGTTACTGAACACGCAAAAATGCACTATATTATTAGATACAAATTGCAAATTAAAGGAGTATGAAATCAAATCTTGTGCGCTTCAATCGTGTGTTCCTATCATACTCACAAAACCTGAACACCGTAACTATACTAGTTACCAGGTCCATCAGAACACGCACACCCTCATATTGGTGACCTCCGCAAGCTCCACATTTTGGTGACCCCTACGTTTATCAGCATCTTCGACGTCTACATCAAGCCCGGACCCAACGTCGACTTCAACCTTCAAAAATGCTAGTCACGCCGCACAAACAGCCTGGAGCATCCTACGTGTCACCGTCGAACACTGTATCCGCCAGCACCAGCGCCACGCTACAGCAAGAACTGAAGCCAACAAGATCCATCACATCACGGATACTAGACTACAGCCCATCCAGTTTTATAATGAACGAGCTGCTGGACAAAATAAACAAGCTTTCCTTGGAAGTGACAGAATTGAGAATGAACCATTCCAGTCCACAAAGAAGATCCTACAGGCAAGGTTACAGAAGCCGTTCTAACCCAACGCGTCGACTACGGAGAAACATCTACTGCTACTACCACTCCAGATTCAGAGAGAGAGCCAGTAAGTGTGAAGAACCTTGTGCATGGAAGTCACAGTCGGGAAACTCCCATTAGCGGTGACCGAGGCGGACGTCAGCGCTATATTCCCATCCAGCCGCCTATCCGTTACCGACCGCAAAAGTAGGTATCGTTTCTTAGTAGACACGGGAGCCAACATCTCTGTCATACCAAGAACTAGAAAGGCTTTCCAAACGAGTGATTACAAATTATACGCCGCCAACGGAAGCGAAATAAAAACATACGGAGAAAAATTACTCGAGTTGGATCTCGGATTACGCCGACCATACAAATGGACGTTTGTCATCGCTGACGTCAAACAAGCAATACTAGGCGCTGATTTCCTAACAAAACACAATTTATTAGTTGATTTACGCAACCAAAAACTAATCGATGGTACTACGGGATTATTAACACCTGGCAAGCTCACCAACTGCGATACATCCAGCATCAAGACCATCAACATCCAGTCACCATATCACGACATCATCGAGAAGTATCCCGACGTCACTAAACCGTTCTGTGCTAAAGAAACACCAAAACACAACGTAGTTCACCAGATCATAACCGACGGACACCCAGTTCACTCAAAATGTCGACCGCTCTCCGCAGAGAAATACAAAAGAGTCAAGCAAGAAATAGAGCATATGATGGAAACTGGCATATGCCGCCCATCTAAGAGCGCTTGGTCGAGCCCCATCCACGTCACAACGAAAAAGGATGGCTCAATAAGATTATGTGGCGATTACCGCAAGTTGAACGCAATAACTAAGCCTGATCGCTACCCCATCCCACGACTCTTAGATTTCACATACCTTCTACCCAAGAAGACAATATTTTCTCGCATTGACATCAAGAGAGCGTACAATCAGATCCCCGTCGAAGAGGTGGAGAAAACCGCTGTAATTACTCCATTTGGTCTATTCGAATTTCCACGAATGCCATTTGGATTACGCAATGCCGGTCAAACTTTCATGCGATTCATCAACGACATCATGTTTGGTCTGGATTTCATATTCTGTTTCGTCGATGATATACTCATAGCTTCATCATCTGAAGAAGAACACCGAGAGCACCTCGATGAAGTTTTTAAGCGACTGAACAAACACGGTATCACGGTCAACATGGATAAATGCATTTTCGGCACTCAAGAAATGGAATTTTTGGGTTACAAAATCACTACTGAAGGAATAACACCCACCCCGCAGAGAGTACAAGCGATAGATGAATACCCATTACCCAAGACTGTACGCGACCTAAAGCGTTTCCTTGGAATGTTGAACTTCTATCGTACCAGCATACCCCATGCCGCAAAACACCAATCAACATTGAACATGTATACGCGAGGAACAAAGAAACGGGACAACAGCGCTATAGAATGGACTGATGAGAGCAAGGAGGCATTCAGACAGTGCAAGGAAGGCCTGAAAAACGCTATTGTACTCTGTCCGCCATCGCCCAATGCGCCTCTATCAATCATGACAGACGCATCACAAACATGCGTCGGAGCAGTCCTACAACAGAAAGTAAATAACGAGTGGAAACCCATCGCTTTCTTCTCAAAAGCGCTATCCGATACTCAACAAGGCTACAGCACCTACGACAGGGAGTTATTGGCAATTTACATGTCTATTTGCCATTTTCAAAATTACGTTGAAGGTCGAGAATTAATTATATACACCGATCATAAACCGCTGTGCTACACTTCAAAAGAAAAGCAATCCGTTTCGAAGGAAAAAATATCACCACGACGATTACGTCACTTAGACTACATAGCGCAATTTACATCCGACATACGACATCTCCCCGGATCACAGAACCCAGTAGCGGACGCCCTGTCACGTGTATCACAGATTGACTGCCCTAGCAACATTGATTGGAATGAGATAGCCACAAAACAAGAAGTCGATCCAGAATTACCCAATTTACTATCAAAACGCAACTTGAAATGGAGAAAAATTAGTTTACCAAACAACAAAGCATTATTCTGCGAAGAGTCTACAAGCGACTTACGTCCTTATGTACCGAACATATTTCGTAAAAAAATATTCAGTACATTACATGACGTCACCCATCCCGGAGTACGAACAACCCGAAAGCTGATACAGAAGCACTACTTCTGGCCTGGAATGAACAAAGACGCAAGTACTTGGGCTAAAGAATGTCTATCATGTCAAAAATCAAAAGTTCACCAACATAACATAACACCTCTGATGTCATTCCCGGAATCACAACGATTTGAACATATTCATATAGACATTGTCGGACCGCTGCCTGTATCAAATGAAAACAGATACATTATAACAATAATAGACCGCTTCACGAGATGGCCTGAAGCTATCCCAGTACCAGAAGTCACAGCTACGATAGTCGCAAAAGCACTGTATGAATCCTGGATCGTAAGATTTGGATGTCCACTTAAAATAACAACAGACCAAGGCCGCCAATTTGAACCATGCCTATTTTCATCCTTGGCTAAACTCATGGGTATCAGAAGAATACGGACTACCAGTTACCACCCGCAGTCCAACGGAATGGTGGAACGATGGCACCGAGTCATGAAGACCGCTATCATAGCACGTGGGAAATCCGCAGATTGGTCTCACGAGTTGCCCACAATACTGTTAGGCTTACGAACAACGATCAGAGAAGATTGTAGTTTAAGCCCTGCTCAAATGGTGTACGGTAGTAATATCAAAATCCCAGGCGTATTCTTCCAGAGTTCAAATGTCACATCTCCCGATTTATTCATGGAACGACTACAACGCACTATCAATCAGTTAAAACCCAGAGAAAGGAAATCAACGTCGTCGCATAGTACATTTGTCTCCAAGGATATGGATACTTGTGATTACGTTTTTGTGAGAATAGATGCTGTAAGAAAGCCATTGATCGCACCATACGAAGGACCGTACAAAGTATTGGAAAAACATCCGAAATTCTTCAAAATTCAATTAAACAATCGATCAGCTGTTATTTCCATTGACCGACTTAAGCCAGCATTTATTTTGCAAGAAAGCGAAGTCAATGAACATCAAAGTACCAAATCATCAGAAACAAGAGAGCACAACTTGCATGACGCTACCGCGAATTCGACACCACGGCGCGTGACAAAATCAGGTCGCACAGTTAAGCCTGTAGTGCGATTTTCCTAATGTTAATTACTTTATATTTTACACGTTTTACTTATTTTACTTTTTTTTTACAAAATTTGTTATTGATTTCACCATATTTTGTATTGCATTGTACCTACATTTTACTTTTTACTATATGTTGTTAATTAAGTTCAAATATTTTTTACACGGTCATTTTTTTATTGTATTGTTTTTTCTTTTTTTAAGGGGGGGAGTATTGTAGTAGCATAAATAAATGTCGTTGCCCCCTGTTCATGCAACGTTCAATTGAGGTTACTGAACACGCAAAAATGCACTATATTATTAGATACAAATTGCAAATTAAAGGAGTATGAAATCAAATCTTGTGCGCTTCAATCGTGTGTTCCTATCATACTCACAAAACCTGAACACCGTAACTATACTAGTTACCAGGTCCATCAGAACACGCACACCCTCATATTGGTGACCTCCGCAAGCTCCACAATCCCAATGCTTTTAGAAATTCTAAGAAGGATCTTCTGGGATGTAGTGCTATGGAAAGTGGGAATATGGCATAAACTTATAGTTTTTTCCGTATGCATATGCATGTACCTATCCATTATGAGGTAAACATGAACAGACTAAAATCAATAAAATGTCTAGATACAGACACCCTATGTAAATTTGTTGAATTTCTCAAAACGGAGCAAGAATTTACTAGACTGAGGTAAAGACATGTAGGAAACAAGTCTCGTATCGCAGCTGAGACCTACGGACCATATAATTATACCTATCCTATTACCTATGTAGACCGCGACGCTATTGATGGAAATGTTCGAACATTTCTGTACATTAAAAATTATGCCTTTGTCTCAAAAACTAGAGCTGTTACAAAAAATCTAAGTGTAGATCAGAAAAATTAGAGCATCAAAATTAGCAAACAACATTAGAAAAACTTTATGCAACAAAGAAATTTTTTTTGTTGTAATTCATTGAATCCGTCATGACTCTGCAAATGTAAGTTTTGACTCGTAAGATAATAATTGTTTAACTAGTAAACAAAATAATAACCGACCAAATTCCTCTCGAACAGTTTCCCGAGCACACCCTGAATGGCATAACTACAAATGGTATTAAATTTTAATTCAACAAAGAAAGGCTTGGCGAAAGACTTAAAATACCGGGAAAATATCGAGCTTGCCTGAACACTCAGCTACTTATTCTAAAAAGCTATTAATTCACGTAGGGCTTTGTATCCTCGAATTTACTTAAAGCATAAAACGTTGAATAATTTTATTCAGGTAATTTCGAAGTATTTCTTTTACTGCCTTTTTATGTAGTGTCAGTAAGCCAATAATAATTACGATATTTATACACCTAGCTATTTCATTTATTTCATTGAATATAATATAGATAGCAAACGGATTGTTAAACCGGTGAGAAATGTTTTGTGAAAACAGCTTATCTCGGACAAAATATTAAATCCGTCTAATTATTTCAATAATAAAATGAAAAGACGAATTAAGCGGTATTTTGCATAATTTATTTGTTCTTCAAATTAATGAATTGTTCTTGCTCGTTCTAATCTCGTCTCTAAATTCTATTGAAATTTGTGACAAGGAAACGTTCGAATGTTTTGGTTTTATTTATTATCTAGGCAACTGGACATCTTATTAGATAGGTACTGTAAGGTCCTGGTCCTTACCCAACAAAATACAAATGTAAGAAGTGTCATATAAGTTGTAGCTGAACAGTATAATATTACAGTTATGTATAGACATTTTCTACGTATCTGTTTTTTTTTTTTTTTACACAAATAAGTTAATATAATAATCTGTTTACCATTTCACAATCAAATTGTATGGTTTAAGTATTATATCCACATACCTTAACTAATACAAGTTACATAAAAGGCAGTGTTTTCACGTAGGTAACAAGCCTTTCCGCATTTTGTGGTTAAAACGCAAAATTTCTATGTTAATGGAGGGTAAAGTGGAAACGTAAATCACACTAGTTGCCTTGGGTTTTAATCTCATTTTTGCACAAAGATAAACTCGAAAAAGCTTTTATCATTCAAGCAACTCCAGTTGTATGATGTTACAAATTATGATAATTTTCGTGAACGATAAAATTTAAAAGACAAAATGGTAGGGAATTCTGAATTCTCAGCTGTATACAATTTTTAGGGTTCCGTAGTCAAAACGGAACCTTTATAGTTTATCCGCCCGCAGCGTAGCGCAGTACTACAAAGCTGTAAAACTATAAAGCGGTACAATAAAATCTAATTTTTCTTTTTCAGGGATCTCCCCTACAGTTAAGTGGGGATGAATATTATTTTTCTCTGGTCTGCAAAGACCGATTTAATCTGCTTTAAAGTGCTAATTTTGGTTAGGTTCTCCCTCTTCCCGTTAGCTAAATGGTAGATGTTGGAAATTTGAAAAAAAAATAAGAGGAAAACTATCAGGCTAGGGTAGCTTAAATAGTTAATAAACTACGGAACGCTACATTGCGTATGGCCTGACAAGCACTTGGTCGGTTTTAATCTTGTTATGTAAATTCACACAACACAGTTCCATTTTCATTGTGTAAATGCAATCGAAAATAATGTTTTCCATATGACAAAGAAAATCCGTTTATAATTTGGTAAATTGGGAAAATTCCGAAACATATTTTTTTATTTTGTTTCCCTGTTCCAAGCTCCACTCATTCCTTTATATATCCATCCAATTCTTAAAGTCCAATAAATAAAAGGGATCACGTACCGTCGAACATATTGCTTGCAATTCTGTATTCAGTTTATCATTCATAATAAGTTATTCTATACGCAGACAGGTTTAGTCAATTTATGGAACGTTTTTGTTAACGAACACATATTAGGGAGCTCGGTAGGGGAGACCTAGAAGGGTTGAGACAATTTTTACGTTACCTGACATATCTCAGCCAAAAATAGCCCTACCCCCACGCAATTTACACTTGTAAATAGTATTTTTGACTAATAGAAATCAATAAAATTATTTATTAAAATATTAAGGGAATATGAGTAAATCGTAAAAATCTAAAACTATTCCCACATTTAATTTAATTTTAGAAAGCAGTATTGTCTGTCTATCTCTTGATATTATAAGAAATATCTATTATCAAATAAATATGATTTTATTATAGAACTAATATAATATTGAAGAGCTCTGCATAGTCTGCTATGGCTATGCTATAATATCCTTTACTCAGACATACATAAGTTCTGCTTAACTACGGTAACCATTCATCTATCTAATATATTTTATATTAGGTACTAGGTTAGGTACTTACTTGTTAATCTCATAATATAGCACTCTTATCTATTTTACAAAAAAAAAACAAAAGTTAATATTTTTTATTACAAATGAGCAAATTCGAACTTAACTCGCTAATTAATTCTCACGAGAAAATTGTTTTTCCCTGACTCATTTTTGCGGTAAAATATCTCATAAAGTTTGCGCGTTTTGCCAAAAAGTTGAGCATAAGATAAAATAAAAAAATTGTCGGTACTAAGATTAATCTTTGTAGGTAAAATGTCGACAATATAAAACGAATTTTTTTGGGTAATCTACATAATTATTTTGAGCATTCTACGTCGTAACTTTTTGGTTGAAAAGTTTAGAATAATGTAGGTAACTTAATAATATATGTAGGTAACTTAATAAAAACGTAGTAAAGATAAAGTTAAAGGTTCTGTTCGTTTGTTTTTATATCTCCTTCGACTTTATGTCATTCAAATCGCAGTCCATTGAAATAAAAGCGACACGAATTTTCACAACGTCGAGTGCTCCATCATCCATCAAATGGCAGATGATAAAAAGATAGTATCTACCTAGCAGATGACTATCGGTTCAAAGATAGATGACCCGTTTACTGATCGTCCGTTGTAAATTTTTTTACCTATTTATTTCGCCACTACACTAGAATATATTAACCTTTTTTCAAGCTTATATGAAGTATTTAACTTGCTGACAAACCTGTGATAAATAATAAATAAAAGTAGGTACTTACTCCCCTCTTATCCTAAAGAGTTTAAATTTCATAATAATTATTATGCTATAATTAACATAAAATTCAAAATTCCAAATTCGAAATAATTTACTCATATAGGTATACATAGGTATATCACTGATACACTTATGCACGTTATTTTTTAATATACCAGCTTTTCGGTAATTTGTCATGGAGGAGAATAAAAGCCGTAAAGAAACTCCTCAGCACATCTTTTAAAAATAAAAATACATAGGTAATTTATTACAAAAAATATATCACTAACTTGAACGGAACTGGTAGCAGAGCTGGTCATTTCCATGCGTCTTTGTCATTTAAGTACTCATCTACAGTATAGTAACTTTCTTTGCCTAAGAATTGAGATTTTACATGTTTCTTAAACAATTCCACGGCCAAATCACGTAATAATTTTGGGATTTTATTATAGAATTGTACACCAAACCCCATAAAAGATCGTTGCACTTTACAAAGACGGTAAGATGACGTTACTAATTGGTGCATTTTCCTTGTTTGGCAGTTATGAATATTACAGTTTTGTTTATACGCGCTTATATTATTCAGTATAAAATCTATGTAAGTATAAATATACTGTGAATACTGTAAGTATACAATGTATACCTATTTCTTAAGTTTATAAATAGCCCTAATAGCTCTTTTTTGTACTATGAAAATTTGTTATAATACCTACTGGCTGCTTTGCCCTGCAGCAAGATGGCATAATAATTCATTTCTTAGGATAAATATAAACTTATGATGAGGATTGGTTCCGGAAGAAATAACGGATTACGTCGGAAAACGACGGAAATGACGGATTACCTAGTCCAAAACGAGAATCACCAGAAATTAACAACATACACAAAATGTTAGATTTATAATTAGGTATGTTACACTCAAAGACCGTAGACGCTCATTGAGTGAAAAACAGCTCACAACAGAAGGCGTTGCGGCATGTGTAAAACGTCCGTAGCGCGAAATTCGTTTTGTGGCCCATATGAAAAAGCTCACGACACGACGCGTTTTTACAATTTATTTTTAATTTTCCAATAGATTACACAACTAAGTAAACAGAAATCTAAAACTAACAGCGCGGATGTTACTCTTCTATTTGCCGACTCAATTTGATTTTCAAATAAAATCCTATTGGATATATCCACATTCGTTGTGTCTGACCGAGATTTTTCCGAGATTTTTTTAAATTTAAATGCTAGAGCAACCGACATGTGCAACTCCCTTATTTGTAACTAGCTGTTACCCGCAGCTTCGCATGCGAAAATTATGTTTTACCTCATTTGTGCCTCTTTTATTCATAGAATTAAAGTACTCGTATTATGAAATTTATATACTGAAACCCAAGATACAAACACTAAGGATTTCTTCGGGACCAGGTTTTGAAAAATAAAAAATATTCACATTTTGTTTTTATGTCTTTTTCCTGCAAAATTAAAAAAGATGGAAAATATGTATTCCATCAATTTAAGCAAGGAACGTTTGTTGCGTTTGAAGCAAATCAGTTGATGTACAAAAAACAAATTTCAAAATACAAAAAAAAAATCATACAAACTTACATCCTGTATCCCAGGGAAACCTATAAATTTTTAGGGAAAAGTATAAAGTAATGTACAAAGTATAAGTAACAACTTTACCAATTTTCATAAAAATCCGTTTACGAAACACGTAAGATGCCTGGACAAACAAACAGATAGACAGACAATAATTTAAACAAATATAATATTTTTGTGCTCTAATAACATGTTATTGAAGTCCCCCCTAATCGAAATTTTGAAAAAATATTAAATGTACAGAAAGTTTGCCCTTTAAGTTATTGATTTTATGATTATTTATTGTAACCACTGTACCTCTTACAGAAAAAAAAACGGTGAAGTTTTATTGAACAACTGATAGTTAAGAATTTATGTTCTGTAGCCTATACTACAATCACAAAGGATTCTTCAGGTGGGTTTTAAAAATAAACAATTTTGATATTCATTTGTTTTTTCTTCTGTTTCATTCAAAATTATGAAAAACTGGAAAATATGTACTCCATATTGTTGCGAATTGGAAGCATTTTGAAAATATTCCATACAAACTTTCATCCTATTTTCCAATGGAAATCTTCAATATTCCGGGATGAAACGTTTTCTAAACTATGACTCAGATCAGAGTATAAGTAGCAACTTTACCAATTTTCATCGAAATCCATCCAAGGGTTTTGATGTGATTCCCGGACAAACAAAAAGACAGACAGACGTACAATAATTCTAAAAAAGTATTTTTGTGCTCTAACACGTTTTTAAGACACCTTTAATCAAAATTTTGAAAAAATATTCAATGTACAGAAAATTTGCCCCTTGAGTTTCATATCAATTCACTTCATATTTCGTTAATTATGGATTATAAATTTCAATATTAATTCCTCTCCCTCTTTCGCTTCCTCTCCCTCTCCCTCTTCCTCTCCCGCTCCCGGTTCCTCTCCCGCTTTCTATCCGTCTCCCACTCCCTTTCTCTCACCCGGTCCCTCTCCCGCTTTCTGTCCTGCTTCCACTCAAGCTCCCGGTCCCTCTACCGCTTCCTGTCCCACTCCTGGTCCCTCTCCCTCTCCCGCTCCCTGCCCCTCCCCCTTTCACGCTCCCAATTCTTCTCTCTATCCCGCTCCCTGTCCCGGTCCCTCTCCTGGTCCTTCTCCCATTTCCTGTCCCCTTCACTCTCCCGCTGCCTATACCTCTCCCGCTTCCGGTCCATCTCTCGATTTCTGTTACTCTCCCTCACCCGCTCCCGGTCCCTCTCCTTCTTCCTGCCCCTCTCCCCTCCTCCTTCCATTCGTAAAGTCCCCTACATTAAATTTTTGTTTCTCACTATAAACTTACATATTAATTTTCACATTTCTGAGTTCAAAAAATGACGTAGTTTCTTAAATATTTACAATCCCTTAGTTTTACCCCATATGCTGATGAATTTCGAGAAAACCGTGACACAGTTATTTTTTGAGTCTAACTATAAGCTTATATACAAATTTTCACCCTTCTTACTTCAAAACTCACGAAGTTGCCGTACTAACTTCCACACTCTTACTTAACCCTTTAGGGGTTGATTTTCCAAAAAAACACATAACTTTTAAATTTCGTTTCTAATCTTGAACTATTAAGTAAATGTTTTTAACTTTCAAAATGATGAAGTTGTGTACTCAGTTCCATTAGCTAAATTAAACCTTTAAGGGATGATTTTCAAAAAAATATGTATTAAAGTTAACTATAACAGTTCTTCATAACTACAAACTTACATAAAAAATTTCATATTTATAACTCGAAAACTGGCGAAGTTGATTTGTATGTAGTTGACTACCAACCCCTATTTATAGGGGATGAATTTCGAGAAACCAGTGAAACATTTATTTTTGTGTCTAATTAATAAGCTTATACATAAATTTTCACCCTTCT
This sequence comes from Thymelicus lineola, assembly GCA_963932265.1. Classification (NCBI taxonomy): domain Eukaryota; kingdom Metazoa; phylum Arthropoda; class Insecta; order Lepidoptera; family Hesperiidae; genus Thymelicus; species Thymelicus lineola. The sequence continues at coordinate 8,279,010 of OZ010693.1, read as the reverse complement.
TACTTCAAAACTGACGAAGTTCCCATACTAACTTGCGCCACATTAATTAACCCTTCAGGGGATGATTTTGTAAAAAAACGTAATATTTCTATATTTAGTTTCTCATTTTGAGCTGATATGAAAATTTTCATGTGTTTAACTTCAAAAATGACGAAGTTGCGTATTGAGTTAAATCTGCTAAATTAACCCTTTAAGGGATGATTTTCCAAAAAATGTGTTAAAGTTAACTTTTGTTTACAACTATGAACTTACAATTTTCATGTTTATAACTCTAACACTGACGAAGTTGGTTTGTATGAAAGTGACTTCCAACCGCTATTTTCACCCCTTAGGGGATGAATTTCCAAAAATCCGATAGCCTATGTTACTCAGGAATAATGTAGCATTCTAATGGTGAAAGAATTTTTAAAATCGGTTCAGTAGTTTTTGAGTTTATTCGTTGCAAACATACAAAAATACAAAGGTTTCCTCTTTATAATATTAGTATAGAAGTATAGATTTCATACTATGACGTCAGTATCTTTGAAGTCGGTTCTACTTTTTTAAAGTTTTTGTGCTGGCTTTGTATATTTGGTTTTGAATGGAACCATTTTAATGCATAAATTAATGCGGTAGGTATATAAAACCCCAAATTATTATCAGTAGAATAATTGGTAGGTATGTAATTGCATACGTTGAAGATTTTAAAAATAATTTTGTTGTGTACATGGGCCTACTGGGGCATTACTAGGTTGGTACAGTCTCTATGGAATGGAATAGTAAACTATGGAACAGCAATGGAGAACAAAGCCTTTTACTATTTGCTGAGCGTTTCTTCATCATCTATTGTTTAGAATGACGAAGTAACGGAAGTCAGAAAATAATTGTTATAAAAAAGGTTTACCATATATTCCATAAAGCTTTATAATTTATGGATGTAAAGTAACAAACGCCTATAGACCCTGGTCCGCTCAAATAACCGTAAAAAACAATGTAGAGTGCGTCTGATAAGTAACAGAAGTACTAATAAGTAACAGAAAGTTACAGTTAATTCAAAAAGAAACACAAAAATATTGTCTTACTTCTTATAATATCATTAAGAACAGCAATACCTATAAGTTTTCAAACTAGTCAATCGAATTATGGATTCTATCTATAATCTCCGTAGATACAATGTGCACTACCAGGCGGAAATTATCTACAATGGACGATTTCCTGTTATAGCCACAATGCGTCGCCAAACTTCGATTGGAAAATACCCAGCTGGAAATGGGTTGCAAATCAAATTTCCTAACTCCATTAGGGACTGAGCGCTAATTACGATCTCCAGTTTTGTTGTCTTGCAGTAGGAACTGTTAATGCAAATAAATTAATAATTATTAATAATTACCTATATCGATAAGTAATCACTAATTCGACAGTCGAACTAATGAGAAAAAAGTTCTCGCTAGTTCGACGATCGAACTAACAAATCGAACTAGTGGGAACAAAGCAATAGATATATTACTTTACAAGATACCTAGTGCTGACTGCTGTATCATGGACGTGCAGACTCAATTGTGCATATTAGGTATGTTGCTGTCGAGAAAGTTATAAAAATGTAATAGAGATTAACCATTTTGCTTTTATCCTGAGGTACAAAATATTCGCCGAAACTCGCCTATTCGTCGGTAATCGGGAGTTGCGCGCGAGTGAGCGTACAGAACAGTCGTGTCGCTAGATAATCTTTAACTTATAGTTTTCAAGTCCGAATGTGCATAAAAATATAGTCTACATTGGCTTGACAAGACAATACGCGCCGATCAATCGCTAGCGGTCTCGCTTACTCCGACGGGTTAACAGTATACAGCTGTATTAGTCTCTCGCGCCTGTGAAGTTTACCTCGTACGAAACTACTCTGATACATCATTATCTCAGGTAATATAAGATCAAAATTAAAAAACAATGAAAGCATTGAGATCACCTACCCAAGGTAGTGGTGGTAGTAGCTCACAGCCAGACTTGAGTAAATTACGCGAGTTAGAGGATCAACAGATAACACTGCGTAAGCGTAGACCTAAACAACCAGAGACGGACTGCAGCTGTGGAAAAAATATGTCAGAATTACGGGCCGATATTATGAACTTATTAACACAATTTACACAGTCTCAAGAAATCCATATGTCATCCTTGCGTGAAGATGTGGCTCAAATTAGAGTACAGATGGAAAATATTCAGTCAACCACCGAAAAACTTGCAAAAGAACACAGTAAAATTGTGAATGAAATTGCAGAATTAAAAGACAAAAATACTCTATTTGAGCAAAAGATCCAAGATTTGCAAAGTCATATTGATACTTCAAAAGCAAAATATCCTACAGAACCTATATGTTCACTACCAATTAATTCTCGTGAAGACCTTATACACGAAATTAATGAAAGATCCAACCGAGCGAAAAATCTGATTATTGCTGGGATACCTGAATTACATGGAGCTATCGGAGACAGTAGACGCTTGCATGATGAAAAAGAAGCTCTTAGAGTAATTGGTGAGGTTATTAAAAACCAAAATATATCCATAAAAACATACCGCCTTGGAAAATACAACTCAAACAATAACCGATTTATGAAAGTGATCCTGGATTCATCAGCGACTACAAAAGAAATTCTTAAGAATAAGGACAAAATCAATAACAAAAACGTGAGCATATTTTCTGATCAGACACCTGCGCAATTATCATATATGAAAGACCTTAAAAAAGAACTAGTTAAAAGACAAGAGAATGGAGAAAAAAATTTGACGATAAAATACTTCGGTGGCTGTCCTAAAATAGTTACTTTATCAAAAAACTAAATGAATCCAATGATTTCTCTCAACCTACTTTGACAAAAAACCCAAGCCAGGACACAACATATGAGTTATCACAATCATACGATGATTTGAAAAGTTTACATAATACCATGAATTTCTTTTACTGCAACATAAGAAGTATAGTTCGTCCTGGTAAACTTGACGAGCTTGTGTGTGTAATAAAATCTGTAGATATACCAATACATGTAATTTTACTTACCGAGACTTGGATCAAGACAGAAGAGGAAGCAAATTCAATACAAATAACCGGCTACTACCACTATTATAACCACAGAATAAATTTCAGAGGCGGTGGAGTATCCATCTTTGTACGCAATGATGTAAAACACAATTTTAGCGAACAAAACTTCATTCACGGAAATAACTACCTATGGATTACATTAGATAAACTTAAAATAGACATCGGAGTTATATACAAACCGGGCGACTCAAACTTGAATGACTTCCTGCAAGATTTTGAATCACAATTACACAAAAGAAATAAAGCAGTGGTCTTTGGGGATTTTAACCTAGATTTGCTAACGACAGATACAAAAACAAAGAGGTTTATGAATGTAATATATGAATCTGGATACACTATTCTAAACAAAATTGAAAATCAATACGCAACACGTACTACGGCAACCACCAAGACTATATTAGATCATATAATTTCTAATTTAAGAGACAGAAGCTTCCACGTAGCCCTCCATGATTCATCTTTATCAGACCATAAACAGATATTTGTTGGAATGAAGAAATTTAAGCCACAGCCACCTGAGAGAGTGAAATATGAAGCCATCAAATATGACCTGCTGGATAAATATAGTAAGGAAGAGTTTTGGGGTACTGATAAAAACATTACAAAGTTCTGCGACTTATATGAAGTAGTTAAAATCTTAATAAATAAATGTAAAGTAACTAAATTTAAAATACAAAATCTACCTAAAAACGATTGGATAAATAAAAACATTATAAAAAGCATAAATGATAGAAATCAAATTTGGCAACAAATAAAAAAAGATTCAATCAAAGACAAAGAAAATCTTATAATAAAACACCAAAAATTAAGGAATCAAGTTACGGAACTAATAGCTAAAACAAAAAGTAAGTATTACTATGACTCTTTTGAAAAATGTAAATATAAACCAAAAAGAATGTGGTCATTCATAAAAACGTTGTGTAATAACAAAATAAAATCAAGTAATACCCCCCCAAAACTTTAGGAGAAATAACGGACGGAAACCAGATTTGTGAGGAGTTTAATTTATTTTTTGCGACAGTAGGCTCCATTCTTGCCAGCAACATCCCATGCGGAAATTCAAATATAGTTATATCTAACAAAAAAGTCTATAGTGGTTATCAGTTCTCAAAGTTGGAGGCTTGCACCGAATCTGAAGTTTCATATATTATTGACCATTTAGACGCTAACTCAAGTTCCGGAATAGACGGCATTAATACTAAGGCAATTAAATGTATGAAAAAAGCAATCTTATCTCAACTTACACTGTGTATAAACTCTTGCTTTGAGACTGGAATATTCCCAGATGAACTTAAGATTGCCAAGGTCACACCGATATACAAATCTGGTACGAAAACAGATCCATGTAATTATCGACCTATTTCTGTCTTGCCCGTCATCTCAAAAATTTTTGAAAAATTGATATATACACGTTTAGACAAATATCTTCAATCAATTAACTATTTATCTAATCATCAATATGGATTTGTTCCACGATCAAATACTTTGGCTGCAACTCTAGACCTGGTTACGAAAATAAGATCAAACATAGATTCAGGAAACATAGGACTTGGCATATTTGTAGATATAAAAAAAGCGTTTGATTCTATCAGCCATTCTCTTCTTTTAAAAAAGCTTTCTAATCTAGGTATCTGTGGCATTGCCTTAAAAATGTTTGAAAATTATTTAGATAATAGAAACCAAATTGTCAAGATTGGTCACTATAAAAGCTCTCCACAACCTATAACATACGGTGTGCCCCAAGGGTCCATTTTAGGTCCCCTCCTCTTTCTTATCTTCATTAACGACATTACTGAGCTTCAGCTGAGTGGGGAAGTGTCACTCTATGCTGATGACACCTGTATTTTTTACTTTGGCAGTTCCATAAATGAACTCATCTCTCGAGCTCAAACGGATCTTAACCTACTGCAAAAATGGTATGCAACTAACCTTTTAACTATTAATGCGTCCAAAACTTCATATGTTATATTTAGAGCTAAAAATAAAAAATATAGTGCCTTTACACCTCTCACTATAAGTGGAACTAAACTAAAAGAAAAGTCAGAGGAAAAATATTTAGGTCTAATGTTGGATAGCACATTATCATGGAAGGCGCATATAAACAAAATTAGATCTAAACTCTCCTCCCTCTTAGGTTTATTATACGGATGCATCCGATGTATTCCTTACCGAATCCGATACACAATATATAACACATTAGTTAAACCACATCTAGAATATTTAATAGAAATCTGGGGAAGCACTTATAAAACAACTCTAAAAGATCTTCAAATAAGCCAAAATAAAATTATAAAACTACTATTTAATTATGATTTCCTAACACCGTCCGAAAAATTGTACAAAGAAACTAAAATTATGAATATTTACCAGACCTACTGGTTTAATAGTTGTATTACAATAAAAAAAATTCTAGATAATAAAATAAATACACAAACAAATTTTTTAACAAACAGATGTATGGGCAGAAGGCTTCCACGTCAGGCTAACAATATATTTATTCCCAAAACCCGAACAAACTATGGTAAAATGAGCATATGTTGTAAGGGAGCAAAATTATATAATGAACTTCCAAAAGAAATTAAATTAGCCAAAAGTTTGTCAATTTTTAAAAAACAATTAAAACAACATATATTTCTCCATTGCTAAATCCGTCCCTGGTACTTGTTCCACGTCGCGCTGGTTGTGGATGCACTTATCGCTTAAACAGTATTTCTTTTTCAAACTACCTACCTAACTTTTATGAAAAATGTAAGTAATATCAACCCAAAACTCATCTTTTCTATATAAAACTGTAATCTGTATGCTCACAACATAGTGTACGTAATTTTAATGTATATTCTCATACAGTGAAATGTAATTTCTTTTGAGAATAAAGATTCTTTAACCACAATATTCTCTAATAATGTACCTACCTATATTGTGATAGGTAACTGGGAATGGGTTCCTATTTAATAGGAACCCTCTCGAGCTCAGTGAAACAGTTCTATTAGGTACACATGACTCTCATCATGATGTTCGATATTGCTTAGAGCCTTTGCACACGGCGTGTTTTTGAAGCGCATTCAAAGCGCATCCGACGAAAACGCGCGGAAACTGCGCGTTTTCCGCGCTGCAAATAACGAGGCGGACCAGGCATTTCCTCGTACGATCGCGATTTCGGCGCCGAAAAATACGCCTTGAGCAGACTACAGAGGCTCTTATTACCCCCGACGCACCCGTGTTATAATTTCCACTTGTCTGTTTGTATCATCGTCTTCTGTTCATAGGATCGTAGCTCCTAAACGATTGGACCGATTATGATCATTGAAGTATAATGTCATAGAATAGACATCTCGAACAAAATGTGTATCCCGCTCGGGAGGTTTGATTTTCAAAATTGAGCTCCGGTTGTCCTTTCAAAATCGAACGAATCCTTTGAAGATTGAAGCCACGTGGCGCCAATGAATTGGGATGAATACTTCAATGATCATGGTGCGTTTTCTTTATTTGAAAGCTGACCTGATCGAGTTGATTATTAGCTATATTTGGAATTAGCTGACCCGGCAGACGTTGTTCTGTTAAAAATATTACTAATCATAATCAAAAATGTAGCTGGTGTGTCTACCTATAAGGAGTAGGTACTGATACAGAAAATATACCAACCTACCAACAAGTGGTACGATAAAGTTGAACAACATTCTAATCGGCGAACGCTCGCAGCTAGAACACCTGCCTAATGCATAACTTCAGCATTATATTATCATTGACGGTGAGAGTTCCGAATTACACGGGTTGTTTGTTTATTTACTAGATATAATAGTTTGTTATTTATGTATTTATTTTCACAATAAATGTTCAATGTAAAATGTTCAACATTTAAACCTAACACCGTTTAGAATTTACACCTTTCAAATAGACTCAAAATTTAATAATTGAAAGGTAATATCATAAGGTACCATTTATTCATTACAAAAAAGATTGGATGAAGCTTTAAGCTACAAAAGTCTTTAAAAAATGGGTGCCTATAAAGTCGGTTTACAGACGGTAGTTTAACGTGACAACGTCATTACAAAACATTGATGAAGTAGTGCTCGAATATAATATTATCTCTGGAAATCTATTATATATATATAAAAGAGAAGACTGTGTTTTGGTATTTCATTTTGCAGCCAAAACTGCACGTCGCAGACGCATAGTGTTTATATGTCGCAATAGGTACAAGGCTCACATCGTGCACTATGGTGGTTGCAAGTTGATACCTAATATGGTGTAGAAGATACGGAGTTTAAACGTGTTGAAGCGCCTACTTTTTCGTGGGAGCAATGTTTTCGAGCCGCGCGTTGCTGGTAGATGACCAGGAAGCTACCCACGCAAAATTATGATTTGTTATCTGTCGACCGTCGCTTGAATGCATTCATTCTCTCTGTACTTTTCTTACAAAAATTAAATGTGTGCTCTCGAAAAAGTTTTAATTATTCGCTGCAACAACCAGTTATTCCTCTAAAGAATTAACAGCATGTGATTTCTATAAATGTGTGATTATCATTAATATAAAAAGATTTTAATTGTTCTAAATTTTAGAATGACCTTCTTAAATGATCTAGATTGTATGCCAATTTTCTGATCAATATAAAATGTTCTAGAAATTCCTCCAATAATCTAGAAAGCTCCAAAATTAGGGAATGGAACTTATTACGCATCTTCGTCATTTTTTAAGTTAAAAACATGAAAATTTATATATTAGGTCCAGATTAGAAACAAAATTTGGAAGTATTAAGTTTTTTTTGGAATTTCATCCCCTAAAGGGTTAATTAAGGCGGCGCAAGTTAGTATGGAAACTTCGTCAGTTTTGAAGTTAAAAGGTGTTTTTTGTGTAAGCTAAAAATTTATAGCTTACATAAAAAAAGAAACGTGTACTTATGTACGCGCGTGAGAAGTTATACTTCTTTGGCATCATTAAATAAATATTTAACACTAGCTGTCTTGGCGAATTTCGTATCGCCTAATAATCAGTGAATGTACTTTGTTGGTACTTTTAACTTATAGTTTTAGGCTTAGGTTTTTTAGGGGAGCGGAGTGGAAGGGGAGGGGAGAGGGATGGGAGGGGTAGCGTGAGGGGAAGGGGGAGGGGAGGGGAGCGGAGGGGAGGAGGAGAGGAGGGAAGGGGTAGTAGGTGAGGTGGAGGGAGGGCTAACTGAGGGGAGGGGTAAGGGCGGAGAGGGGAGGGAGAGGGACCGGGAGTGGGAGAGGGGGAGGGCACTTTAATAACGTGTTAGACAACCAAAAAAATTTTGTTTTAATTATTGTTTGTCTGTCTATCTGTTTTTCTGATATCGGCATCACATGAAAACCTTTAAACTGATTTCGACGGAAATTAGTTAAGTTGTTCCTTATACTTTGGGTCATTTATTTATTTATTTTATTTATTTATTTATTTATTTATTAAGGTTCACCAACAGTTTCTACATGAAAACAATGTGTAGGTACAAAACAAAATGTCATAAGCTACATGCGAAACCAATGACAGGTAAACACAGCTTTCACCAAAACAAAGTATAAAGTGTGGGTAACAAAACTTTAAATCTTCGAGTAGGTTCATACAAAAACAAATAGAAGAAAAAGAACGCGGTCTTTAGAAAATCGACTAATTAATGTAGTGAATCATTTTTAACTAAGCTTTTATAGTTTTAGTTGGTTTAACAAATCAGAGATCATTAATATCGGTACAGCCGTTCTTAGCCTCTCCTCCCTCTAACTCTCCTCCGTCTCCCTTACATTTAGCTTAATTACATAATATTATTATCACAATTCTTAAGTATAGACATTGTATAAAAATACCTATTACCTACAGTTAATTTTTTCTAACTATAAACTACATATGAATTTTGTATCTAATTTTGAGCCAATATATATACATATATCAATTTACATGTTAACAAATATAAACTTACATAAATATTCATGATTTCAAATCCCAAACTAACAAAGTTGATTTGTAAAAATCACTGTAGAAAAGTATGCAGACCGCACCGTAGTATTCAGACAATCGGATCGGCCATAAAATCGTAGACGTCTTGGCGCTGTTTCCGACTCGGACGTCCGATCCTACAATCTGATCGGACGTGTATTGTGTATTCAAACAAATGTATGGCACGAGGACCTTCCGATTGTCTGATCAGACTATCTGATCAGACAATATGTAATCTATAAACTTGAAACTCCGAAACCCTAAATGACCCTGACACGCATTCATTCGGTTTTTATAAAATGGAATAATATTGGTACAAAACCTAATTTGTGTTTTTCTACAGAATAAAATAGTACTTATTGGTAGTATTTCTTTATAGGCAATGGCATTGAGAATTCGATATAATAACTCGATTTATATAATCTAATCGATATCAATATGAAAATACCGGTTCTTCCATACATCTTTGACATTTTTACACTATGGTTTTTGTTTTGAAGTTTTATTTAGTCTATTGATCGGGTACCTTCGCTATGTCAACCGTCACGTCACTGTCATTAACTTGTCAAGTCAATTGTCATTTGTCAATAAAAATTAAAAA
>OZ010693.1:8112653-8269192 GCA_963932265.1 Thymelicus lineola | reverse complement strand
TTTTTCAAATCGGTTCGGTAGTTTCGGAGCCTATTCAATGCAAACAATCAAATCTTTCCTCTTTATAATATTAGTATAGATATATATCCAGAGTTGCCAAATGCCAGCTCTACAGTTTAAACTGTAGATTTACAGTTTTTTCGTTAACTTTTTTTTATGCTTTGAGCAGGCAAACAAGCAGACGGGTCACCTGATGGTAAGTGATCACCGCCACCCATGGACATTAGCAACACCAGGGGCGTCACCAACGCATTGCCGGCCAAAAAGATGACGATAGACCCGCTTCTTGAAGGACCCCATTTCATAGCTTAGAGGGAACACCGATGCATGTAGTTTGTTCCACAGTTTACACGTGTGAGGTAGAAAATGACGTGAGAACCGGACTGTGGACGAACGCCAGGTATCCAGATAGTGTTGATGGGACCTGGTACGTGATGTGCGGTGACGAAAATTAACTGCAGGTAGTAAGCCAAATAGTTCTTCAGAACATTCCCCATTGTACAGACGGTAGAATACGCAGAGAGAGCCTACATTTCTCCTCAACTCAAGCGATTCTAATCCGTCTGTAAGCTTGGGATCATCGAATAGACGAATAGCTCACCGTTGAATTCGATTGAATGGATCCACTTGGCCAGCTGGGGCTCCGGCCCAAAGGTGGGATCAGTACTCCATGTATGGTCGAATTTGCGCCTTATAGAGCATCAACCTGTACTTAGGCGTGAAGTACTGCTTAGCTCTATTGAGCACTCCCAATTTCTTTGCGGCTAGTTTGGCTTTACTAACCAAGTGCTCCCGAAACTGAACTTCATTCGAAATGTCGACACCAAGGATCCCAATGCTTTTAGAGATGTTAAGAGGAATGTTCTGGAACTGTGTTGCTATGACAAATGGGGTTTTTTAGCGGTTAACGCGCATACTTGTGTCTTTTCGAGGTTGAAATGGACTAAATTTATTCTGCCCCATTCCGAGATCCGCTCCGGAGATGTCTCGACTTCAGCCACAAATTTTATCCTCTTCTCCTCAATCTGCACCCGCGAAAGATTTGCTTGGCCTGTATAATGGTCGTCACCAGTACTGTCATCAGCATAGCAATGAATATCACCGATGTCCAGCATATCATTGATATGCATGATGAACAATGTGGGTAAAAGTACAGAGCCTTGTGGGACGCCAGCATTTATGGGCTTCGTAACCGAGTATGTTCCGTCAACGATGACCTTGATGCTCCACTCCGATAAAAAACTGGCAATCCATTTGCACAATTTCTCGGGTACTCCGTAGGAAGGCAGCTTAGACAGTAATGCCTTATGCCACACCCTATCGAAGGCATTCGCAACATCCAAACTTACAGCCAATGCTTCTCCCTTGCTCTCGATTGCTTCTGCCCAGCAATGAGTAAAGTATACTAAAAGATCGCCAGCTGATCTGCCGTGGTGGAAACCGTATTGACGGTTGCTAATCAGCTGGCGATCTTCATAGTTTTTAGTTTAAACCTCCAAATCTACAGTTTTTTTTCTTTATAATACTAGCGCCATCTATTTTATTTGCTGCGTACCCAAACTAAGAAATAAATAGTCAACCACCACCATAAAAAACACTTTAAAAACAAAGTCAGAAATTAAAAATTATTATGAGTTCAATGCTACCGAGTACCGATGACCATTTAAAGAGATTTTATAAAAATATGTACGATTTTAAAATTAAAGATGAAACTGAAAATCAAGAGTAGGTATGTGCAAATTGAAAACGAGGCAGTTTTAGTAGAAATTGTGTAGATTTATTAAGATTTAAAGTTGATTTACTAATACAAGTATAATTTTCTTACTATTTACGTTATTTTTAAGAAAAGCTGTAGATTTACAGTTCTCTAAGTAGAATTTTACAGTTTTCTACAGCTTTTTGAAAGCTTCTTTACAGTTTTTATCTAGATTAGGGTTGGCAACACTGTAATAATATCCATGCGCGCATCCAACGAACAAATCGTACCCTCGCTCTTTCGCTTGATTCGTTCATTTACCGCCAGCCCAAACACGAGATTCAACTCGAGTCATTAGTAATCTGACTCGAGTTAACTCGAACTAAGCACAACTCGAGTTAACCCGAGTTAGTAAGTCGAGTTGGCCATCACTAATATTAGGATTTTATTGTCAAATTATTGTGGGTATGATTACAGGTGTTTTGATATAGAAAAAAGTTTTGTAAAATTGTTTACGAATGTTTAAACTCTAAAACTGTTAAACTGTGTCTTTATTGTGTTGTTAATAAATGTTCTAATGATTGGCTTATAATCATGGGTTGCATGACTTGGATTCGAGGTATGACGTCCGACATTGGTTGTAGGAGGAAATTGAACATTTTTTTAATTAGCGTCGATAAAATCATGAGTTTTGTTTCAAATATACCTATTGTACCATGTTGTGTTGCAGTTCACATGATATAGTGTGCTTTCAATCATAATGTGTGATTAAAATAAATTATGCATTAAAACGTAATTTAGGGGAGCCTATGATATAGCTTATTAGCTATAAGCTTAAATAAAATTAATAGTAGGTCATACTCGTACGTACTAAGTATTATTACGTACTAAGTACTATTAACAAAACATTAGTTTGACCCCCCTTGAAGACTCCCACCTCTTGAAGTATTTATAGTATCTTGTGGTTATTTAATGTTATTATTGTAAGTTTTGTGTAATCCCTTATGTTACAGGACTCAAAATCACATTCCCTTTTAAAGATAAGGAACTAAACAAAATAGCAGCATTCTTTAATCTTTCAACATTTCTTCTAACCTGTGCTGCATTGGTTCAACCTAGTTGGTTCAGGATCAAGGGTCTGCGCTGCAGTCAAAGCTTGTCATTGGCACAATTCTTCACCTTCGATGATGATGATGATGACGATGATGATCAGATAATGATTCGTCAAAGTAGTGTGTTTGATCCCATCAATAGATCAGATTTTAATGGTAAGCTTAATGATTAGTTTTAAAATAAATATAATTTTATCAATTCTTTATTATAGCTGTTTTTGGTGCAAGTATAATTTTTATTCTCTTACAATACTCAAATGATGTTTCTCACAACATGATCCTGAGGCATAATCGTTGAATGTATGCTAAATTACATTTTTTTAAATCTATCTACCTGTCTTAATTCTATGTAATTCTGTTTTTAGGGGTAGGTTTTTTGTAACAAATCTATATTAGTGACTATCCAGGTAATTCTATGTATCTCTTTGCTATTTTTTCCCTCTATATTAGTTTTAGACTCTGTCTTTTAAGAACCTTCTAGCTTATACAGAATACCTCCTAAAGCTGATGTTGACGACCTCCAGTAACCAGTTGCTTGGTCATATTGATCTTACCTGTCTAGTAAGGGGTCCCAGGTTTGATTTCCAATGTATAAATGATACTAGGTGTTTATTTAAAATGTTATATTTCAATTCCATTATTATGCACAGTGCAATAAATAAGGAAAACATTATAGGGAAAATATTATAGGTCTAGACTTGTCAAGTAACTTGTCCATCTACTTTGATACAAACTACAGCTTTAATCACTCTGATTTGTAGAGGAGACAAAAGATGCAAATTGATTATCCAAATGTGAAAGTTTATGAAGATATTTGTCTTCCCATCACTTGCTCATTGTGTGAATTAAACTGACACTTGGCACACACAGACCATGTTTAGGATTAGAAAATAATATATAATAGATTTTATACTCATAGTGATAGCCTAGTGGTTAGAACGTTGGTCTCCCGAACACGGGGGCCCGGGTTCAAATCCTGGCACGCACCTCTAATTTTCAAATATTATGTGCGTATTACAAGTTAATTATCACTTGCTTCGGTGAAGGAAAACATCGTGAAGAAACCTGCACACCTGAGAGTTCTCTATAAAGTTCTCAAAGGTGTGTGAAGTCTACCAATCCACACTTGACCAGCGTGGTAGACTATGGCCTGTACTCCTCACATTGTGAGAGGAGACCCCGAGCCCGGCAGTGGGACAATTATGGGTTGTTGCTTTGCTTTTGCTTTAATTTTTTTATACTCATTGTATGTTCTCCTGGGATTCATTGGTTTATATGTCTGTACCAAACTAGATATATGCGGGCGAAACCGCAGGCGAAAACTAGTGAATTACGAGTATATAACAGCATTAAAATGAAAGCTATGTTATGGGTACAAATCTACTTTGCCTCTATCTTCATTAAATTAATAAACAGATTTAACACATGGCCTCCTACTATAATTTCAAATGCATAGTTACAGATTGTTCTCAATTTACCATGATGATAATAATATTTTGTAGCCTAAACTGATAATTTATATTTTTATTTAAATTGAAAACTGAAAACTTTTTTTTTTGTTTTTTTAAGAATTTGTCTCGTACATTCTACTCTATAGACTACCAAAAGAAATTTTGGCGTTACACCTTCTATGGGAGTGATGATGGGGAATTTTACTTCACTAATTATCACCCTAATAAAAACCTTGAATTATTTTAAAACTGCGTGTTAACTAGTTTGTTTGCAAGTCGTACGCCCCAACTCAAAGTCACTAACGGTTACTTTAATCTTAAAAGAGCGATCTAAGTAATGATAACGTCGTTATTTAAATCGCTCCTTAGTACAGAATTTGTATGGTGATTTTTTTACTAAGGAGCGACTGTAATGACACGTACTAACTGTTAGTGACACATACAATATCATTGCTCTGAGTTGGGGCGTTAGCTGGCAATGCGTTGTTTTAGCACCTGGTGGCAGAAACATGGGCCATGTGGACATTAGTAACATCAAAGGCATCACTGACGCGTTACGAACCAAGATTATTTACTTAGATATTAACTTAAAGGGCTTTGGTTAAACTGAAGCTTGGAGTATAATTGAAAATTCTTTGTTCTCCCACTGCCCTAATGTTGACTGGCAGAGAATGCTTTTGGCATTAAGTCCGCCTTTTGTAGCTTTTATTTTTAACATGCAATAAAAAAAAATATATATATAATTGAAAATACTATTTAACATTACTGTTATATTAATGCAACACTAACACATGGTAATAATTATGTTTTATTGATGATTAATGATGTATGTGATATAGCATTTCACTAATTTACCTACTATCTTTTCAGGTTTGCCACCATGCACTACCGCCGAAATAATCACTCTTATGAGAATACTTATAATGTTGTGTTTTATGGTTCTATTAAGTTCCTGTATTGGAGTTCTAATAAATATAACAAGCTTTAACAGCAAGGCGATAAAAATGTTCCGAAGAAATGCAGTTCCGAGTATAATGTGTGTTTTCTGGGTCATAGCTATTGTTGGAGTGTGCTACTACACAACTGTTGTGTTGGGTAATGCGAACAACAGCGATCCTTCCACAATACAGGTTGATTACGAATACGGATTTTATACGATAACCGGAGCCGGTTAGTATTAATGAGTCATAATTAATTTGCAATGATTAGAGCTATCGTAGTCTGTTTGTTTGATTATTGGCATCCCATTTGCAGGACGTGGATTCGATTCCTGCATGTACCTTTATTTTTTTGTGCATATATTTTTTTTATGGAAATATCCGGCAAACAAGCTGACGATCCACCTCATGGTAAGTGGCTATCGTCGCCCATGGACATCAGCAACACCAAAGGCATCATTGATGCGTTGCATAATTATGGGAAACAAAATTTTTGGACTACAATAGTTTTCCATAATGTTTTCCAAGGTATTTTCCGTGGGAAACTTTAAGGGCCTATAAGGCAACAGCAACTGTCCGTAAAAAAAACTATATTCTGGAAAAGACCAATACCTACTCAATACAAAGATTGTTATAAATTGCAACGTTTACAGTTCACTCTGTTTGCACAAAAACAGTCATCGTCTTGCTATTTAAATTTTGCACCATGTTTTTAACGCGCAAGTGTTTGTCGTGATCATGTTATGCCGTCGGAATGTGTGCAAAAAACAGTCATAGCTAAGTGGTTATATATTAAAAAATGTTGATCTCCCGCACGGGAGCATCGAATCCTACACACCTCTTATTTCAAATTAGAAAACTCAAATAAATAACACAATTCCAGGTGCTTTGGCGCTACTAGCATCGGCGGCTAACTTGTGGGGTGCTCCGTTATCTAATGACGAGGATATACAGAGACGAAATCTCATGGAAGATTGGGATGGATACGAGGCTCACAGCGTTGGACCCACACCGGCCGTGCCCACCTTGCCTCCATACACTCCGAGCGCTAATTACATTCCAAGTGCGCACCCTACCTTCGCTCCTCCAGTATTAGGTACCCAACAGTATTTCCCCTTCGATGACCTCTCTATCCTTCCCCCTCCCCCTCCGTATACACCATAATTTACTCCTCTCAGGTCCCATTTTCTATTATACTTTAAGTTTAATGTATTTAAATGTGTATTTCAAGCTTGCTGTTATTAACCAGTAAGTTAATGCTTACTTACACAAGTATTTAATATGGATTTGTTGTAATGAAATTCTAGAAATTTCTTTCAATAGTACTAAGCTGATTTATATATTTATTTTTACATTCACAATGTTAAGGATCTTACGAATCTTCATCAAATGTGGAAGGAATTTACCTACATACATAAATTACATAATGATTGGTTCGTAATATTAGTATTAAACTTTACGAAAGTCGAATCTCTTTGGGTATTCCCAGTGTACAACTTCTTAACAAATTCTCATATAGTCTGAAACTGTAAACATAGTGTAGCACAAACTATATTTAAAAGATAATTATACTTAGGAATCATGTTTTTTAAAACATTTAGTCTAATACTAAACTATAATTATAATACTAATATCTGTAATTTAACTGTTAAAGGTTTCATTCTATGTATATTGCGGTTGTGAGTTAAACCAACATAATATTTCACTTTGGTATGTGATTTGCCATTTTAGTGCCTATTTGTGTCGTACTGTGAAAAAGATTTTCATATTTGTGTTCTATATTTGAACGTTTTTAAAAAAATCGTTATAGGGTGGATTGATGGTAACATTGATACCTACACCTTGATCTAGTTAGCAGGATATGAGTAAACAAATTAGCATTTCTTGTTTGATTAACTATTATTGCGTTTACAAGATAGTGATAGCTTGAATTGTTTAAATCACTGGGCAAATTTTAATTTATATTATAAGGTACATTTTGTTATTGTTACACTGGTCAATTTTAATCTCAGTACTCAGTAACCATACCTACCTGTTTTGTATCCAATAAGCAAACGGATTTTAATTTGTATTTAAATCAAACGCTTGGTTATACTCGAATGTATTTTTATGTAATTAATTACACACTACATAACCCATGGGTAGAATTAAATGACGTGTTTTTCTTTTTTGATGCTAATGTGCATATAACTGCAGTTATTATTTGTTGAGCAGCATTTCCAAACGTGACATGTCTGGGAAACACCAGTTAGTTGTTATTAGAGAGTAATTGGTTTACGTGTTATGACGCGCATAAGTTATGGAATAATAATCGTCTTGTATAATGTTGCTTCAATAGACTAAAAAATATCAGGTTGCTTCATGAAAAGTAACTGCAGTTTGGATGAACCATAATTTTGAATAAAATACGTAAAGCAAGTAGGTACCTTAACATTTTATTTTTATTGCTGAGCTATACCTGTGCCTCTACGAAAAATTGTCTACCAACTTTTCCAATTTCGATGTTATTTGTTTAATAATTTCTAATGTCAAATATATTTTTTGTATGTACTCCTGTGTGAAGGTGCCTTACTTATTTAAAATCAAACTTAAAGCAATATTTTATATTATTTGATCATTGATGTGTAATATTAAACCTAGTTTATTGAACTAAGTATGTAATGAATGGACTAGGTTGAAATTAGTTAAGAATTTACGGCTGGTTTTTAAAATGAACTTAAATTAATTGTTTTCTCTACGTATCAATTCATATAAACACGTTATTAATCTATTTAGGGCTATTACTAACTATTAATAAAATAACGTACTATTTTATGATGCTTTGGCAATCAATCGTAGTATTGGAAGCGGCGTAAAATTATGGATGCAATTATTGAAATTCTATTCTGAAATACTAGAGTAGGTATTTTATTGGAGGCTGATTTTTTGGAACACTTGAATCACGCTCGAGGCAGAGATTTAAAAAAAGAACGGACGGATTGTCAGCAACAAATTCAGTGAAGCACCCATAGGAATACCAACTCCTCTATTCGTACAAGTATCACACGCACACATTGACACCATGAGGTTATTAATCGGCCGCCATTACCGCGTCGGATTGGTCGGACCGCACTAAAAATTACGCACACATGGTAAGGGTCACTCTCGATAAGACGAATTGACGTCTGGTTCTTTTTTCAAGTCTGTGGCTTGAGGGTAGTAAGTAAAAATTTTTATTTTCATATTATGTAAAGGCAAAAAAAAGTCTAAATTTTACATTGCGTAATTATATGGAAAATTTTGATCAAAGCTGATTTGAATTATGCACAACATAGTACTAGGTACTCGGCCTGGGATCATAATAAAATAGTTTATTCTAATTCTATTAAATTTAAATTGCCAGTAATCGAAGTAACTCAATGGATTTATTAAACGAATGTAACAACAAAAGGAATATCTTTCGTTGAAACTCTTGGAGCTTCTATGTGCAGTGTTGTAATTAATGAATATTTGACTTATTTTAAATAAGTATATGAGTATATCTAGGTAGGTGTTGTTGTTAAATATGTTTGAAAAATTTAAAAACGTGAAATTTTAAATTATATCTTATTTAAAAATTAAGGCCTTTCGATTCTTTAAATATAAGTAAGTAATATTTGGTAATTTACAAAATTTACATATTCCTCGAATTGTTTATCGGTTAAGTAATTAATATTTATTCTCTGCAACAATAATCCACACAACAAGATCAAACACTCATGTATGTTCAGTCTCACTCTCAATAATTCTCTGAAATAATGTCGAATTTCAATGCAGAGCTAATCTAGATCGTATTTTGAACACTAATTTCATATTATAAATTAACAGCAGTTTCAGAAATAAGCATTGATAGCCTAGTGGTTTGAATGTTAATCTTTATCCAAATTTTCAAGAGGTATTTGCGTATAAGAAATAATATTGTGATACAAACATTTCAATATTAACTTTTCTTGATAACCCCAACAGCAATATAAATAGGTTTGGTAATTTCTGGTGTATATTTCATGTTACCAAATATAAAACATTACTAGTGATATTGTTTGTTAATGTATAGATTTCTTCTAGGATAAGAATAGTTATTCCTGGCAAATAATCTGGGAAGTTTATTTTTACATTTAAACAAGAGTAAGATTTTATTTTTGTGTAAGACCAATATGCAATACATATCTATAAAAATTTATAATTTGTTTTATTATATTTGTTATCAGAGCCCAGAAATATGAGAATAAATTAATAATTTTCAATACAATAAAATAGGGACAAAAACATGATTTTAACTTTTATTTCTGTTAACATAAATAATATAATACAGCCTCACAATAATAATAACTTTTTTATTTGCAAATTAAAATTGTTCGACAATTGAATGTTAGAATAATGACAGTGATTATACATATAACAATTGTATCATTAGTCTTACTGTAGATAAAATTTTGTATCAAGCAGATGGTTAAAGCCGCCATCGTCTACATTGGCAAATTGCTCACTAAGAACTGGCTTCCAAGCCCCCGCCCAAATTCTTTATTAGGTTTATCTCATTTCTTATTATTATTATTTTCATCTATTCATCCATCCATCAGCCCTTGGAGGTCCACTGCTGGACATAGGCCTCACCTAACTTGCGCCACTCTGACCAGTCCTGAGCCTTCTGAATCCAGCGAATGCCCGCTGTCTTCTTCAGGTCGTCAGTCCAGGTGGAGGGCGTCCTATGCTCCTTTTTCCTAGACATATTATTTATTTTATAGGTTAGATTATTATTTTATAGGTACTTTATTCATACAGTGAATATCAGTTGGACATTTACAAACCATTTAAACTACTCATTCATTTGAAAGTCAGAAAAGAGGCATTGTATGAGTAGAGTGACCATTTTTTTTCGTGTTAAAGTGGGACGTGTATGGAATTTTATATATATTTATACAATAATTACTATTTGTTCAGCGCTCAGACTAAAAAAAAAAAATCCGGAACAGTCAGCCTGAAAGCAGGACGTGTGGTCACCTTGTATATGACCATATAATATAACATAGAACAATTTATTTAATAAAATTATGCTTGAAATTTACTATGATAACATTTAAAGCATTAAATATACATAAAATTTATATTCAAATGAAACAAATTGTCATGATTAAAGTTATTCATTGTCCCACTAATTGTTTTTGAAAGCACTCAGATCAAAATTGGGTTGAGGAGTTATTCTTTCCACGGGTACATTGAGAGGTTTGCTAGTCACTTCAGCGAAGCTATCATTTTGTGATTCTTTTGGTAGGCCTTCACCGACAAACAACATTGGTGGAATATTATTAGCATGTCCCAAATCTTGTGATGGAATATTCAAGTATCTCACTCTCTCTTTTTCCAAATAATTCACTCTTTCTTTCAGTGTCATGTTTTCATCCTTTAAAACTTCAACTTGGAGCACTAATTGTTCGATAAGAGAATGCAGATTATGGCTAAGTATTTGCAACTCTTCAACAACCACTTGCTGGGATTTTTCAGTTTTCTTACCATCAGTGACATCTCTTTGTACAATATTATTCTGGGACTCCTGTTCTTTGTTACTAGAAAGTAAATGTAGCAGTGATTCGGACTCATTCATTGCTTTGTATATAGCTATTTGCAGTTTAGAAGCATCATTACCTTGAAGATTTAGATTTGGCTCCTTTCCTAAATTCTTTATATTCTCCATTGCCTTTTTAACTCGAGTATATTGTTCCTTTTTACTTTTAATGAGGTCTTTCTGTTTGAGGTGGTAACTGTGCTGGAGACTGATGGATTCCAGGGCCACGGATGAGGTTGTCGATTTCATAGCGTCAAGTAATAATTCGGCTGCATTGTGATGGCACTGCATGGCTTCATCGTATCTATTGTTCAACAAATGCGCCTCAGCACGACGATGTTGTTGATGAGCCTGAAATAAATGAATTGCGATAGTAAATGAATTCCAAACGATATACTGTAAAAATAATGAAACAGTATGTTATTGATATTAATTACTTACCAAGTTAAGAGGATGAGATTCCATTGTACTTCCTGGCTGTAACTGTGTCTTAAGTTACTTAATGTTTATTTTGTTTGCACAACATATATTTTCAATCATTCATTCTTAAACGCAAAATGAATGTAATTTCATTATGTTTTTATTAGATAAGTACAAACTACAACGCAAAATATTTAGTATTTTTAGTATTTTTTTGCAGATTTTCACAATCACAACATTCACAAATTACACACGTCAAAGTACAGCTGAGCGTCAAACGTCAGCTGTCAAGCGATGAAAGGACAACGTCAATGGGTTGACATATTGACATTGACAACTGACTTTATTGTACTGCGTTCCACTTGACGCTCACAACGGACACGCCCACGACTGTGGCTTTTCCCGTTCCAAGTGGAGCTTGTGAGCGTTACAATCATAAACCGAAGTGAAATGGACTAGACCATGGATCGTTTTCGCCACGGCATTAACGACCATGGTCGTTAAGTGGAACGACTAAAGTGTTATTTTGATCGTTGTGAGCGTCAGTTGGAACGCACCCTTTGTAGAGTAACTCAGAGTAAGCAGTTTAAGTACTCTCTAAACTCTATATCTACTCTATGATATTTGGGCTATAAGGCTGTCAGGTCGCTCTGTTTTAAAGTCGTCAAATTATAAAATGTGTAATCCAAAATTCTTACGACATTGGTCGAGAAAAAATGTATTTCTAAAATTGTGTCGAATGTCTCTCGCAAATAAAACTTTGGCATACAAAGTATTTTTAAGACCACTGCTGATGTTTCAGTGGTATCGGAGATGCAGCTTTCAGTTACAAGAATTGGAGGTCCAGGCTCTAAAGAATATTTTTGGACGCAGATATAATATCACTAGGTTAAGTCAGCATTTCACCGATGTTGGTGTACTAAATTATATCAAGGTGGAACAAATTAAATGGCGAAGAGCTACTGGTCTTCATACAACTCATATACGTAGGCTTTTGGCCGCCTGCGGTCGAAACGATAACGTGGCAAACTATTTTCTAAGACCTATCGATCACCACGAACACGGAATTTTAGACACCTCAAGTAGTACTGACATATCGCAATCAAGCAGGTTGAACAGATGTCCTAAGCATTTACGACATAGAAGAAAGAAACATTAAAGAAAATTAAAATATTTGGGTATTATTTTTCTATCTCGACGGAAAATCCCACACCCATCCCACACCTAAAGAAATCAGTAAGAAACTAGCCACTTGTTACCTAACTAACTTAATGAGAGAAAAACTGTTTGCTAACAGATAAAAGCCCTAATTTTTTATTTATCAGGAAATTCGGTTAAATAATGACACAACTCTTCTTATTACACGCTTCAGTTTTAATGAATAGCATAAAATTACAATTTAGGTAATAAGCAACACAACTATTGAATGGAAGGATTATCCCTCCATCGTATTCTGTCACGGCGTATCCTCTGTCTTTGCTTTAAGCTTAATTTTTCATTTTGTAGTAACTGTCGCCATCGTAATCGTTCACACTGTACATGATGTAAAATATTCGCTGTTCCATACCTTTCGTATACTAAATTCAAGTCAATCCTGTTTCTTAAGTTAGAAGAATATCGTGACTTGAAAATTTCTGATAAAATCCAATATTCAAAATTTATAAGATTTCTACAACAGCGTTCATTTAGCTTCCATACTTCGCATCCATAAGCTAAAATAGGTCGTACGAAGAATTTATATATCTGAAATTTAGTTCTGCATCGCAAATCTGGATCCAAGAGCAGCGAACGATGATGTTGACACCACATTTTTGCGCATCGAATTCGTTGTGATATTTCCAGGACCATTTGCTTCGTGCTCAGTTGTGGTAATCCAATGTTTTTTAATCTTTCCATTGCTACATATTAATTAGAAAGCAATGGAAATATTACCGAAATTCAGAAAATACTTGTAAATGGGCTGATTTGGGTTGTATAAATAAGCATTAAACAAGCGTCATTTTTGAGTTATGATAAGTGATAGGTGGGACTTATTATTAAGATACTCTGTGACACAGAGTACTTAATTATAATACTACGATTTACTCTGTGATATATTACGTCGGGCCACAGAGTACTTACCTAATTACTTTTTTTTCATAGCAGACGACTCTCCTGAGGTGGTGATGATTATTGTCGCTCATGGAATACCATTGATGTCGGTAACAAAGACATCACTGATGCATTGCCGGCCAAAAAAGAATTGAGATTTCTGGATCTCTAACACTATAAGAAAACATTTTACCTACGATTGAGTTTAGAAAGGAAGTGGCAGCTAGCAAATCAGTAAAATAAGCTACCAACATACGTAGGTACCGACGGATTGAAAAGTATAGAAATCTGCGACCTCCACCAGAAGGTTCAGAAGGGATTTAATAAACTTGTCCGAAAAAATTGATCGACGCATTTAAGTTGCATACAAAATATCGGCTACCTACAAAACAAAGTTGTCTGTCTCTAGTTCATTTATTCCGACAAACGATCTGAGTTTGTGTAGGACTTGCTTTTAATTGGTTACATAACAGCGCTATCGTCATACTGCTACAAGAATTGAAAGCAATTGTTCAACCACATTGTTGATATTTCCAATCCCATAACAAGGAAATGAAAATTACAGAGCAATTCGACTTGCAAGCAGACCACACATTAGCCATGATTACATTCCTTATAATCAGTTTTCTTTTTCCATTTATATTCGAGGTATCTCCACAATGTTCTATGGTAGATGTGAAAATATTGCTAGAAGGATGTGATCGGCTAACAGGGTTAAATGTGACAGCCGTCGGTGGCACCATTGTGAATGACCACAACTGCGATGTTCTTCTACCAAAGCAAGTGTTCACGGAGGAGCCTCTCTTTCAATATTCACTGGCTGATTCGGTTCGTTCTCAAATTTTTTTTGTGTGTTATTTTATGCCTTGAACAAGCAAACGGGCAGACGGGTGACCAGACGGTAAGTGATCACCGCCGCCCATGGACATTCGCAACACCATGGGTGCCACCAATGCGTTGCTGGCCTAGAAGGAAACGATAGGTGGTATTTGTGGAACCTGACTCACCGCGATGTGCGGTGACGAAAGTCAACCGCAGGTATTAAACCAAACAGTCCTTCAGAACATTCCCCATTGTACAGACGGTAGAATACACAAAGAGAGCCTACATCTCTCCTCAACTCCAGTGATTCTAATCCGTTTGTAAGCTTGGGATCGTCGACAAGACGAATAGCTCGCCAATGAATTCGTTTGAAAGGATCCACTTGGCCTGCTGGGACACCGGCCCAAAGATGGGAGCATTCTCCAAGTTTAGTCGAATTTACGCTTTGCATAATCAACCTATGCTCAGGCGTGAAGTAAGCTTAGCTCTATTGAGCACTCCCAATTTCCTTGCAGCTAGTTTGGCCTTATTAACCAAGTGGTCCCGAAATTGAACTTCATTCGAAAAATCGACACCAAGGATCCCAATTCTTTTAGTGATGTTAAGAGGAATGAAACAGATCAAACAGACAGTAATAGCTTAGCGATCAGAAAGTTGGTCTCCCGAACGTAGGGGCCTGCGTTCAAATCCTGGCACGCACCTCTATTTTGCAAATATTATATGCGTACTACAAGTTAATTATCACTTGCTTCGGTGAAGGAAACATTGCTAATCAGCTGGGGGCTGGGGGTCTTCTCATCTTCTAGGTAAAGGATCAATTGTGTGTTTATTACACGCTCCATTAGTTTGGAAAGCAGAGAGGTTATAGCGATTGGTCTATAACTTGTGCGACTTGTCTCGTTTTTTTGGGAATAGGGTGGACCAAAACTATGTTTCATGAAGACGCCACGATGCCAGCAGAATAGGAGAGTTGGAATAGGCGCGTTAAAACCGGGGTCAACTCCGGAGCGCACGTTTTTAGCTCCGTCGCATTCGCCTTGTCGATGTCGAGAGAAAAAAGCTTGATGCACGGCATTCTGAGTAAAATGCACGTCAGGCATCAGTTCACCACACTGCGCGATGGTAGACGCTGTGATACCTCCATCATCAACAGTCAAGTTCAACGTAAAGAGTGTGTCCAGTATTCTGTATTTTGGTATTCTCTTTTGCGGTGTGGACCAGGGTAATATCTGCTCTGCGCAAAGGAGGAAGAAACGATGCATTGGATTAATTTTTTTGTTTCTAAAAAGCTAACTAGGTACCTACTGAGTTTTCAGGTCGATTGTTTTTGTTCGTTCTTAATTGCTTGTAGTTTTTGATATTTTTTTTGTTTTTCCTAACAATTTATGTCCTCATAATTTTCTTTTAGAAAAAGTTCTACACAATAATTATGGTCGATCCAGATGCTCCTCCTCAAGTTGATGGAGAATTTTATCTGCATATGTTAAAATCAAATATACCGGTAAGTACATAATCAGGCAAAAATATTTTGTGATCTATGAAGCCCACATAATAATATTTCGTTTTGATAAATTATTATCATACTAATTAGCAGGTATAATTACTAATCTATGTTATACGTATTAATGCAATTAAACCATTTCCGAAGCATTCGGGTTAATGAGGTAGTGTGGTGGAGTGTCAAGAGGAGAGATCGTGTTCGGTAGTGGTAGTGTGCCATTAATTGGTTGAAGCTACCATGGAGTACCTACCGTCAGGATTATGCTAGAGCTGGACGTTACCGCCTATCTAGAATTTTAATAGGAAGGACCTGTCACTACTGCCACAAAAAGTAGTGATAACTAAGCTTTCATTCAAGGGCAATTTGGCTATAATCTAAATACCACCCTTTTCTGTCCAGGGACTGGCATTAAAAGCAAAGGAGACAAGTAAGACGATTGGCATTGATTACAGAGGTAAGGATGAGAGGGAAACATTAAGACTAGGTACTTTAAAAAGATACGTTGTGGATACAACGGCTTGTAGGACCGACAAAAACGCACAAGAGCCCCCTGATGGCAAATGGTCTTCTTCGCCCATGGACACCTTAGGCATCACTGATACGTTGCAAGACAAGAAAGAAAATAGAAGAAAGATAATAGACGTCATGTTCAAATGTTTTTCATTATTCTTGGTGCTTGGCCTGTCGGTCTATAAAGAAAGTATGTATCATATGTATAACTTAAATATGTATTATTTTATTAATCATATTATTATCATAGGTTATAAACCTCCAACGCCACCTCGTAACACAGGCCCGCATCGCTACCTCAGCCTGCTGTACGAACAATCTGACGGAAACAACTTCCTGCCCAACGTACCCACATCTAGAGGGCGCTTCGTCCTGGCCAACTGGCTTCGGGGCAAGAACCTCTGTGGACCCATCGCGTCTACACAGTTTCGAGTACAATTCTAGATGACGCCACTTGTATCATAGGGTCTAATATGGCTATATTAAAAATTTAAATGTAACTGTAAAATTTTACTTCATCTATTAATTTGGAATATTGCTATATCTAACCAAGCATGATTGGTGTTATGTGCGGATTGGTACCTTCTGTGGGTATTCAGTAATTGGCATCTATAAATTTAGTTAACATAAGAAGAAACCTATAAGTATAAAAAAACCATTATATGGGGATCTTATTTTTCTTCATCTTACGGAAAATTATCCACTGATAAGCTAAATATTGCCTCTAGACATATTTTCCGTAAGATGACGAAAATAGGATCCCCATATTTAATTAATCCCATCCCATCATAGGTTGGAACCTATCATCATCGTTGCATCATCGAACTAGAACCTAATTATAAAATAACCTAATTAATAACACCTAGGTACCAGGTACCTACGTGCAAAATCGCGTTAAAAGGAAATATTTTTCTATTATTACCATGTTTTATCTTCCATGCCTTCCGTAGCAATTTTCCATTAGCTACTTTATCTATTAGATTACGTAGGTACGTATTTAGCATAACATAATAAGCAACGCTGTTACTTGCTACAAATAGCTTTTTGTTGCCCAAGCTTCATTTGTAGCAGCCCTACATGGAAGATAAAGTAAATGCATTGCGCATTTAGGCATGAAACGAAAGTTTATCTGAATTAAATTAAAATTATGAGTTAAACATTATAAAACAGTGACAGGCTGACACTTATTTTACGAGGATTCCATTTTAGGCGGAGAAACGCAATCTGCATGACGAAAGACATGATGCAATGAGCAGAAAGCACTTATATTCAAAGTAATTGAAGGTGCGTTCGTACACAATTAAACAACTAAAATATTGCTCGCAAGCCTGGCGCCAATGGTTAATTTCAACGAGGCAGTCAAACGAACTTGAAAAATAATGCCTGCACGAGCGGAGCGTAGGCTGCGCACGCGCACGCGACACTACTCTCTCACCTTTCAGCCCACGCGCCTCAACCGCGCCTAATTTATATAAACACATTATTTTCCCATCTCACACTAACTACTGGTTTTAATCAAGTAGTTTACAGACCCTAATGATAGGCAGGGAAGCAGGATTTGATGACGCTGTGTATGTTTACGCCATGTTTACGCATGACATTTTTACAGCGTAACCATACCCACGAAAGGAACACAAACAAAGTTCGTGTCAAGAGATCTTTCGGAATGTGGCACTTTGCCTGGGTGGTCTTTGACGTTTTATGAATGCAATGAAATATTCCTTATTTGCAAAGGTTTCCAAATACTGTCATATAAAATTTGTATCTTCGATTAACAAAATTGTGATATTATTACGTACTCGTATAAATGTATCATTTGACATTTCCAAATAATCTTGAAGAAACTGAATTAACTTGTCGTAGTCTTCAAATGTTTTTCATTGGTTTCGCATATGTGACACTGATAACTAATTCAAACGTGTTGTTCTAGCCTTTATTCGTGTAATTGCATGGCAATATTCAAAGATCAAAATTGTATGTGTATAACGTAGAATTTTTTAATTCTATTATATTTTTGCGCTCTGGCCACGACTTTAACCACGTTTCCCGGGATAATAAAAACCCTTATTATCATTCCAGATAATGGTCTACCTATATGCTAAGACCTACCTATATGTTAAATCCGTTAAACTCACCCCAAAAACTCATACCACAAAACTCATCTCACGAAACACATCCCACGAAACACATCCCACGAAACACACCCCACAAAACACATCCCACAAAAATCCCCACGAAAAGTAAGTAGTTTTTGCGTGAAACAGAAGCAAACATTCATGCGTGCTTACAAACTTTTACTTTTTTCAGATAATATGTAATACATAGTTTGTGAATGAACACTAGCCAATTAAAGATGGAGGTTCTGTACCTACAGGATTGTACTTAGAAATGAGCGATGTAAACAATGGATGACTAAGTTATACAAACGATGAGCTGTAGGTAGGTATTCATAATTAATATTCCCAGAATACAAAATGTAATTCAATTTGACGGGATAAATAATAAATAAATAAATAAATAAATAACGCTTCACACTCATAGCCCCACACTAGGATTTCCTGTGTCGTGGGTGCCATGGACAACACACAAGACAAGGACATTCACACCCAGACCGAGAACAGAAATACAAACTCATCATTCAAATTTCTGCCTCGCTGGGAATCGAACCCAGGACCCTTGACGCGGCGATCCGGCATGGTAACCATTGCGCCACACGGGTCGCCACACGGGTCGGGATGATTAATAACATATTCTGTCTAAACCGCAGCAACTTCTAATAATGTAACAATAGTACAATAGTAATAATAATTAACAGTATTATAAATTGGAATAAAGAATGAAAGAAAAACCCTCCGAGAGACCATACCACGATTGTGTCGGATTTAGTCGCCTCTTACGACACCCATTCGGCGTGAGATTGGAGTTAGTATTCTAAACCGCCTTAATACCTCTATACAAATGAAAAAATAAAACCTGAGTAAACATTATATGTCATATAAATGTTCGTTCCGGCGGGAATCGAACCGGGCTTTTTTGTCCGCCATACGTATCGACGAGGCCAACTAAGCCACAGTCATCTTAATATAAAAGAGTTGTCTTTCCGAGATATTTTATCACAGGAAGCTGGTCTATCGTAAATTAATTGACGAAGCTCTCTAGAAATACCGAATCACTGAACCGGTTTGGCGTGTGCCTGCTCGCTCCAGCCGGAAATGCTCTAGACGCGCCTCAAGATACAGATATTAAAATACACTTATAACCTACGGACCGACTGATACCTGCTTTAATATTCATGACTGAATCTAAATCTTATTAAGGTTTTTATTTTTTTACACCGTTGGACTACGTGGTTGGACAAGAAACGGTTAAAATGCGTACTTACATTGACATTGTTTTTTTACCTATCATTTGATCTCGTCTCATTATTAAACACTAATGATTTATTAGTACGTTTAATAAATACAGTGTAAATTCAATGTAACGCCACTCGATTTAACGACAAACTCTCTAAAGCGTCGAAATCACTCTGCTTTGGTTGGTTTAGCTTGTCTTCCTTACAATGATACACTTTATATAGCATTACGCCCACTCTCAATAACGACAACAATTAAATAATAAAAAGTACTTTTTAAGTTGCCAAAATTAGAAAAAACTGCGCAGCTCTGTACGTTGAATAATTGTTCCGATTTGGTCCTATCCGTTCCTTGAACCTAGCAGTTTAAAATTGGTTTTAATTTAGCGTCCAATCTTCTAAGCAGACCCCGTAATAGCTAACGATATAAAAAACCTGTAGAACAAAAGCGCTCATTTCACTGTCGACCGTGCTTATGGTTTTTCTATCAGACTATCATACCAACTGCTGCAACCGCGAATTGTTTTTTATACATTCACTATCAGGAAACAATGCGGGCAGCGTTCAGTTTGGCCGGGAACGTGTCAATGGTTGCTTTATTGTTATGATGTTCATGGGCGACGATGACCATTACAATTAGGTGGCTTGTCTGGTCGTTTATCAGCAATTTATCGTAGGTACATAAAAAGGGTGAACCATACTCTTTGTTAGCTCTTAAAAACTTATTCTCATAAAAGTTACCTAATAAAATTATCAGGGGAACATAACTTTTAACGTGCCTAACACATTACCCTAACACGATTGGTATCGCCGGACTAAATCCCATATTGCTCTACGTACAAACATTAAGATTTAGATAGACCTCGACGAACATCATCTAAACTTAGAGGTCTATTACGGAATATACGGACACTATCGAGTATCGACAGTCCGATACAAGCTATCGCCACAGAAAGTGTTTATGGGAATGGCAAACACCGAACGAAACCTTTTGACTTCTGTCAATTTCATATACTATTAACTACACATTATCACTTTAACGTAATGATAAACTTTATGATAAGCATATTAGTTATTGTTATTTGAAGTAAATATTAATAGACATAATATTTACTAATTTATAATTCATAGCTTTATGTACATACATTTTAACAAGTGTACAGAGATAAAATTAAGCAAAGAATTTTTGACGTTACAAGGTAATTGTAAAATATTTTCATCGAATGTATAACTTTAGAATGAAGTACCTACCTACTACTTAGTGCCTACATTCGCTTTACCTGCGACCTTTTCATGACACAAATTCTTAATTAGTATCTGGCTTACTGTTACCCTATTCACACTACATTAGAACGTAGGCACGAATGAATATCAATTACGCGAATATTCCGTCGTCGTTATTATGGGGTTTACAAATATTCGACATTATATGATGTGAAGTTAATATTTACTTGTACTGTGGACTTGATTAGATAAGTCAATGTTTGACTGCAAGCCTTTCAGGCCTCGTGAAGAAGAGACAATACAATTATTTCCGTAGCTATTAATTGAAGTCAGAAGGTAAGTATTTTTCTCCCGTGCCCCATATCTAATTTATACCCAACGAACTCTACCATGCTAATAGTAAGTAGTACCTACTAAGAGAAGCCATTAGTGACCTAAATATTGAAATTCCTTGCTTCTTATAGTTATACCTAGCCTTCGCTCATGATATTTAGCCACTGGCGACTAACTATAATTACTTAGTTATCCAGTCTCCTGTCACAAACTTGATTCTCTGCCTTAGACAAGTTCTCAAATATAAATGGATTGTTATTAGTAATAGAAAATAATTGTCAGGTTTTGGATGAACTAATAACCAGATGAAGCCTCGGCTAACGATGAACCAATCTTTACCCGAATGTTAACGACACTTAATTTCCCAGTTCCATGTGACTCGATGTTATTATCAATGTTTTCAATCACTTACGATTGACGAGCGCTCATTATACGAGACTTACGATTCAATAGTGGCAAGCAGCTAGCCACAATTCAGTGTCGGGTCACAGTCGATGCTCACAGCTGTGAAAAGCCGAAAGTTACGATTTCCTTCCGGCCGCCTACGCCGCCCACGGAGGCGCGCCTCCGCACGCTAGTAGTATCAATCACAGAATTAAATAGAAACTGTTACTGTGATAATACCCAGATGTAGGCTAATGAATAGATATTACCCTACATTAGCGTTAGGTAATACGTTTTTACTGTACACTTTTATGTTAAACTGTCAAATGATAGTTGTATATCTCGTCTAATAGAAGGGCCAAAGTAAAAATTTTTAAAGTTAGAGAAAGAGAATGGTATTTCGAAAAACGAAAAGAATTAGTACATTTTACGATTGACAACAAATAACACGTACCTACCTACCTATCCACATCGCTCTTCATATACTGAGCTACGAGTATTACTCATTTGTTTCGATACTTATCGATTTGAGGTGAATAGGCGTTTACATTTACATGCTAAAAACTTAAAGTAAACTGCATATAGCGCAGCATGAGCATCTAATAAAAAGGTTAAATACACTAGGCAAAGGATTATTAATGAGCTTCTAATGCAATCATCGCCAAATCGAGTTGAATTTGTTTCTCAATGGCCGCTACTAAATGACGCGGCTACGTCATAGTTAAATCTGAACGAAGGCTAACTGGAGGCGTTAGCAGTGCCAAAGTAATTAAATTAATTAATTATTTCCTTTCAAATACATTTAAATATGAAAGGAATTTTCACATGTTTTCAGTTAATTCATACCTAATTAGTTACCTAATGAAAAACAGTTTTTTTTTATGTCATTGATGGGTAAGTTTCCGTCCATGATATCGCTAATATCTAAGTCAATTAATACCAAGGCAATATCAGCCAAGCAGGAAGCGAAAGGCCCAATGATTACCTTGAACATGATGGAACCTCTTCACTACCAAGAAAATTAAATATCAGGAGACACAGTAGTGTCTTTGCACCAAAGTACATTTTCAACATTATTGTTGTATGATACTATATTATGATGTGCTAAGTCTCTTTTCTTGAAACCTACCAAAACAAACCCTCACCAAATTTTTAACTCCATATTTTTAATTATTAGCAAAACGTCAAAATTTTGTACATTCACATTTTGTTTATTAATTGTTTCCATAAAACACTAAAAATAATTTCGATCTTTCAATTATTTAATGTTTTTCAGCAACAAAATTTACGATTACTCCGTTTTGCGATTCAGAGAACGATTTTTTACTATTTTATATACTGTAAGTTCTGGCCAGTACATGTGAGTTCTGAGACTTCGAAGCTTCAAAGCTCGAGAGTCATATTCACACGAGACTATAAGTATTAGACTTCTAAGAACGAAACACAGTGTTGTCTCTATGTTCCGTGCTTCTAAGATACTACTAACAGTAAGTACTAATTAGGGTAGATATTGTCCAGAAAGTGGTTCCGATAGATGGCGCTATACATAATCAAATTATTCACCAACTCTTAAGTTAAAACCAACATTCATTACATAATAGTTCATTCAGCAAGATTATAGAAACGACGAAGCAGCTATTCTTTCCTAATTCTAAATAATGTATCGGTATCGCAACACATGTATGTCAGAGATTGTGTTGTCGTTGACATTTTCCATTAGCAAGGTTAATATTGGCAGGGCTGGCGGCTGGCGCGATGGCGAGCCATCGGCCGTGACACGTCGTGTGTACGGCGAGATCCCCGATTTTCGCTGTTCATTGATAAAAACGTTCGCCCACGTTCGGAGGCTCCATTCACCGGCGCCACTGGTTGCGCAACGCGCTTGCGTACCCCTCCCCCTTCCCCTGCCCTCGCTTCCCCCCGCGACCTCTCCTCCATCGACTCCATCAGACCTTCATTCGGTGCTGCCTTCCGCAACAGATGTCATCATTCCTTGTAATACATGTAACGACACGTACCTAAAGCTTTCTTTATCTATGTTACCTACACATTGTTTTGCTATCCTTTGTGTTATTTTATTTCCACGTAGGATACAAGGATAATGTTAGCAATTAGCATTTTCCATTTGACTTTTTAAGGTGACCTTTATAAAGAGCAACGTGGGAAGTTGTTTTAATGCGTAAAGAAATTTTGAATTATTCTCGAATTCGAATATCAAAAGATCGGTCTCACATCTATTAATAACAATGAAACCTATCCAGAGATTAAATGGATCTAACAAACAAATAAAAGGAAGATTTTAACGACGTCTTTATATCGCCAATATGAAGTAGCCTATAAAAGGAGCTAAGGAATCCCAATTGAGATTATCGGTTTACACGATGTAATGTAATATCACGTAGAAGTCAGTTCGCTATCACATTAATGTCTCAAGGAGTGCTGTGGAGATCTTATTAATTGATGTGTAATTTATATAAGATAGATTTATAACACTTTAGAAGAACTAAATGACACAGTGCAGTCTGTTAGCTATGTAAGTATCTATCCTTCTCTAGTTGATAATCTTTTTAATACTTGTTAAGTCACCTCATTTATTACATGTCGTGTAAAAGGCAAATGGTTAGTTGAGATGCTTAATCTTATAGCAGGTTTCTTTTTTAGGATTCCGTAGTGTACAAAGTAAAGTAAAGTTTGTAAAGTACAAAGTCGTAGAAAAAAAATTTCAAGGATGTGTGAATGATGATTTAGTGGCGATGACTTTTTTCGTGTACCTATAGTGTGGGGTATCGTCGTAAAGGTCTTTAAAAATATTGTAGGTCGTCAAATATCATTTTTCCATTCAGTCAAAGTTCGTTTGCAAAATACTTTTTCGATTTTAAAATGCTAATTTTGTTTAGAGTCAAGTGCGGGGGACAGCCTCGCCAGAGGTAGGTAGGTATAAGTAGTATATAATTATGTATAATGAATTTAAGAGAAAACCTATGAAATAGTCGATAAACTACGGAATTCTAGATTGCGCGTGGCCTGAAACGCACTACGCCGGTTTTCTTAGTTACAGTAATTAGAACTTATTACTTTTTTATCACGTAAAGTGTTTATTTTATGGGCCTCGTCATCTGTAATAAATATAATTCATAGATACCTACGTATAATATACAAGTAGATATATTATTGGTGTGTATTTTAGAGATAGAGCAATAATTAGAATCAAACCTATCTGATTCTATGTGGACTCCTAAGTCACTGTATTAGACTTCAAAGTTGACATATATGTAGGTAACCTATCTTACTGATACAATTCATATTTAAATAACAATTTTATTTAGAGTTGTCAATAAATAGCAATAGATGACAGACAAGCTAATAAAAAATAAATTAGATATTTTTATTCAATGAGAGATTAATGATATTATTATAAGTAAAAACCACGTAATGATCATATCAAACAAAAACTGTTTTAAACGTTGTCACTTTAATGAGATATGCAACATGGTACGTCTTTATTATTTTCAGCCATCAATCAAAATTAATGATATTAAAAATATGCGTAATCACTTACAAGTTATAATGTACTCATATCATCATATTGACCTTTTATATACAGGGTGGATTTTTGAGACGGGTCAGTAAGGGCCAAATAAATAAATATAAATATAATAAATGACAATGACAACGCAAACAGAAGAATTACGTAGGGATATTTTATCTATGGGATATTTTAATCGAATTCGAAATTCAAAATTTACTTTCAAACTACTTATTTATATTTTTTTACTTATTTTTTTAGGAACAAACAAGGTTGTTTGGCGATAAAGAATATTACAAGTTGATTTATCGTTTTTCAGTACAAAATGTATGGAAAATGTTTTTAGCGATTTCTGACATTTCTAGTATGAGTACTATGGGACTATTTAAGGTATGAGTACCTTAAATAGTCCCATAGAGTATTTTGATCCTCATACGAAGTGGGATCGATACACATAAAAATATATTTTTTTGGATATTAGCACTTTTTTCGCTGACCGTACATTTCCTCAAAAATCTGTGAATGCAGTTCAGAATATCTTAAAAAGTTATTGATAGTCTCCTAGGAACGTTTTCCTGTAACTATAACGGTTAAGGTACCTGCCCTTACTGACCCGTCTCAAAAATCCACCCTGTATATGTATATGTATACTCGTATTAGCGTAACAGATCACGGGAGCTGTAACCTACAGGTGAACGCACCTAAAGTACCTGAACCAGTTTATAATTAAGAACGCATTTAAATTCATTAAAAATCGTTAAAACTTTCCACGATGCGCTGAGACACTTAGTAAAAGCGACACATTTAAGTGGATACACCAGTTTATGTTACTTGTATAAATCTTCGCACACGGCTTATAAATATAGAGATACACGGTTAACGAAATTACAATTTTGTGCGTCTGTAGGTTATTTTTTTTTTAATTTACGAAGGAATAAAAACTATAATAATATTAATTCTTACTCAACAAGGTATACCTAGGTAGGCTAGGGGGCTAGTCATTTGGGTTGTCGATTAACCCCTCTTCCAATCCGCACGCCTAGGCCTCCTCACGAGAACTTTATAAGGAGAGACCAATGCCCTGTAGTTGGCCATTAATAGACCATTTTACTTTGTTAAAGGTACGTGCAGGGTTCAAACCCAGGACGCTTGAGTAAGAGACCAACGTTCGTGCCACTAGGCTGTCACCATGATCTCGCACCCTCAGTGGAAAAAAAGCATAAGTCGAAGACGATGAAACGTAAGAACATTGAATTTTAGTTATCAATATGATTGGAAAGAGGGACAAAAGCTGCATAATATGCTCAATTTTTTTTCAAATTTTTATCATTAATCTTGACGGTTTTGTGCAAGAAATCGTTATGTTAATTCCTTAGATAACTTACTGATATTTTAACAGTTTTTTTGCTCTCCTGTAAAATGACAATTTTCATCTTATGCCTTTTTTCCACTGAAGGTGCGAACTATGCATGTAATATTTATCATTACTCTTTAGTCTTTACTTGTCTTAGACGTTGAGGACGTATTATTATAAACGTATAATGGCTGCGTCCACTGACATTGCTCTTAAAAGCATCGATTAACATCTGACGGATGATTTATTAGTACTTGGTGTCGCTTTTAAGTGTCAGGGCTTCACTCTTTGTCGTATAGTATGGACGGTGTCAAGGTGGCTATTTTTGTTGACACTGATAATACCAAGTTTTGTAACAACGTACATCTGTAGTATAAAACAATGAACATCTGGCTGGGTTAGGTCATTCGGGTATTATTCGCTTCGCAACATTACCCTGCATTAACCTTTCATTTAAAATTTCACGATATACAGTTACTTCAATTAAGGCTAGGCACCAGTATCGTATTAGTCAGATTAACTTTAAACTATAGCCCGGTACTACACTTATGTAAGGTAATTGGTATGGAATTATGAATAAGGCACGAATTTAAACTATACCTACTGTAGTTACAGTATAAAGGAGTAGGTATATGTATTCATAATATAAGAATCTAAAGTTCATAGTTAATAATTAACACTGAATTAGTTTTACTTTTAATTATGAAATCTCTAGTATTTTAATTTATTTATAAAAATAAAAATAAAACACAACCCATACCAAATTCAACAGTGAAATAGTGTTACGTACCATCACAATCATTTTTCATAGTAAAAAAATACTTTCTTGGTTATACAAACGTTGTTAAAAACTTAATATTTTTTATTAGACGAGATAAAAGTAACGAGATTGACTTGGAGTAAAAGTGGTTCAAGATTTATTATATTTTTTCATTTTATTCACTGTCTAATCCCTATAGGATAGCATTGTATCAATTTAACTCAAAAATATGTTAGGAAAAATGAGTTAGAAAAAAACGCTATGAAATGACAATGACTTAATTTTTTTTCAATATCTATTCATATTGGTACTTTAATGCCATCCTTGATCACAATTAACTAAATGACATGCAATTATAAGATAAAACATAAGTTTATTATTAGGCAGGATACGATAATTAAAATAGGCTGATGGCAGGAAGTTAGTATAAATAATACTAAATAATAAACCATAATATATTAAGTGGGTGTAAGCAGACACCTATCTTCGTACTTTGTCATGCGACGCGTAAATCCTGACATGTACGCCAACAATTATTCCTAAAACCCATTCCAAAAATTGGAAGCTTCTAGACAGTTTATTTTTATAAATCAGTTTATTTTTTCTTACCGAAAAGTCTGATAATTAAGGAGCTTATTTCAGAATTGTATTTTTGGTATCAAGTAGGTACCCACTATGGCTAAGCACCTACTTGATACCAAGAATACAATTCTGAAATAAGCTGCTTAATTATCAGACTTTTCGGTATTTTGCGCGTGGTTTTCTAAACACAATCTTTAAAGAATTGCTTCGATGTAGGCGAAGTAGCTTGTTTCATGTATAATTTATCTTTTGTAAATTGTAGCTCTGGTTTAAGTCATTGTTCCATACATACAAGTACATTGTATACAATACTCGACCGTTATAGTCTTATATTACCGCATAACACATAAATAGGCTTATTTTATTGATGCATGAAGTGCTCTCAAAAACTCATTATTCTGAATAACCAAATCTTGAACCAAAAAAAAACAAGACGTAAAATCGAATAATTTAATAGACATTAATAAAACTAATTTCCTGGACACAACTGCACAAAGCAGCAGCTAGCATCGTAATATATAAAGTTGTGAGCTTGCATTTCAGACGCTAATTAGGACGAAAGGCTGAAGGCAATAAATGTACGGTTGATGGCAGGAAGTGAGAGGCATAGATGGTGCCAATGAAACAATACTGGCGTATTGGCAAATAATGCGTTGTTGCGCGTGTGCGGGGGCGTCGCTTGAATGGCTGGCTGATTCACTGCGCCTCATTCATAACCCACTGCGCGTGCGCATCTTGCTTCCCATCTACATTCAACGCTGATATGCTTAAATCATTGAAATTAAACTGTTTGTACAGGCCTAAATAAGCTTTAATTTGTTAGGAGTATCTAGAATGTATAATTTTTAGACAATGATAAGATTAAATTGAAAATATTTATTATTATAGAAATATATCATGTTTATGTATAATTTGATGTTTATTGTCGCGGTACCATAATATTATGAGAAGCTTAGATGTAGGTACTATTCTATCGCACTTCTCCTAAAATAGAAACTTCTTCGTTGAAAATTTATCGCTCATACTTACATTTGCTTCAACGACAAGGATTTCCTCATATTTTATCGTTACGATACGTATAAACGCTCTCCATGGCGCGATGGCGGTCAGTCTGTAACCTCAACACAAACGACTTTATGTGGAGGCAAAAGGTTATGAGATTTCAACCCATAGATTCGCTGATAGCATTTAACCGGACGGGTAATTGTTTGGAGAACGGGCTATTTATTTTAATATAATGCTTTGGAAACAACATTACCTAACGAAAATAATGGTTATGAGCGCCGATGAGATGCATTGAAATATTGGCGAATAAAAATTGAGCAAGTTGTTTGTTCCATTGTGTGTGCATTTTACGTGTGCAGTTGGAAAACGAAATAATAATGTTTGTTGATTGAAACTGAAATAAATTTATTTGTTTGAATAGCCAAAAACGCGTAGATGATTATGGACATCAGAAATATACCGTACCAAGGTGATCATCCTCTCATGATTTGCACGCCAAGAAAGAGAGAAGAAAGAAAGAACTGGATCTCAAGCTCAAGGTCAAGTCGTTTGGACAGAGGGTAGTTGGTAGCTGGCCAAAATTGAATCGAATGACAGATATCTACAGTAGAACAATTTTAGTAATTTGAACATTTTTGTTCCAATCTTAGCCAAGTTACAATTACAACCAAATAAGTAAAGCACAATAAAATTATTGCCATATCGGCACATAACGCTTGAGCGATAAATGGAACCGATTCGAGATACCTAATCGGACAGTGGACGATGTATTTACAACTCGCGATTTGCATGCAAAACAATTGCAGGTTGCATAAATGGAAAATATTGTTTGGAAATTAACCTAACAAGGCGTGTCGTATATAAGTTAGATAAGCGATAGGTTAACAATAAATAGAGTAACGAGGCGGTCCAATATGTTTACAATTTAAAGAGAAGATAAAGGTTTTGTAGCGTCGTAGCCGCCACACCGCTCGCAAGAAACCTTTCGTAATGTAAACAAGATCCGATTAGATCTGCCTTGGATAATCTCGTCTTATTTATTAACACCTGCTGTAAAACTAATCTTCATATTTAATTAAGTCTCATGTTTAATAGAACTAGTATATTCCTCAGTCTAGACTCTAGGCAATATATATGGACTCTATTAAAGTTAATGGAATATCGATTTGCCAAACTTAACGAAGATCAATTTAGGGCTAGAAGTAAGATTATTACTCAACTACTGGTGTTTTAGTATAGAACCCTGGGCAGGCCTGTCGCACTCTCAGGGCGCACTCTGCACTTTAGTTATGGAGTTACAAGTACAAGGCGTTCGACGTGTCGGGCTAATTCAGAAAATTAAAGGGCTGTCACACGTTCGTAATCTATCACACATGTCACACGTTAGTTTGATACAACGCGCTGCATCGCGCTTTAACTAAAATTAATGCCAAAGCATATTGCATCGCATTTCGCAAGGATTCGAATCTCACGTTTTTCACGTTTTTT
The DNA here is from genome assembly GCA_963932265.1 of Thymelicus lineola. Classification (NCBI taxonomy): domain Eukaryota; kingdom Metazoa; phylum Arthropoda; class Insecta; order Lepidoptera; family Hesperiidae; genus Thymelicus; species Thymelicus lineola. Next base: position 8,239,062 of record OZ010693.1, on the reverse strand, counting down.
GTCGTATGTCAATCCAGATTTGATACGTATGCATACCTAAACACCTAAAATAGATAATATTTGTTTCATAGACAAGGTAAGTACACATTAACATAATACCGTACGGCCATCTTCTTAAGTTAAAGTACCTACCTATGCAGACATTGTCAAACAAAATAGTTTTCTGATCTACATACTACCAACTTACCTACTTACCTAGATTTATTTGTACGTCATTTGTTCATAAAAGTAACGTGGGTATACAATTATAACTTTCAGATTAATTATATTCTTTCAAAAAATACAACTCTAACATTACCAGAGAGGATAAGAGATAGTGTTAGAAAGAAAGGGTACTCATTACTGTTTCTGATTACGCGCTGTGCGATCTGAATTATATTTTATTGCGTCGGAGCAAGAGTCGCTATTTATTTAAATGATTTTGCGGAGTGAGTCTTCTGTACTATTATGTCTTCTGTGCCTTGGGCTTAATTATAAAATTGGGTATCTAGATGTTCTACTAGGTATTCTATGTTCAGATTTCAAAAGTAGTTGTGGACCAAATTCTAGACAGTCAAATATTGTGTAAATATAACGTCATATACTTAATATAATAACACTGTTACTTTATTATCATGATTCAAGAACGATTATAAATTACATAATAAAATATTAATAATCCATCGTTACGAAATATGTATACAGATTGCACAAAATGTAAAGGGTTGTCTTAAATGAGTCCATTTGGTGCAGTTAATTTTAATATTGTCAATGCAACCTCGATAGCGTTCAAGGATATCTGACTGAAATGCTAAGAATAGAAATTACTTGCGGTAACACGTACCCAACTTGGTTACGAGTTGGAATTTGCAGTATTGCTTTAAACAAGCACTTGTTCTATGCAAATTGAGTCTACCTAGTAATCTTATCAAACTCACTTTACAATTAGTAACTACATACAATGACATGTAAACCGAATGGCACATGCTAATTTTGGATATGTGATCAGTCTTCTACTTTGAGAGCATACTTAGGGTTCATGTATTTCAATTTATTAATGCTGTTGACAGCTACATAAATACAATTTAATGTAAATTTTAAAATACACATACAGTATGTGTCCAAGTTCTACATATTGTTATAAGTTTCCAATCGTAGGTATGCTACATTAAAAATATACTTTCTGGTTAATCCTTTCAATATATTTTGTAATTTAACAGACAAACTGACATACCTACACGTAGATAGGTAGCAACCTACCGCAATAAAGAGATCATGACTAAAAAAGTTCTAGACCGCACTCTTGTAAGTTCGCCCAACAATACATAAGAACTGACAAACCCGAATAGCTACAATACAATTTTTTTTACTGAACCAATAAAAGTACACAATAAATTTAAAAATTAAAAAAACTCACCTGCTTTTCAAAAAGCTATCATAATACCTACTACTATAGATGGGCAATCCACCAACCCGGGTTTAAGCCCGGTGGGTAAAAACCCAGGTGTTTTGGGTGTTTTGGGTTTAAACCCGATAAACACCCAAATTTTTGGGTTTTTACGCTTTTAAAAAAAAAGTAGAATAGTAAAAAATTGCAAACTGGTACAGTGGGCCACAGTTCCAGCTAACCATTCCCGTTTTTAGGGTGCCGTACGAAAAATCGAAAAACAGAACCCTTATACGATCATTCGTGTTCGTCCGTTATACGATCGTCTGTCCGCCCTTTACAGCCAATTTACTCTGAAATTTACTGGACCAAATAAGTTGAAATTTGTCACTCGTATGCTATTTTGTGATCCAAGGACGAAGGTACATAGTAAACAACAGAATTTTGAAAAAAAAAATTTTTAACGAATTCAAAATTCAACAAAAACTGTTTTGATAACCGTATTGTGTGATACATCAAATGAAAGGGCTTGTTGTAAGGATCTTAAATATATTTTTGTTATAGTTCTAGAATGAATAGTTTTAAAATTATCGAAGAAAGAATGAAAATAAAAGCCAAAATTGGCAATTCCACTCCGTATCTCCGAAACTAGTGACGCTAGGGTTTTGAAAAAAATACAGAGAATAGTTCTCTACTATGTATATAGTGTAGGTACAGACAGCAGAGCACAATAATAAAAATTTTGAAAAACTCCCCGTATTAGGCTACTGCAGCGCCCTTTGATGGCCTTCCGCTATAAAACATATCTATGAACCCGCTCTTTAGAATGCAAAAAACTGCAATGAAATCGGTCCAGTAGTTTTCATAAAAAATGGTAACATACATACATTCAAACTAACAAACAACCTCTAACCCCAAATGCATATACCGCCTTCATTTCGTTCCGTCCGTCGCGTCGTGGGTAAAAATTAAAGTGAAAAAAGGGATAGATACCATAGTAATAAAATAAGGCACAATATGTATATGCATTGTGAGTATTGGTAGAAATTACATTTTAAGAATTAAATATTAAAATAATAAAAATAAATTAAAATATTCTTATATCTTAAATTAAAATAAATCTTGCATGCCCTTTGGTTTACTAAAAACTAATGATCAACAACGCAAAGAAATTTACGACTTTCTCACAACCTACTTAATTACTTAACCATTTTATTAAATTTTAACAAAATTTCGGCGCGCTAGTGACATATCTACCTCTTTTTTACTTATAAATAATATCATTACTTAATACATGTAAACGGAACATTTGACAGTTTTTATTACGCCTCATTCTTAGCGTCAATAAATAGGCGAACAGAACGAACATGGCGGTCTCACTTCAAATCCACAATAAGATATTAACAACATTCGATACTAGATGGCGCTAGTCTCGTCTAAAAAAAGTTCGTGGGGTGAAATACCCTAATACGATTTCACACACAACAAATTTTCGCCCTTTTTCTAAAAAATTTTATTACGTTAAATTTTGCTTCTAATCTGGTGCTAATAGGTATATATATTTTCATGTTTTTAACTTCAAAAATGACAAAGATGCGTAATAAGTTGCAAACCCTAAATTAGCCCTTTATGGAATGATTTTCCAAAAAATTTATTAAAGTTAACTTTTGTTCATAACTACAAACTTACACAAAAATTTTCATATTTATAACTCTAAAACTGACGAAGTTGGTCTGTATGAAAGCGACTTCCATCCTCTATTTTTCCCCCTTAGGGGATGAATTTGTAAAAATCCGATAGCCTATGACACTCACAAATAATGTGGCTTTCTATTGGTAAATATACTTTTTTAATATTACATAAGTATTTTCAGAAATTAAGTAAAAACCCAATTTTTTGGGTGTTTATGGGTGTTTACGGGTGTTTATTGGGTTTTTACCAAAGCACCGGGTTTAAACCCGGTGCTTTGCCCATCACTACCTACTACCTTTTTGAAATCCTTATGGTGAGTCCTTTAATTTGATAATATTGCAATATTCGATTTATTTATACTACAAACAATGACATCTCACAGCCAAATATTATACATATAGGACAGGGCTCTGTGGAGGTACTCATTCGTATGTTCAGATCATCTGAGTTCAGTACTATGAACATAGATCTCTCTCTGTGGGCGTACTTATGTGTCAGGATTACCAGGATACTAAATAAAACCCATAATTCGACAGGCACAAGGATACTATCCGTTTATTGCCTGATAACACCCGATTTTATCAATTCAACGTTATTTAGTTGTTTACTTTGATTCGCGATACTCTCAATCTGTCTGAACACCCGATTTTATCAATTCAACGTTATTTAGTTGTTTACTTTGATTCGCGATACTCTCAATCTGTCTGAACACCCGATTTTATCAATTCAACGTTATTTAGTTGTTTACTTTGATTCGCGATACTCTCAATCTGTCTGTCTTATCGCGAATCAAAGTAAACAACTAAATAACGTTGAATTGATAAAATCGGGTGTTATCAGGCAATAAACGGATAGTATCCTTGTGCCTGTCGAATTATGGGTTTTATTTAGTATCCTGGTAATCCTGACACATAAGTACGCCCACAGAGAGAGATCTATGTTCATAGTACTGAACTCAGATGATCTGAAATTTACTTCTCAAATTCTCATGAAAATTATCTCACCATCTGGGTTTATCCCACGCCTGATATAGGACAGGGCTCTGTGGAGGTACTCATTCGTATGTTCAGATCATCTGAGTTCAGTACTATGGACATAGATCTCTCTCTGTGGGCGTACTTATGTGTCAGGATTACCAGGATACTAAATAAAACCCATAATTCGACAGGCACAAGGATACTATCCGTTTATTGCCTGATAACACCCGATTTTATCAATTCAACGTTATTTAGTTGTTTACTTTGATTCGCGATATACATATATAATTTCTTTATATTTTTTTAAATTTCACTTATCTAATAACACGGGTTATCAAGACGAATCTAACGATATCTTAATCATAATTATTATTATTTGTACGGGATTTGTTTGGAAGACATGAGGTAATTAAAAATATTACACGCATACAAGATCCGCGCGAAAAACATAATCCTTCCTGGCAGTCGGGTAAAAAGCACATAAAAAGAGAAATATAGAAATAAAAACTTACCTCTCAATCATGTAGCTTTGGGAAACTATTACTACTAGGGCTGCCAAAGTTAGGCTAAAAAGGGGCTGACTTTCTCTACTCTCAAAAGTTATATTATAGCACTTTGCTTCGCAAAGCAAGGAAGTGTTTAATAATGTTACGATCACCCTTTGTACCTATACGGCCTTAATTACTCAATAATAATGGACAAAAAAAGCAGGTTCCTATTTCAAATTCACCATTTTTGTCCTATGACCTTAAAAAATACATTATCCCTGTACCAAAAATATTTCCCGAAAATATTGTTTACATGTCGTGTTACAGCCTTTGAACTCATTGTTAAATCCTGACCAAGTTCACATCTTTATTTGGTCACAATTATGCCATCGAAGGCTAGCTGCATTATAAAGTTTCATAATTCCCGATGTTATTGCGGCGAGCTCCATTCTATACCTTACTAGCTTACCTGTCTACTGTCTGTGCTGAATCGGTTCATATTATAATCGTCTATCTCGTTGGAAATATGGAAGTGAGCAGCTCTATAAAGAAGGTACTCACAGTGCCACGAGATGCTTATCGTGTAACTAGCTGTCGCGAGTTAGCGACACGTCTCGTCCAGTCACCATCGGATACAATTTCTATTGCCATGCGCTTTTTCTACTTAACATGTATATAGGCTGGAATGAAGCTCACGACGATGCTTCCTGGAAATTAAACACGCAATTTAGAACATACAAAGGAATGTTTATTATCAGTACAGTGCAATAAAGGCGCAGATTCTCGTGCCTTAAGGCTTCTGTTATTTATGGTGGTCGGATAAGCAAACTACTTGTTTTTAATTTAACTAGCGGTAGTCATGAGCAAATGAAGTCTAATTAACAGATTTTGTGACGGTTTTATGTAACAGATTATTATAAAACAGACATTACATGCACCCACGCGCTGCGTTAAATTTGTGAATGGATCGTGGACAAGATTCACGGGGTGAGGCTGCTTGCAACAGCGTACGCCTACGTAGCCGTCGACTGGAGGTCGCCAACTTTCATTCATATGCCTAGCAAACAGTTTGTCAAAGCGAAAATCGTACCACCTATCTAACTAGACACGAATTGGACAAAAAATGTTAATGATGTAACACTCCTGTGTGCAGTTGTTCACGCAATCAACGGTAAAGGTACAAAAGTAGTTGCTTACTAATCAAACAATATGGAATCGTCAGATGTTGTCAACAAATTATGAAATTGATTATGATAAAGTGTTTATATTTTGTGACTTTACTAAAATCTTGAGTATCAAAAATAAATAGCAAACATCACAATATTCACAATATGTAAATTGAAATTATGTGTGACGCAAATTGTGCGGAAAGGTAAATATTGGTATGTGAAGTATAAACCTATTGTCAAACTCGGACATACACCAAATAATAAATAAACATCAAGTATTTCTCCACACAGTATCAATAGTAGGTAGTATTAAACTATCTAACCGCGTATCGCATAACCTTTTAAAAGCTTTATTACCAAACAAACTTCCGTACAAAATATGGGCTTGGGAACCATCATACTGACCCACTTTGCGAACTTTCGGATTAGTGTAATCCACTGCGGTTTACTTCCCTCATTAATACCTGTACATCTAATGAGTTAACAAAACGATAGGAAACCGATTTCTTTAGTTTTGCTGTGAAATATCAACATGAGTAAACTTCACAATATTATAGAGGGTGTCTCATAATTCACGCAAGATTACAATTAATTACTAAATACAGTTTTCTTGGGGAATACATAAATTAGGATTATTAAATAAATACTACTTAAGGGAAAATGACGTTCACAACATAATTAAAAACAGAAAATTTCGAAAAAGTATGGTCGAATCGGTCGTATTTTTTAATATTGTTCAATAATACAAATAGGTTTTTTAAGGTTTTCAATTTTATTATTTAACTCTAAGCTGTCAGCTGTTACACTGCATTTTGTTTTGTTAGCAACAATTGACACGAATGACAGCAAGTTCAAATCTTGCGTAATTTTTTGGGACATCCGTTATAAATGAACAATGAAGTGAAAACATGCTAACCACTATAGTTGACTGTGAAAATGCATTGCATTTTTCATAATGCTTTATACATATAGTATGTTGGTAGTTAGGTACCCAACACCTTTGCCATTTAACCATTTACTTGTTTTTTTTTATTATCGAAACCGCAATATGGGTCTATCAATGTTAATATTATTAAATATTTTATTAATAGTCAATACTCGAAATTAGCTGATTTGTCAAATGTTTTGCTATGTTCAAATACGTACAAAATTTTAATAATTAATTGAAAATCGTATACATAGAGATGCTATGAATGAACATTATTTGATTATGATTATAAAATGATTCACAAGAACACCAACTAGTGCACCAAAGATGATTATGTGCGAAAATCAAAGTTATATATTGGTTCCATAAGTAATATGTAGGTATTATGTAATAATTATAATTATGTCGTTTATAATAAGTCGTCTACTCTCCACACAATAAATGCCTTTGCTTTACACTTGCATACTTAGTGGGTACTGTAGTCAAACTTTGCGTTTCCAGATATCAATGATTCTTAATCATGAAAAATATCTCGAGAGTTTTCCACGATGTGCCTATGTTTATATAAGTACCAAGCACGATCTAAATCTTTTTCCGAAGCAAATAACTATAATAAATAATTTAAGGCTTTATTTTTATAAATTTTTTATAATTATTTTTTTATAATACTTTTATAAATTACGTGTAAAATATACCTACAAGTATTATACTTTTGAAAGCACCAAGTTGAGTTTATGGCAATATTGGCATAAAGTAAGCTCAGGTGCTAGTTGTTGCTGCGTATAAAAATCAGTTGCTAATGGTCAAATGGCCAAATTCAGCTCATCTGCCTGGTAAAACAGAAATACCTACCAATTAAACCTATCAGAGATAAAAATATGGGAGATAAAAATACAGTAATGTAATAAAGAATTAAGCGAAAGAAGGCTTTAAAATATTATATATAACGTATAAAGAAACAGATGCCACTAAAAACTTTATTAATGTTAAAACCATTCACAAATCAATAATCGTTAAATAAATGTTTTAAGTAGGTAATTAGAGTAGGGCACAGCCTAATTTTTTATTCTGTTTTTTTAGTATCTCAACAAATAAATAAATTAGGTCACATGTTATGTAAGTAATATGATGATGATGATGTGTAATAGTTATGAAGTAAAGGAGAATTATATAATATTTCAAGCACACATTTATGCTTTGGGCACTGGCAATAGATTTCGCGTGTAGTAATGTTATGTAATATCTGTCGTTAAACCTTGTTGTTTCTTACACTCTGGTTGACTGCTAATTATTCTGGTGCAAAATGCAAACTAGGCTACGTTCAGTTTTGGAAAAAAAACCGCACCTAACCTGCGTAATGTAGTATTATTACATGTTTCTAAAATATTATTACTTTCTTATTGTACTAACTCTGAGTTTAATAGTTAAGAGTATAAAATTGTCGCAGATCCAAGAAATCATTTAATTACGTTTAATTAAATTGACATAACAAAGTATTTGAACGACCATCTATAACCGTTTCAATCATCCAACCCAACGACTGAGCCGACGATGGCGTCCAAATATTCCCGACGTTCATTGACACGCGCCAAACCTGTTTTCGGGCGAGTTTTTCTGAATGGCCGCTTCCTTTGTAAGAGTAAACATATTCAAATGTTGCGATTAATTCATAGCTAGATAGTACCTTGCTTTTATGAATGGGATCCAAGGATAGAGGTGTGCGTGCCTCGTTCTATTTCGAAATGCACAATCACACATACGTGCTAAGATTTGCATACTCGTTTAGGCGAGCCACGTGCTGCCTTGCCTTCATCTCGAGCACAGTTACCTCTTCAATATTCGAGAAGTTAATTTTAAATGTAAATGATATTTGAAAGTCAATTCTTAGGTGCATGCGATCGGTTGATGTAATGGTCGAACTAATTTTAATACTTGACGATTATGTACCAACAATCGCTAGCAATGCATTGACAATAGCTTCATTAGAGCACGCAAACGCAACTGGCAAGTATCAAGTTCACAAGTACTAAGAACGATCAATATAAAATACTAAATACTTATAGATAGGCCCATTCATACAAAAAGATAATGTCTTGCGTTCACAAGCGAGCATAAGTAGGTCTTGTAACTCGTGGATGTAGATCTTGTTAATGTGATTTATAGGTGATATGAAAATATACATTTAATCATTTGAATATGCAATACCATTAATAACGATCTCAGAACCCCCTCGTTAACTCTTTGAAATAACTATAATACATTTTATCAGGGTATCATATTTTTAACAGTCAAGTTTGATTAAATGGTTGTATTTTATCATTTACATAGCCAATTAAGGTGACTCGATTAGTACTTATGTATATTAAAAGATCAGGAGATACTTAGGTACCTGTTTAGTAAATACATTATACAATTATATTTAAGACCATGTTATATAAAATTGTATAAGTATCTTCGTTTTAAGTAATCATAGTAACTCGATTTTTGGGTCCATAAAATTGTAATCTTCATTATCACTATTTACATACTTAACATCGTCACCATCTTGAATACTCCATAAAAATACGTCGCGATTTGATAATTGAGTTTTATGTCACAAAAATTCAAATAATTCTTCAAAGTATGAAACCTCGATTTCATAGTTTTTTTTTCATGCGCGTACCAAACAGATAAACAGAAGCAATTAATCAAGAAATTTGCGAAGATGCAAAAGGTCAAATGAAAGAAGTCAAGCCACAAGAAATATAATAACTTTATAAACAAACAGAAAAAAGAAAGAAGTCTTAAAACCCCGAGATGACGTGACTTGTTGATATGGTAAAGTGACAAAACTTTCCGAGTTTATTTTACTTTGATAGGGTATTTACAATATTATGTATTTGTAATTTTGTACGGCGATATTCAACCCAGTTGTACAGATCGTGGTCACGGCTAAACTGAAGTAGAGTTCCTAGAAATAGAATAGAATAGAGCAGCATTATTGTGTATCAATAAATACTTCCAAGAACTAAAAAGGTGGTCATCCATCTAATAGTCAAATCGAATCTCCACACCAACGAGAATGTGGTGCGTGCTGTTACATTCATCCTAATCCATCAGAATTAATTGAGTGGCCAATCTTTGCTGGTATAATAACGGTGTATTTTAAACACATTTCTGGCGCCAGTTTTCTTGAACTTAGAGTCCCCATTCACTAATATGTTGGTAATAAAAATAAGCTTTCAATAATTTGAAAGATCTCGCATAAATCAAAAATATTAGTTGCCTTTTATAAACAATAATCACTCAAGTGAGTGACGTTCCATCTACGTTTAAGGGTTCAGTAGAATGAAAATTATCGGTTTGCATTTCGACATCAAAAGGTACTCATATTTTATAGTATTCCTAAAATAAGTCCATGATAAGGCAATTTTCACGGCAAATGATAAAAAACTTTTCAAAAATACACCGTAAATTTGTTTTTTTTCTAATGTATCTTATTATTTCTATCTCATTTTAGAATTAACCACTTCATCAATTAGGGACATTATGATTACAACCAAGTCATGGGTAAACTTAAAACTTAATGTAGTCTTAATTATAGATTATCACGGCATGCATTATTAGTTAGAGATGACAATTTTTTCATAATTATATTGTTAAGCTTATCAACTTTTGATTAAAATGTTTTTCCCACTTGTCTGCGGTACGCTAAGAAGTAACGTAACGTCGACCTAACGTCCAATTTGTGTGTCATTCATGGCGCCAGCTTAGTCAAAAATGAAGAGCCAAGTACAATAAATGTGCTAGTGAAGATAATGAATGCAATAATATAATATTTTGATTCCGACAAAATAGTGTACAATACTTCCAATACATAATATACGTATGTATGTGTTGGAAGAAAATCACACAGCGTCGAATAGAAGTATGTATTGTGAACTCACCTGTAATTTACTTTCTTGTCAGTTGTCACTGGCAGAGTGCGCCAATTTCTTCGCCTTTTTGTTTGCGTAAAGTTATGGTAACATTGTAAGCGTGCAAACATGTCATAGTGTCTTCACTAGGAAGCTATAGCTTCTAAGCTGTGTAGTTTTCTTCCAACACGTAAATATTTTGTTGGAATTTGAAATTTTAGATCTTTAACTATGAAATTGGAGATTTGTATGAAAATTTTAACATTAAAAATTTTGATAATTTTTTTACTTTATTATAGCTACTTAATCAAAGTACTGGCCCAAATTATCTATACAATTTTGTCATTTTAATGGCAATTTCCTATTTTATTTAAATACATACCGAGCTTCCTGTAGTTATCATCTTTATTGGAATTGCACAGACATTTTTTTATTCTTTTAGTATGGAAGCAAAAAGGAAATAAGCTCTTGTACCAGAATACTTTCATATGAAATGGACGGATATCTGAAGCCCATTGTAAATATTGAATATACAATGTACGAGGCAAAGCTTAAAAGATCACGTGCCACAAGAGCTCTTGGATGAGCAAGCCAAGAGTCATTTCCGGTGCCAACACCGCCATCTATCGGCAAACTATAATAGAAACAAATACTACCAACAGAACTTTGTTGTTATCTTACTAATATTATACTCGTAAATGTGAATGTGTGTTTGTTTGTCCTTCTTTTAAAAGCTTGACGTCTTTTTGTGTTTAGACAGTAGGACGGCTGGAAAGTGATCTAGGCCACTTTTTACCACATTAGCAGCCGTGAGAAATAGGTATTGGTATAATTCAACAATATGTATAAAAAATAGTATCTAATATTACATTACAACTCTGCTTAATAGCAATTATTGGTTCAATTTTAGTTTGAAGTACACTTTCTATCCATCCATTTATGAGATTATAGACGTGCCTAGGCGTCACCGCTTGCACATAGGGTTGCCAGATGGTCGGGATTTGTCTGGATTTTCCATACATTTCACATGATGTCCAGAGTCCTGACAAAAATACGAAATGTCCCGACAATTCATTCAAATTAACAGAACGCGTTTGCCGCACACGCTTTAGCCGTATTTTTTTCGTCGCCAGCTCGTTTACCAGCTACTTCCAAAATTTTTTTTGTCCCGACAAATTTATTTATTTATTTATTTATCTTTTACTGTCACAACCTTGATACGAAGAGGTACAATGGGCGACTTAATGCCTGATGGTATTCTCTACCAGTTAACCCTGGGAGCCGGTGAGGAGATGTGGTATATACAATGCCAGATATAAAATACCACCAGTGCTATGGGTTGGAAGAGAGACATTAAGGTTTTTCGACGAACGAAGTCCTCTGTCATGTATTGAGCAGACGAACTGAAAGTTTTCAAATCCGGACAAATCCCGTCTTTTTGAAGTTTTGTCCAGATATTTCAGTCTTGCCATCTGGCAACTCTACTTGCACACCTGGGATCGGAGCTGAGCGTTCTGAATCCAGTGGATATGTTCTTCAAGTCGACATTAAACCTGACCAGAAATATCATAATGATGATTTTTCGATGTAGAGTCATCTTTTCGACGTAGACACTTAAGTGAGACGAGACGACACTGTTGCTCAGTTCCACCGTGACTGCTAAGCGATGATATAAATGACGTAACATAACGTTTTTGTTCGTGCTTGGAGCGTCGCGTGTCGACAACCAAGCGAATCCTAGAGTAGCGATAGTAGTGTGTTAGAGTTTATTTATTTACAATCTCATAGCACACTGGATAGATATACTTACCTATATTATATTTACCTACTTATTCAACTTGACTCATAACATAAGTTACACCGAGCAGAATCTCTGCTAATTTATAATCGCCACTTTCATAAACATTGACTCACGCATAAACAAAACAAGGCTATATCGTGTTGGCGGTTGGAGGACTAAACTTGATGTAATATGCAAAGTTACGCAATTGGCCTCATCAGCCTCATCTTCTATTGATACACCATTAGTAAGTATACCTACTTATGTACATTACTCTAATGACGCCTACCATTTCTTTCTATATTATCTACGCTAAAAAAATCTGATGACAACATTGAAGTATTACTCGTATTACCTACTAGCGTATAGAACCGACACCGCGAACACCATGTATGTCCATTGGCGCCACGTGGCTTCAATCTTCAATGGATTCGTTCGATTTTGAAAGGAGAACCGGGGCTCAATTTTGAAAATCGAACTTCCCGGGCGGGATACACATTTTGTTCGAGATGTTTGTTCTATGACATTATACTTCAATGGATGACAATGACAGATCAGTGTTTTTGTGTTGACAGTCTGTTTATGCGCCATCTTTACATATTATTAGTGTCTTCAAATTGTTGTATGGGAAAAGTGGAAAATCATGGGGAAAGTGGAAAATCGACTTTATCAATGGACCGAATATGCCTAATGCTTTGTGTTATTGGTCTCAAACCACCTTCGGATTGTTGCCTTTCAAATAAATGAAACCATTTTGAGGCATATCGGTTGGATGGTTTTAGTCTATAATGCCCGCCTTCCACTGCGGAAGGGTAATGAGCGGGAAATAGCTGGGAGTAAAAAAGGTTTTGGCCTTCCACTGAGAGAGAGTTAAACTGAAAATTATAGTTTGCCTTCCATTGCAAGCGAGCTTCGCGGAGTGAGATAGATAGGTAATGAGATGAGTGAAGGTGTCTCTACAGTTTTTAAATCCATAAAGACATTGTAACTGTTTATTGTAGGTACTCAAGTTTTCATTTGAACATTTTTGAGAGCTTGAACTAGTCTCCGTTAGAAACATAGGCGGCAGATAATCCGTTATCTGTGAAATAAATCACATTGTTGCTGGCCACAATCTTAACGTGTATACTGTCTGTGCACTAAAATTATTTCAGTATTATTCAAAGTTTATCTTAGATAGTTTGTCATCGTTAACCTTAGAGCACTATGCTTATTTAACCTTAATAATAACAATTATTGACGAAATCAGTTGTAGTATAGTTTAGCTTCAGACCTTTATTGATTGCAGGGTAGGTATAATGTCTCCTGATAATAGTAGAGGCACAGTACACATATATAAACAGTAACGTGACTCGGCCCGATTCTCGAAAAACTTGCCTACGCGTCGCCGCGCGCTAGGGCTGTCCGCCGACAGTATTTTAATTTTATAAAACGACTTGAGTTTCTTTGTAGTTTTGTATTTATAAATGTTATATTTTCTATTTTAATAAATGCAATTCATTGTGAATAAAAAGGAAGTGTTCCATAAAAATCTATGTTGTGTTTTTATTATTACTGTGAAGGTTCGTAAGCCTTCAGTATTGTATTAGAGACAGAGAATCTTAGGGTATGGTAAGTTCTTCTTGCAGGTTAAGGTAAATAAAAAAGGTACAACTGTCCGATTCTATAAACTTTATACCTATTGCTAAATTAATTTATAACATTGAAATCAAAGTTACAGTAGCAAGTAGCAATAACGTTTTAATGACAAATTAGACGCAAATATTCAAATTACAATTATTACAAATTACAATATTAGGTACAATTATTTCCAGACGAGATTCATAGATTCATCATTATATTCTTTATCACGTCATTCATATTATATTCGTAAAACTAAAAAAATTGTTATTTGTACCGACCGGACCGTGGTACAAGCTCCGCTCGTTCGCCTGTCGGCAATCGCCACGCAGCGGCCGCTGTTGCCCACGTATCGCACGCGTATTCGGATGTGGGTAGGTATAACGCGCTTTTCGGCCGTTTGTATGAAGAGCGACTACTGTTTATATCTTTACCGTGGTAGAGGCCTAGAGCGTACTCCACCACCCTGCTCCATTGCAGATTGGTGAAGGAGATAAGTGGCTAACAAATCTAGGAAGTTTTAATGCTGCTCGAAGGCCTCCGAAAAGGCCAATTATCTGGTGATAAGAAACGTGCCCTCCATAGTACAGTTATACAAACCCAGTTACGACAATTTTCTTTGTTAATTATCTTAGATTTCTTTATGATATTTCTAAACTACGCTGAAGGCCGACGATTTTCTTCCAGTAAGGGTAAGTAAATTTCGAGCCGGCAAAAAAGCGTGGGTTCTTCGACACTCCGACTGAAACTCGGAAAAACATTTACGATCCAACAATCTAATTACCTAACTGACTACCATCAGACGTTATTAGCAGATGTGCATATTCGATCACTAATAAAATAAATAAAATGTGCGCCAGAATATAACTTTTAAACTTAACTTTTTCAGAGTTTTATAATAACAACCTAAAAAATGTCTTTATGAAATAATTTATTACCTTTTAAAGGGATAAAATTTTCTGCAACAGCTATTCTCCATTTTAACCTCTAAATAAAATGAGGTTGAATTGATGGTCACTGCAGTCGTTAAGTAAGTAATTAAACTAGTATAAGCGTCGGACAAGGTTAATCCTCAAAGTCGATCAAATCGCAGTTTTGTTAATGACCTACCTACTGAACAAAAAGCTTGATTCTTGGACATTGCGAGTACTTGTTCGCGGATGCTTCTTGAACTTTGGAGGTTAATTATAACTGTCTTGTATGCCAAGATAGGCAGGAAATCCTAGTGCGGGGGTGTAAGTATTTATAAACGAACCTTATTTAATAATGCGTCAATATCATATAGGTATCTACGTGTTAATTCTGTTTGCTGGTTCGCCTACTCAACTACATATTTTTTATAGTTTTATACCATCTTGATAATGTAAGGAGTCATGGGCGTACATAGTTTCTGACCCAAGACGGAAATCAAAATTTCAAACTCTTTTATGGCAAAAGTGGGTACGAACTTATAAGCATACGAAATTGAAGACACTATTAGTTAAGTATGTTGTATATAGTTTTAGGCAGTTCTTTATTAATTTTGAGTCCTTTTATATTTTATTCAATGTATGTTCTCGGTGCTTATGTATGTATAATATTTGTAAATAGGAAAACAACTGATAAAGACTATTTTAGAATGGTAAGGTGAGACAACTGATATAAGTGAAGTCTCTTAAAATAATATATACCTAGTTGAATGATAGCTGGCTTCAATCCATTAATGGCCCACTACTGGGCACGGGTCTCTCCTCTTGAGGAGGCCTAGAGCATACTCCACCACGCTGCTCCAGTGCGGATTGGTGGAGGGGTTAGTGGCCAACCCGAGTGTCGGAAGTTTTCAAACCACCCGAGGGTCTCCGACATGGCTTAACGAGTGTTATCATATTATGATAACAACCGGGACCGACGGCTTTACGTGCCCTTTGCTTTTGCTTTGAATGATTGAAAAATGATTCAAAATAAAATATTAACTTCATCATTCATTGGATTTAGTTTGTGACCAATTTGGGATTCAGTAACGAAACCCAAAATACCCAAATGAGATGTTCTACATTCTACGTTAACCAAAACTGTTTTTGGAACGAAGTTCCTTATAGCGCGTTATGAAAGGGGGCTAGACGGATAAAATTCTTACGAAAAGTTGCCACGACACTTTTTGAAGTGATTCAGAAAGTTTTTACAGAGATGGCACGCTACTAGCGTGATTCAGAAAGTTGTACATCTCGTTTCATATTACTGAATCACACTGCTGAGCGCGTAAAATAATACTTAAATCGAAAGGAACTTTGTTCCATCCGGGTGTCCCTTGACACCTCTCAAGTTTTTATTCGAAAAATATCCCTAAAACATGATCTGTTAAAATAAATTGTAATCAATAATTATTATTAATTCCAACCTTTATCATGTTACGTTCGTTCCTAATGTTCAATCAAAAATGATTCTGTCTCGTTAACCAATACCTGCCGCTAATTGCAGGTTTAATGTCCGGGTGTCCGGTTCTATCGATAATTCGATAAGGCGGTTGGATTATCGAAGACATGCGTTTTATTGAAACTAAATTATGTTTTTGACTTCGCACACGTGTCTATCGAGGAATATTAATATTACACTTAGTAAATGGACAATTACACCGCTTACGGATAATAATTTAAGTACCCTATAGGTACATTGAAAACATACATCTCGAATAAAATGTGTGTCCCACAGGAGGTTCTATTTTCAAAATTGAACGAATCCATTGAAAATTGAAGCCCTTTGGCCCCAAATCACTAGGACATCAATCGTGTTGGCGGTGTCGGTTCTATACTCACCTTAACAATTCAATATCCCTACTTATTTATAATTTTATATTTTTTTTGCGTAAAAGAGTAACAAACATCCATACAAATTTCCACATATAGAATATTACTAAGAAGTAGGATTAAATAAATAAAAATAAATATTTCCACTTAGGTACAGATAACAATAATGTTCTATGGGGGGCGTTCTTTTTTATATTCGACGATCTATACCCATTTAATCGTTTATTTAGTTGGAAGTGGAAACCAGTGAAGCCACAGCTATCATATGGGTATACCTAGGTATGGCGCAAGCGCATCCGTAGGCGGCTAACGGGACGCAGCGCCGGCGTCGCATCGCGTCGTCAGTCGGTCGGGTGCGATACCGTTTCGCAACGCTACTAACGCCACTTACGACATGGCGGCGCCATCTGCCGGTAATAAAACGTACTATGGCATTGATTGAACACTAGCTATAGGCTTTTATTATAATTTTTTTTTTACGTTGAGTATGCATGGCAAATAATATGTTTATTTTTATTCTATGGTTTATGCCATTTTTTCTCCTCCGTAATAAAATTTCCTAAAGAGTATGGATGATAGAGGTAAAGGAGAACCCTCCACAATGGTGCTAGCAGAGGTATGCAGAGGTGGTAATATAAATATCTTATAGCAGTTGTTGAGAGATTGAAGTAGGTATGCCGAATTAGATAGTGACAGCCCAGTATTTTGACCAACCGTTGCTATCGTGGCGCCACCAATTTAATGCAGTTTGACTAACCACTTTTGCACAACAGTCTTCTTAGATATATCTTCGTAGATCAGAGGTATAGATAGAGAGTAGGTTAGTCTTAACAAGATTTTTTTAAACGAAAATGAACATCAATAAAAACTCTATCACTATCGTTCACTTTATTTCTGTGGGTAGGTACTTATTTCATTATCGTTTGAAAGAATTTGAAAGTCATACAACTCCATAAGATTTATTGTTTTTGTCATTATAAACAACAGTGTGTGCATGCCTTATAGATAGATAAGTAACTGTCTATTTATGGCATCGGTTCGGATTGAGTTATTTGCGCCCACGTCTCCGATATACCTACAGTAAGCCATTGACATGTACAATTGAAGCCATTTAAGCCTATATGAGTTCTGATAACAAACAAATGAGCAATGAACAGTTTTTGTCTCAATAAATTTACATTTTCTTAATAGGATGCACTAATGTTAGGATATTGTTCTAATTAAAGATGTCCTTAAAATAGGTGTCTACCTACAGCTACCTCCGTAAAAAAATATACCTAATAGTTCGGTACTTATTAGTTATTAGTTACCAACAAACTTATATAAATGTACCTAAAGGTGGACAATATATTTTGTAACTTGATTTAAATATTTATGAAATGTTTACAGTAGTAATATTTCATTTAGTCACGACTGTTTTCTACAAATTAAAACTATAAGTAAACAAATTCTAGATTATCAAATCAAGCGAAAAGTGTTTGTAACAAACCTACTTCGAATAAAACTTATTTAATTTCAAGCTTTAGTCCGAAAGATTCTTCAGTCAATTCATAAGTTTCAACAGCTTTCAACATACATACCTACGTCACTCGCCAGCTCTCTTCAACCCGTTGCAATTACGAAATGGCGTAATGAGCGGGGGCGTTACGTAAACAAAGAGTTGGGCGGACCTGCCACCGGCCGCCTCCCTCCCCCTCCCCTTCCCCCTCCCCCTCCTTCCACCACGACCCTGCGCGGGAGCATAATTTAGCACTCATGTCGATTCGGCACGCATATCGTGCCTAGCGTAACGGCAACGTTCTTTGAAAGCAATTTTTTATTTTATGCTATTTTTTTTCGTATGTCACTATTTTTTTATGTTACTATTTTTTTTTGTTTTTTGTATTTTACTATTTTTTTGTATGTTATGGTAAATATACGTAGTAGGTGCTTTAGGATTAATGTATGTTATACTTACCTAGTACCCAGGTGCCTACCTGGTCCATCAAATAGGTATTTTCTCGCAATCTCGGTTATAACTTGGTTTTATTATGGATATGGCTATCGAGAGCGAACTAAACAAGTCGTAGGTAAGTCTCATAACCTAAATCTTCTATTTCAGTATTTTGTAAATAATATAAAAAATCGTGTTGCGGTCATTAAAAAACAAAATTTCTCCAAAACCTTTCCTAGTTAGATATGTAGGTACCTAATTCTGTATACCTCTTTATTATTCTGACAACTAGAAAAGCCGGATTATCGCCAGGCATACTCCAATGTATGCCAATGGCGCCACATGACTAATCTAATCACACGACGTCTGTGTCCAGTCCAACCAAAATTCACATTGAGTACCGTGAACAACGGAAAAGACATATAATTCGATAATACTCAGACGTAAGCGGTGGCACAAAAAAATATGATTATGAGAAACTATTTTATTACACGGAGGTCATAATGATAAGAAGTATAATATCATGAAATATAGCTACTTATTAGCCTCAATTTCAAACAACCAAGACAATATTAAAAATGTTTGTTCATTTAACTAGATCAGATAAGTAGGCATTATACCTACTTACATACATGATACATCCTTCTTGGGAAATGCTTGAAGATAATGGAGCAAGGCAATGTTAAAAATAAACAGAATTGTTAACAAGTAACCTCTCGGACAGCGAACCGATCTACCTGGCTACCATAAAAGCGGCAGTGGAATTGGAGGAACAAACACTAATGATTTTCTCTTATTTACATTGAACATTAACAAAAATATTCTTCAAAAACCGACGTTAACTCAGCGACCACATATGGCGTCGATTTGCCGTCAGACACTAATTAAGAGCGACACTAGACAAATATATCGCCTTTTATGGTCACGGCCGACATTAAGCATACTGATTGGTAAATAAACAGAATACAGGATAGTAAGGCCAAGATGAATCAGCTCTCGATCGAGCCGTGATTAGAAGCGATTAGCATGCGCCCGCGCACACGGCGTCTACCAAACGACCCACGTGGGAGGTGGGAGGACTCTGTACCACTATTGTCTTACAACACGTTATAGCATTATAATGGCACTACTATTGCACACTGCTTATGTAAATCCCTTTGAGAAATCAATTTGTCGATTGTAATGTATTCATGCACGGGCATTAGTATCCGTGATACAAAACCATTCTTATAACAACCTGTCAACGAGTCGGGATAGGTTGTCGCCTTGTTTAATAACTTATCGCTAGATTCCGATCCCCGCAGCGACTTGTCTTCAGCTGAAATATTATGAGGTGCGTCGGATGATGAAATATTTCCGTACTAGCTATATTCAAGGGTCAAGGTTCGGCGAAGCTTCCATTTGTCGTGCTCCTCCTCACTTACCCTCGGCGTTCGCCGGCGCTAACAGATATCCTGTTTTATTGTTAGCCTGTCAGGGTAATATATGAGCAGCGCGCGTCGATAGTATCTCAGTGCCGGGCTCGGGATATCATCGGGAACCTATAAAACGATACCCGCCACGTATGAGTGAATATCGACTGAGATATTAACGGTTGCGATGACTCTCGCGTTGAACATTTCCGACCGTTTTATTGGTGTCGGCGCCACCGGCAACTTTCACGTCGCGCAGACAATGACGCTCAAATTGGAAACTTAAATGATTTTTATAGCACGCGTCTACGCAACCTTAGTCGTAACAATCGCACGACGACGGCTCAATCGCGATCGCCCATTACCCACACATGAACTGTCGTAAATTCCGTGAGCGAACGGCCACTTAACGCGGGTGCGATACTCGAAGTTATTCCGACTGTTTGCTCGTTACCGTGGAGTAGGTACTTCTAACGAAGGCACCCAAAAACGTTCCCACAGTCGTCTATCACCGCGGAAAAAAAACAAAGTGTCTACGAATTAACACGTCCGTGCACCGAGTGAGTATGAAAACACTCTGCGCTCGCGGAGGGCCCTTGTGCTGACGAAGAGCCGCGTAGCCGTCCTGAATCCGCGACGCCACCGGACACTTGTGCGTAAGATAGATGTACCACGGCGTTAATTTACATCAATCTTAATACTGAACACCGTCGGGTCTGACTCGAGGGCTATTAAAGGTCGTGGCAAGCTTGTCTCTTCAATGTGAAGCGTTTTTCGTCATTCATTTCTTTTTACTTTTTTAGGGTTCCGAATTAAAATCGGAACCGGTTTCGTCATGTCTGTCTGTCCGTTCGTCCGTCCGTCCGTCCGTCTGTCCGAGGCGTAGCGCCGAGACCCTTAGCACTAGAAAGCTATACTTTTGCATGAATACACATAATTATTAAAACTGCAAAATCGTAGAATAAAATGTGAAATAAAAAAATATAATAATATATATAGTGCAATTATACAGTGCAACCTTAATATAACTAACCTCAATATAACGATTTCCTTCATTTAGCGATTTTTTCCAATAGAACTGCCCGTAAGATCCAATACAAAATATACCTTTACATTACGAAAAAATTTATCAAAAATCTTTTTACAGCGAATTTTCAATCATTACAGAATACAAACAGAAAGTATTATTTACCTCTATTAACGATTTTTGGCAACTTATAACCTTTATATAACGTATCCTGTCCTAACAATTAATCACACAATAATTCATGTCTCGATAGGTTTAGAAATGTTAATTTTTTTGTACGACAATCATTGTTGTTTGATGTTCAGTACTGTTAACACTGTAGTTCGTCATTGTTATTAGTTTTAAAGTTTGCAATGGCTGATTTTTTTTACCTTGTTAAAACGAATCGCAGACTAAACTGAACTCTTTATAGCAAACCTCATCATAACAAATTACTTGATATAACGATTTTTTTCTAATTACTGTAATATGATGAATTTACAACGAAAACTATCACGGCAAAAGTCCATAAACTTACTACTTCGGAACCTTACATTGCGCGTGTCTGACATGCACTTGCCCGGTTTTTTTAAGTTACCATTCCTTATTACAATGATCATAAATTTAAATTTATACGAGGGTCACAAGTTGTTTTAAGTTTTAGCGCATTTTTTTAGGTCCGGAAATTCGAAGCTAGGTGTTAGTTTGAAGATAAATTGCAAGTGCTGCGTCCTCAGTTACACTACTCCACTAACTTGTTGGACAAACAAGGGTAGTGTGTGAATTGTGTGAACCGCAGTCCAGTTCAGATTGGACGCGCTTGTTAATGCACTACGTAAACTTTTCTTAATCTTTCACTTTGTACCGCTCACTGAGAAATTAACGAATAAAGAGTATGCAAACATTGGCTAATACTCAGCCTGTTAGCAAGTCTGTTTAATGATTACGAGATTTTAATTTGTTGAATTCGTCTGTTTTTGTGCGAATTAATATGAGTTGCCAAAAGTTGCTGACATTTTACCGCCCGCAGCGAACACTTGTAGCTCTTCGGGCGGTGTATCTGTAATTATTCCTAACAAAATAAATACCTTGAATTATATCTATATAAGTCTTAGGTTTACTTTAACATCGCAACTCATAGGAAGGTATTATAATTGATCAAATGCTCGGGTTTTTTCTCATACGATTCAAAAAAAGCTTCAAAAAAAGGAGAAGGTTCTCAATTCGACTGTATTTTTTCTTATGTTTGTTACCTCAGAACTTTCGACTGGGTGAACCGATTTTGATGATTCTTTTTTTAATCGAAACGTGATGCTTGTCATGTGATCCCACTTTGAGCGAGATCTGACAATAGCATCCATTGGAAAACCATATTAGTCTTAAATTAGCATTAAGTATGTGCGCGACAAATGGACGAATAATTCAATATCACGCCAACCGATTTCGATGATTCTTTTTATATTGTTATTGGAAAAGATTAAAGGATGTGCTCCATTTGAAGTTGGATTTTTTTAAATTTAGTATGCACGGTAGACTATGAACTGAAATAACATATAGGGTACCTTATTATCCCGGAAAGTGCGGGCAATGACGCGATCAGAGGGCTAGTAACTAATAATAAGAATAGTCCACACACCTAATGTAATATAAAAGCAATAAAATAAGTATTAAAGCCGGAAATATGGTACACAGGTACAGAGCTAGCTGGCGCAATCAGCGGTGGGTAATAATAATGTCTGGTGCGCGACATTCAGAGGCGAACGTGGCCAGAAGGCGCAAATAAATCAGCATTTGCTGGTAGATGGACGGTTTAATTATTGATTTATTGTGCACTGTTCGGAGCGAGGCGCCGGCTAATTGGTCGTGGCGAGCGCTCGCGTGACACTCCCTATACTAGAATTATTGAGACAAAATCGGCCAATATTGAACTACACGGCAGTACCGCATGGCTTCGTTGTTTATCGACCCGAACAAGCCTACAATACGGGCGCAGCCTCAGCTCCAATTAAAGTAAATTCGAGGTGCATCTAAGTGGCTATTCATGTGTCGCACACAAGGATGTTTGCTCGTCACATATGCTTCCGAAGGTGACTGGTTACTTTGCGAAGCCGGAGTTTAAAGTGACGGCGTTCGCGACATCGTGCTAGCGTCCGAAGGTTTTGCATCGGATGCTTCTACAGTCTACACCGGACGCTTCGTAGCGGTGAACCGAAAAACATGCTGAGGAAAAACAAACAAGCGTGAGACGTTTCTTACATTTCTCGTAGGTAAACGTTGTGCACACTGCACACTACATAGATGAACTACATTTTGTGTTAGTAATATTTTTGTATATAAAAATCTGACAGTAAAAGTCAAAAGCAACACGAAATGGGTTTAAAAGGTGTTGGAGCCAATAAGAAGAGGGTACTTATAAGTTATGTGTTCTTTGGCATAACAATAGGTTCTACTCACTTTTTATTTCGAATGATAACCATTATTAAAATAAATAGGTATAAATAAGAAAAATGCAGATAAACTTATTTGAAATAACGTCATGGGTACACAAAAAAAAGAGAAAAAAGACCTAACTCATTTACGTACAAAACATATTTTAAGCCAAAGTAACCTAAAAGATTTGAGTTATTTATGAAATGAAAAGATTTCCCAGCTTATAGTGCTCTTGCAACCGGAGGTCGACACGCATCGTACCATAGACAAGTAAGCACTCCGTTCTCGTTTCAATATTTTAGTAGCGATACAATACAAACAGAACTCCTTTGTTGGAGGTCAAACGTGTGTGAAGAGAGTTTCCGTGTCACTCACGGGCACGCTTGGTTACACACTAGCGCGGACGTGGCTGACAAATATTTTTTTGTTTTCCCATGATCACCATTAGCTCGCTGGTAGGCTTGACATATTTTAGATGTTTGTTATAACATTCCTTCCTGACGTTCGATCTTAGTCGCGACTAACTTCGGTTTATACTTCAACATTTAAATTAGAATTGTTGTATTCGAAACACGTTAGCTATTCGAAATTCTGGAATGACCTGTCAAACTCCTCGAATTTTACAGAACAAATTCAAAGAAATCTTAATCGGATTCCTCGCGACTGCCTTCGCGTCAGCCGAATAAAGGAGGCCGCTAATGCTAAAGCTACCAAGCGTATGGTCTTAGAGATAAGCTATCGACCGACATTCGGCTAACATTATAAATTGTGATACGATCAAAATCGCTCAACGTGCGCGATAAACAAATGTTTTGATTGGTCTCACTGCTACAAATTACGCGCGATACCATCGGGTGCATTCTGTGCGCTTAACCAAACCATTGACCGGATTGTTCATTTTAATAAGCGCATTTTAAACCTTAAGGCACCGGCGTAAAATCGATAAAGCTGTACTCTGCACCGACAGTTTTGTTTCAACTTTATGGTGTATTGATAACGTTCTATCTGCAATTACAATGTTGATAACAGCAGCTTATGCTTACGCTTTGGACGTTAAATAATGAGATTGGTGTGATTACGATTCCTGAAGTAATAAACAATAGAGAAAATATACTTTGTTATGTTATCACCAACTGGTCTTTCCGTAGCAACCAAAATTAAAGGACTTTTAAAGTTTAGTTTTCAGGTTTTCTTCAAGAGTTTTTCATCCAAACAAAAAACGAACGACGAAATATACTGAGATTAATAAATACCCTTTAATCCTCGTACTTTCAACTATTCACTCATCCATCCAAAATGGGGAAGTGTCCACTACACCTCCACAATTATACCTGATTGTGTGGATACGAGAATTTAATGCTAAACATTGGGATACTTGTTGAAGGCAAAAATAAGTAACCATTTATGAACGAATTGAGTCTATCATGTAGAGATCGTCGTCTTCAAAAATCAACGTGCCCCCACTAAATATTATTGTTACCAGCCCCGGATCTACGATTTTTTTGAACCGGGGCAAATCCTTGATAGTGGCGCCCCCTCCCTTCAGCGTTTGAGAAAAACTGTTAAAATTGCCAATGAACATTGAAGTATTATTACTAGCGTATAGAACCGACATCGCGAACACCATGTCGCTCACCCAGTAATACAACGGCACATCTACGTTTGTCATATTTTACAAAAACGAATTTCAAAAATTTTATAAAAATGTTTAAAATTAATTTATGAGAATAATAACTATATTTTGTTTGTCAAAAAAAATTAAAAAAAAATTCAAATTTTGCTATTTATTGCTGTAGCCTAAGGGAAACGCTTAAAAACAACAAGGCACCGGGAGATGACGGTATCACCGCCGAGCTGCTAAGAGCTGGGGGGAAACCCCTACTAGTGGCGCTCCAAAAACTGTTTGATACCGTCATCCATACTGGAACTACCCCGGAAGCGTGGAGCAGAAGTGTGGTGACTCTGTTTTTCAAAAAGGGCGATAAAGCCCTTTTGAAGAACTACAGGCCCATCGCACTTCTGAGCCACGTTTATAAGCTGTTTTCGAGGGTCCTCACAAATCGCATTGCACGCAGCCTTGACGACTTCCAGCCTCCCGAACAAGTAGGATTCCGAAAAGGCTACAGCACCATGGACCACATACACACACTGCGGCAGATTATACAGAAGACCGAGGAGTATAATTTGCCGTTGTGTGTTGCTTATGTGGACTATGAGAAAGCCTTTGATTCTATCGAGACCTGGGCGGTACTAAATTCCCTCCAGCGGTGCCGGATCGACTACCGGTATATCGAGGTGTTGAAGTGTTTGTACGCATCAGCCACGATGTCCGTCAAAGTACACGACACAGCCACGAACCCCATCCAACTGCAGAGAGGTGTCAGGCAAGGGGACGTTATATCCCCAAAACTGTTCACCGCTGCGTTGGAAGATGTGTTCAAGCTGATGGAGTGGAAACGACGTGGCATTAACATCAATGGCGAATACATCACACACCTGCGATATGCCGATGATATAGTCATCCTGGCGGATTCCCTGGAAGAACTTGGTACAATGCTCGGGGACTTGAACAGCGCCTCATAACGGGTGGGTCTTAAGATGAACATGGACAAGACGAAAATCATGTCGAATGTCCATGTTACACCCGTACCGGTTGTTGTTGACGGCGCTGCTCTCGAAGTTGTAGACGAATACAATTACTTGGGACAACTGATCCAGATGGGTAAGTCCAACTTCGAGAAAGAAGTCACTCGTAGAATTCAACTCGGATGGGCTGCGTTCGGGAAACTGCGTCCTCAGTGCCTGAAGTCGAAGGTGTTCGAGAGTGTGTGTTTCCAGTGATGACATCCGGCTCCGAGACGTGGTGCTTTACTATTGGCCTAATCCACAAGCTCAGAGTAGCACAGCGGGCTAAGGAGAGGGCTATGCTCGGTATTTCTCTACGTGATCGCATCAGAAACGAGGAGATCCGTAGACGAACAAGGGTAACCGACATAGTTCAAAGAATTAGCCGGCTGAAGTGGCAATGGGCTGGCCACATAGTGCGATGGACCGACAACCGTTGGGAAGAAAGGTCCTCGAATGGCGCCTACGTCTCTGAAAACGAAGTATAGGACGCCCCCGACCAGGTGGACTGACGACCTAAAGAAGACAGCGGGCATCCGCTGGATGCAGAATGCTCAGGACCTGTCAGAGTGGCGCAAGTTAGGGGAGGCATAGGCCTCCTGCTGGACATAGTCCAGCAGTGGACCTCCAAGGGCTGATTGGTGGATGGAAGGGAAACGCCCTTTTGAAGACGCAAGACCACCAAGAGAGCAGATAAAAATTTATTCAATTTATATTGCATATAATGTTTGAAAATTGATTTTTAATTTATTTTTAATTTCATTATTTAAAATTTTATTTTTATGATTAAAATCTGCATTATGGTTGTAGCACACATATCAACTCGTAAACGGAACGTAAACGTATCCACTCTTGCATGTCAGTATTCTTTGTATGAAACTCCCTACTGTAAAGCACACTTATCGGATTCGTAACGTAATCGCCTCGCCTCGAGACAAGCTCACGAACCGCGGTACGGTGCGTGGACGACTTGCCGTACCCGCGCTTACGTCTCACCGTACGCTATCCTTCGACTTTCCGTTTCCTCGTGCACGCCCCGCGCCGCGGCTACCGCAGCGTCGGCGAATTGCTGTCATTCATTCCGTCAACCAGCGGCCGGCGAGCCGTAAGCGCGGCGTCGCCTA
The DNA here is from genome assembly GCA_963932265.1 of Thymelicus lineola. NCBI lineage: Eukaryota > Metazoa > Arthropoda > Insecta > Lepidoptera > Hesperiidae > Thymelicus > Thymelicus lineola. The sequence continues at coordinate 8,211,833 of OZ010693.1, read as the reverse complement.
GCCGTAGCCGAGTCGACTCGGAGCTGCTAGTCGGTTGGTAACGCGCTTACGTTAGGTTGAAGGCGAGGCGATCCGGTGACGATCCCTTTCCGAGTTGATATGTGCGCTACGACCATTAAGCACTTGTATATTTTGTATGTTTCACATCTGCCAGCCATCCCGTGAAGGCTCACATTTTTTATTATCTAATAACTAATTAACTACTTTCATTTGTGACATAAATGTGACAGAAACACAGAAAAAATGTATAACCAGGAAAGACTACAACTTTACACGGCGTGCTTTCTTTTCTGCGAAAGAATGTATTAGCTTCTCAAAGTCCGTCGCATAGGCAGTTTTGTTTTCAATGGCTAGGATCGCGAGGCTAGATAGACGATCCTGACTCATTGTAGAACGTAGATAAGTTTTAATTATTTTCAGTTTGCTGAAGCTTCGCTCACAGCTTGCGGGTATCACTGAAAAGTTTGAAAAGTTGGTTTTCCAAACATATTAAATTAAGATTCGATTACTTGATAAAAATTCATTTGTTCGATATTTCGAATTTTTGTCTCAAGGATTTGGCGCCCCCATGAAACTGCCGCCCGGGGCAAGTGCCCCGGTTTGCCCCCCCTTAGATCCGGGGCTGATTGTTACACCTTGTAAGTAGAAATGTTAAATAAACATGTAATTATATTATAAAGATAATTTTATTTTTCACGTTCATTTTTGAAGTACACAATCTCTATAAATTAACTCTACTTGTCGTTACCACCTTTATCTTGCATATAAAACACATTTATCACAGTTCATAAAAGCCCAATATAATCTAGCTAAGAAAAGTGCGATGAATCGATAAGACAGGATAGCCCTACTACATAAAATGAATAGCCTAAATAAAGCTTGTAAAATCTTAGATACGCAAGCACTAAACAAACTTGTAGTGTCAAGAATTTTGCATAGATAGATAAGGTGAGGATAAGGCGCTCATCTCAAAACGCCATTCCTATCTCAACACCATAAATTTATTGATATTTTAATGTCACAAATGATCTGTATGTAACTACGGCATATTTAAACTGCATAAATGATTTTAAGGCAGTCGTTTTGCACTGAAGTTTCCACCTTATATTTTACTGTTAAGTTCTAAATTCGAGTGCGCATATATTAGAGCTTGTGTCCTTTTATAGTTGCGACATTTGGTCAACGTGTTTTTCAAGCGAGTGCTGTGGCTAGCCCATAAGTTATCGTATGTAATAAAATTAAATGTAACACATTTCTCTTTTTCATGTAATCTTCATAATTTATATGCATTTTTAGTTTGCGACGTGTATCGACGCCCGAGGCCTTAGGCCTCAAACGGACGTGCCCTTTCAGTTCCTGCTTGTACCAGTATTAGAACTGCTTTAGAAATATCTTTTCATCGTTCATTTATTTACTATGTAACAGGCACCAGTTATGTTTATTTTAACATACTAATGATTCTGTTCCTGAACAGTTACTTGAATATTAGAATTATTCATACAAAATTACAATGTCATGATTAGGGATTTTATATATAATATAGATAAAACTACTTATTTTTATCTATATTTAGTTTTATAAAATGGAAGAGATTATTAAACGCGCTTATTTAAGGACCTGCATCATGGAGGGGAAGTCTCGAAATAGAATTTTTTACTCAATATATTATTATTATGTAAAAAGAGATTCTGTAGTCTTCATGTATTTAACTACTACCTATTACAGCAGTAATCTTAAACTCTGTAGATCCAGATCTTTGCCATTGGATATTTATCACCTAAATATTATTCCCACTTACAACATAAGCGGCAAGATATAATCAAATCCCACGTTTAAAAGTTTGTCTTGCAACCAATCCATGCAAATATTCGCACTAGCGCGACACGTATAGCAAAAACAAACTGACCAAGATGGTAAGTTCAATAACAGCCTATAAAAACGTGTTAATCAAGTATTAGTACGCGCCTCAACTAATTTACAATTCAAAATATAACAATAAATTTCCTTGCGATCTCTAAAAGTGCCTCGGACGAAAGTAAGATCGCTCTCTTAATCGCCTTTATCTGCGCGTACGCCACTTGTTTGCTAATTTGCAATCTTGCTCGGCCTTATTACTCAATATCGAATAGGCATGGTAATTGAAGAACGAATTTGTTGCAGCTATTTTGTAATGGCTAAGCTCTGAGCTGGTGGCTATTGTCAAGCAAATTGTGAGGTGCGTTTAATGCAATAAATTCCTTGCAATGAAAACAAGATATAGATCATAGATTAAAAATGTTTATCAATATTGCGTACCGTACAGTAGCTTTTACACCAATATTACGATCTTCTATCTGAATGTTCTGAAGAATCGTGGATAAGTGTTAATCTCCGCGGCAAGTGTTATTTTATAGCTTAAAATGCACCACCTTATTGTAGGTAAATGGTTATCGAAGCCTATGAACATATCGCACCCTCAGTGGAAAAAATCATAAGTCGTCTTACGTTGAATTATAGTTATTAATATGTTTGGAAAGAGGGACAAAAGCTGCATATGCTCAATTTTTTTCAAATTTTTATCATTAATCAAGAAATCGTAATATAAATTCCATTGAATGCTTACTGATATTTTAACAGTTTTTGCTCTCCTGTAAATTCTGTAAAATTGCAATTTTCATCTTATGCCTTTTTTCCACTGAAGGTGCGATATTACCTACATGACTATGAGCAACACCAACAACAGACTTGCCTATTCTAAACTGGCCTTGAAGGAGAGCTCTGTTTTCGCGTTTCTTGAGGAACCCCGCATTATAGTTCTTCGGGAAAACTTTGACTCATTCCACAGTTTTCATATACGCGGCAAAAAACGATCCAGAAAATCGGACTGCCGAGGTTCGCCATGAAGACTATAGTTTAAGATGATTAGATTAATGAGTTCGTATGTTCTACTATGTTCTTTACACCAAGATTAATCATTTTTTTTTGGCTAGGTACGACTATTATTGTCCCACAAATAGACCCGAAAATGTTCTTCAGTTGCAATTCAGTAAAAATTTATTGAGTACGCACAGTTACAAGGTTAAAAGCCTGGCATATAATAGGCCATTAATGGGTAGAAGCTAATAAAACAAGCGATATCATCGTTTCCTTATTGTCTACAACACATCAGAAATGCCTTCGATGTTGAAGACCTGCTAGGGTGGCGTTGACCACTTACTCTCGTTTATCTAAGTCGGCTCTTAATCTAATTAACAATAACATTTTTTTTAATAAATTTGTCTTAGTAAAGAAAAACTATCATTGTTAGTACTGCTAGAGATTTATAAATCAAATTTTATCTGTCGGACACTTCTGACACGCATCTAACTCACGTCGATGGACTCGCTACGATTGAACCGAACGGCGTTATCGAATGAGCAAAAATCATCAGCGCTTAATGCTGTTATGTCGACCGTGATTTATGCGGTGAGGGGAGCCCGGGCGCGGCGTTCCTCGGCCGTGTTCCCGGGAGGGATGCTGCGAGTGAAAGGCAATAGAGCGCCTCCCGTGGCGGCGGCCGCTATCTGCCGCGTCTCCCCGTCAGGTGGCGCGCACAAATAACGCAATAAATACCCGCTTATCGCAAATCAGCTCGTCTCACCGAGGGGCGATTTATTCATGAGCCCCGCGCATATGCTTAACCCCGCTTACATTTATCATCGACACGTACCTCAGTCAATTAAATTAAATCGGACCATCGATGATAGCGCACTCGCACCAGATACCACATTTCCCATATGGACGTTATTTATTACCCTGTAATTTGTATTTGTATTATTGTCGATTTAAAGTAGATTTATCGACGAGTACAACGTTTGACGGCGCCGTCGCTGTCTTTGAAGAAATTACCTCCTAATTGTTATCTACGGCGAAATTAATGTTCTCAGAGACTATCGTTATCTGCATCAGATAAATCTGTTCCTGTTATTGTTTCTTGAAATGTAATTAACCACCCAAATACTTGTTGGTGCGGTCATTATACATGCTCGATCATGATTTACTTAGGAATTTACTTAGTTGGGAATTACTTTTTTGTTGATCATAAATTGAGGATGTACTGATATATTATGTCAATCACCTTATTTTGTTTTTCCAATTTATCGGGTAATTAATTTAATACAGAAAACTGTTTGTCATCTCAACTCTATATTAATTCCATAGTTTTAATACTCATGATTGATCTTTTGCGAATAATAATTAAATAATAATGAATAGTAATCATAAAATTATAATATAATGAGATTGGCATATCCTTTAAGTACAATTTCCGTAGAGTAAAAAGCCTCATGTCTCGGAAGTCAGAACCTGGTGCTACTACCTACTCTCTGAGATACGTTTCCACGTTATTATTATAATAAATTATAATAAATAATGAACACATCACCTCTGGCTTATAATTATAAGCCAGAGGTGATTCTTTCATTTTATTTTTGTCTCTGTACCTAACCGTTTCTGAATTATTAACATTAACCCTTTTGAACTGACGACCCGTGTGGCGAAATGGTTACCATGCCGGATCGCCGCGCCAAGGGTCCTGGGTTCGAGTTCCAATGAGGCGGAAAATTTTATGATGGGTTTGAATTTCTGTTCTCGGTCTGGGTGTGAGTGTCCTTATCTTGTGTGTTGTCCATGGCACCCACGACACAGGGAATCCTAGTGTGGGGCTATGAGTGTGAAGCGTTATTATTATTATAAAATTGTGATCGTGATGCTTTACTATTGACCTAATCCACAAGCTCAGAGTAGCGCAGCGGGCTATGGAGAGGGCTATGCTCGGTATTTCTCTACGTGATCGCATCAGGAATGAGGAGATCCGTAGACGAACAAGGGTAACCGACATAGCTCAAATAATTAGAAGGGCTGAATTGGCAATAGGCTGGCTACATAGTGCGAAAGACTGTTGGGGAAGAAAGGTCCTCGAATGGCGCCCACGTTTCGGAAATAAGAGCATAGGACGCCCCCCGACCACCTGGTCGGACTGACGACTTGAAGAAGACAGCGGACATTCGCTGGATTCAGAAGGCTCAGGACCGGTCAGAGTGGCGCAAGTTAGGGGAGGCCTATGTCCAGCAGTGGACTTCCAAGTGGATGGATGGATGGATATTGTGATCTGAGTCGCACCTAAATGAGCAAATAAAAAACTAAATAAAAAATCGGAGCAAAACACACATGTAGGTAGAGCACAGTTGTTTTATTTAATTTATAGCAATCTTCTTTGATTTATGAATTTGGTCTTTTCATCTATTTTTATTTGGGAGCTTTTGTGCACGCGAAATGAAATTCTTTGATGGACTGATTGATTGAATCAGTTGAAGGAAAGACCTGCGTTATTTAATTAAAATATGTACGTGGGCTTTAAGCTGGGCTATTTATACAACATCTCTTATTGACAACCACGTCTCAATTCTAAAATACGTAAAGCATTAATGTATCTCAGAGTCAGGACGTTTAAATTTTTATAAGAAAGTTAAAGTCACATTGAACCAACGAACGCGTCGTTACAGAAACAATATAAATAATTAATTTCAATCTAATAACTTGACAGACAAGCAGTCGGACTGGCCGAGTGCTACGCGGCCATTCATTCGACTGTTAACATCGATCATCTGTCACTGAAGCACTTCCTCTTTGTTGTCTCCACTCATTATGTGGTGCTCACGAATACGCATAATAAATAATCACTACGGGGCAGCCAAACAATAATATAAATTTATCTCTAATTGTTTTAAGGTTAACCTTTATGTGTACTTGACGTGAGTGGCTGGAACTTGTGTTTTTACAACGACTGATTGTCAGTTTTATAGAATTAGCAATAAAACATAAAACATATTTTGGAGTTACTTCATATTAAACTTGTACATGTAGACCGATATTAAAAACATTAGTATTTTTTGTATCACGTTTCATTTTTATTTGCATGTAATAATATAAACCTATGTATAAATATGATTCTTTACTTAATACGGAATTTTGGTTTACCTTAATTTTCTGCAGCACTTCTCGATTCTTAGATAAAATAAAACAACTTATTAAATAATGTAGCTAATCCACATTATATCGGAAAAAGCTTGAAAAAATATGTATTTTGCAGAACAGTAAATCACTGAAAATTTAATTTGGTTAGGTACAGTTAGATGTGGGAGTTGTGAGACAGCACAGAACAGTAGCAATACGAGCTCCTAATGAATTGCATGTTTTCAAATGTAAAGGAAGGCAAGCAATGTACATGCTCACTGTGTTTAAGCCAGTATTTCCTGACCGTGCTAGTGAACGAGGCAAATATGTACACGAAACATAACGCACCCTCAGTGGAAAAAAAGCATAAGTCGTCTTACGTTGAATTTTAGTTATTAATATGATTGGAAAGAGGGACAAAACTGCATATGCTCAATTTTTTTCAAATTTTTATCATCAATCTTGACGGTTTTGTGCAAGAAATTGTAATATAAATTCCTTTGACTACTTACATTTTAACAAATTTTTTTCTCTCCTGTAAAATTGCAATTTTCATCTTATGCCTTTTTTCCACTGAGCGTGCGATAAAAAAACGAAGCAAGTTCCTTGCGATGGAAGATGTTTAACTAACTTCACAAAATAAAATTGCAAATTTGGAGACGCTATTGTTGTGGAAAAAATGTGCATTGCTCCAATCTATTTAACTAAAAGTGATTGACTGATGTATCAACGCACAAGCCATAGATAGCCTTAGGGCTAGAAACTTAAAATTTCACACACGTATCCCTTTTATGACGTAGCATCTACTGAGGAAGGATTTTTCAAAATTCAACCCCCAAAAGGGGCGAAAAAGGGGATAAATATGATAAACATAATTTATGCGTGGGAAGCTGCGGGCAACAGCTAGTCTATCAAATATATAAATATGAATAATGTCTTTCAAATATAACGCCAAGTGTAAAGTTTTGAAATCTTTATACCACCGGAAACTAACGAACGTGCGATGACATTCGTCTTACTCTTACAGCTCTTACTGCAAGCCTGATATCGCCTGTCGAGCCACACCACACAGGATATTGATTTTTATTTGAATATTCATCAGATAAATAAATTTTAATTAAGATATCTAATAGCAATAAACGTGCGTGCACGATCGGCGAGGACTGAAGTTACTTTGTTATCGCAGCCGACAAGGCTCCGTTTTTAACGCGCTAAACGTTTTATACGTTCATCACGGCATTATCCTTTCGACACGGTAGCACTAATTGGATAAAACATCTGAACAAAAAACGTCAAAGAAACAAACACTTTAATAATACGGATGTTCATAATTTGGAGGCGCAAAGGGAATTCCATTTAACATGTGAATTGGATGTGTCGGGTCGGCGCGAGGCCTGTCATTAGAAGGCGTTGGATAGCGACGGAGCGGCCGAGCGACACACTCTCGCTCATCTTTCCTGACAGTGGACATCTGACGGGTTGTTCCCGTTTCTTGCATTTGTAAGGGTTCTAAATTTTGTGTTATTTCTTCATTAAATTGTCTGTGAATGTATTCACACAGCTGCTGTAGCAGCTTTTTAAAAAAAGTCATAATTAGGTAGGTTAAAAATTACTCTTTACAATAGAATAACTTGGCTGATCACAAAGAATCGAAATTGAATAACATATACTAAAAGAAATACCATTGACCTTAGGAACGATATAAGTCCGTCCATTGTTCAGCAATATGCACCAGGACCTACGAAGGCTTGGCTTGGTTCTATAAAGAGTTTGTTCAAAGACATGTCTTCACATTTATGAGGCAAACTGTAAATAAATTGTGAAACATTTACATGAAAAAACTAAACAAGGGATGGCGCGTTTACATGGTGTATAGTTATAGCGCTGAATTTAAAATGTATTTGTGTATCGGGAAAAAATATTACTGATTCCAATATATTTTCCGGAAAGCTAACGATAATACCGAAATATGTATATCGATATTGGATACATCCATATTAACAAGGGAGTTAAAGTACATACTTAGGTTTATTTATACCTACCTATATCATTTTATTTATATTAGGCTAAATAACCTTAATTATTCTGATATTTCATTTCCAGTAAGCGTAAATAAATAATTGTAGTGATGCGATTTTAACAATAGAAGAACTGAAAATCAATTAGGTATTCTTAAAAATTTTGCGTCATATTCCCAGCTCAGAAGCTCAGTCTTTGAATATCTATAAAATGAATTTTTATTAGTTAACAACAGAACAGACATTAATAAGTTTCCGAAACGCCGTTCATTTGAAACGGGCCCAACCTGAAAGCTTCGCGTCTACACTGATTGATGGGCATACGAGCAGATCGAACGATTGTTAGTTGTTGTAGTGTTTAACAAACAGTTACGATTCAAAACAAAATTGGTTGTTGATTGATGGACTAATAATATAAACCAACACGCTGTTGTGAAGACGAAACCCGGCGACAGCATATTAAGTGGTTTCATAACACTACATCATATCTAGTAACTGGTTGCAGTACAGCGTAATGTTCGGTTCATGTTTATTATTGAAATAACCTTTCTAAGTTGTATTTCAAACCTATGAATTTGGTAAATGTTTTTAAGGAATAGGTAATCATTTTAAACTGATGTACTCGTAGGTTACATTGATCATGCTCAAAACATATACTCAGAGGGCGACACTTTTGTCAGTATCTATTCGAGGAAGAATCCACGAGTATCCTTTATATTTTTGTAATGTAATAATTTTGAGGAGTCATCGTCACCTATGGACACCCACCAGTAGCACCAAACCCACCGATGCATAACAAGCTTGCATGCATAACATGCTTAACAAGAAAGAAGAAAAAAGAAAGTTCAAATCTTCAGTCGGAACACGAAGAGTCGTTTGACAAATGTATCAAGCAAGAGTAAAAAATTTAATAAGAATCCTGATAATATTCCTAATCCTCATCATCGCTTTACATCGAGACGTGATGCGACGTAAAGAAGCTTGAATAGGCACGCTGCTTCAAGATGCAAAACGCTTTTTTGATGTGAATCGACCCTTACGAAATCTCATATCAAACAGCTGTTAAACTGCGATGATAGAAGCATTAAAGAAATAGCTATCACTAATAAATAAACCTCATAACGTTATTCTGAATTAACTACTGATAAAAGAAGTAGTACATCGTTAACGCTGGTTTATGATTCCGGACAATTAATATACTTAACGAAGTAAACTAATTACAATTACGCTATAAATAACATGTACTCAGATAATCTTAACGACGCTATAATATTAGTCGTTTATGTCGTTTTTTAATCTTATGATCAAGTGAAATAGTTTATAATTTTCTAGCAATCCAATAAATTCTAAAGCTCTAATGGTTTGTAGACGCTTTACGGATGCTACAACGCGTTGTGAGCTGTTTTTTTTCGCTCAGTGACCGTAGCGTGGTTTTTGAGCGTAATAGATACTTATTTTTAAATATTTTGAAATGATAATATAGAAAATAACGAAACTGATCTAAAAAAACTTAAAACATTCCACATTATATAACCAAAAGCTACTCGTAGACGATGTGAAATGAATCGCACTCAATTATATTTAATAATTTTCTTAGACCCATCGTGATCCTTAACGCGTTTAATAACAGGTAGAAAATAATTTACATCTTCGTCAAAACCAATGATAAATTTATGAATTTTTTGTGACTTAAACATAAGCTATAACTTTATATTTTTGTAGGTTATGACATTAGGGTAAACCGCTATTCAAAAAAAATTAGGCATCTATTGAACCCCGTACCGCAACAGACGATAGTTCAATATGTGTAGCTACTAGTGATGGGAATAAAATAAAATTCGAAATGTCGATAGATTCATCCATCCATCCATCAGCCCTTGGAGGTCCACTGCTGGACATAGGCCTCCCCTAACTTGTCGATAGATTAAAAAGTTTTATTAAAAAAATTGTTAGGTGCATTAATATTTCAATAATAATGTTTTTCGTTAAAACACGGTAAACACATGAAACTGGATTACATTGAACACAAATTATTACATAATTATTTTATGTGTATATTTTTTTGTATATTATTTATTTCCAAATTTTCGCACTTTTTCCTTTTAAAATATCTCATTATTTTCATACATTTTATTTCTACAATAAAACCGTATTTATGAGCGTAATAGTTTGATATCGAAGCGCTTAGCTGTCACGATCGATACAATGAACAGCACTAATACAAAACTTGCAGCGCTCGCGCCTCCCAATCTCCCGTCCCCGTGGAGAGTTGTTATTGGTCTAAAATGTGGTTTAATTGTAAGTTTTCATTATATTGTAGTGGCTGTTATTATCCCAAATAAATAAAATAAAATAAAAAATAAAAATAGCCTCTCGCACAGAGTGATAGAACACTATTTTTGACGCCGCACAAAACGAAAGCTCTACACGGGATTTTGTAAGCCCTGTAACGCAACGAACGTGTTAAAACATTTTCAATTCCTGCTAGTACTTACCTATTTTTATCAGCAATTGTTTGGCTGTATACATTTGGTAGGGAGGTACTGCAAATGTCAACTAGCACTAAAACCACCCAAAGAAGATGAACACGTAGCGACCTCCCGCAGGAGTGAAAACGAAAGCTCTACACGGGATTTTGTAAATGCCGTAACGCAACGAACGTGTTAAAACATTTTCAATTCCTGCTACATAGTACCTATTTTTATCAGCAATTGTTTGGCTGTATACATTTGGTAGGGAGGTACTGCAAATGTCAACTAGCACTAAAACCACCCAAATAAGATGAACCCGTAGCGACCTCCTGCAGGAGTGAAAACGAAAGCTCTACACGGGATTTTGTAAATGCCGTAACGCAACGAACGTGTTAAAACATTTTCAATTCCTGCTACATAGTACCTATTTTTATCAGCAATTGTTTGGCTGTATACATTTGGTAGGGAGGTACTGCAAATGTCAACTAGCACTAAAACCACCCAAATAAGATGAACCCGTAGCGACCTCCTGCAGGAGTGAAAACGAAAGCTCTACACGGGATTTTGTAAATGCCGTAACGCAACGAACGTGTTAAAACATTTTCAATTCCTGCTACATAGTACCTATTTTTATCAGCAATTGTTTGGCTGTATACATTTGGTAGGGAGGTACTGCAAATGTCAACTAGCACTAAAACCACCCAAATAAGATGAACCCGTAGCGACCTCCTGCAGGAGTGAAAACGAAAGCTCTACACGGGATTTTGTAAACACCGTAACGCAACGAACGTGTTAAAACATTTTTAATTTCTGCTAGTACCTACTTATATCAGCAATTGTTCGGCTGTATACCTTCGGTAGGGAGGTACAGCAAATGTCAACTAGCACTAAAAATACCCAAATAAGATGAACACGTAGCGACCTCCTGCAGGAGTGAAAACGAAAGCTCTACACGGGATTTTGTAAACACCGTAACGCAACGAACGTGTTAAAACATTTTTAATTTCTGCTAGTACCTACTTATATCAGCAATTGTTCGGCTGTATACCTTCGGTAGGGAGGTACAGCAAATGTCAACTAGCACTAAAAATACCCAAAAAAGATGAACACGTACCGATTCGGCGCAGCGCGTATTCGCGGATCTCATACAGGATGTGTTTATTTTCGAGATTAAATCTTTTACGTTTAACGATTATTTCCGGGCAGAGATCATAGAAAACGGCACCGGCTACGCCCTACCTCTGCTCTATCACGTACGTTTAATATTATAAGCTATTAGGCGCCTCGCCGGCCCTCCATTACTGTGTCCATATCATAATACGGAATTGTCTGTTGAGCGTTTAGATTTTATACTTTTTACTCTCGTCGAGTATAAAACAAAAAGGCGGGTCCGTCGGCGCCGGGCATTGTTCTCTGCGACCATTCGTCGCACTTCATGCTATTCACATTCAAATTAAATGGCTTGTGTACAAAATTAATTTGTCTTTTGTCTTAGCTCGCCCGGTCCAACTGACATGTCGCGCCACAGCGGGGCGCGAGCCTGCACTACATTCTGTCTGTCCGTTCCTGCCTATTCCGTATAATAATTTTAGGGGCCATGCAGTAATTATGCTGTAGCGAATAAATAATCACGACTTGACGTTTCAGAGATTATGTACTACACAACTAAAATTAGATCAATAAATCTCTTTGTTTGTTACCTATTAGCTCGTTGGTTATTCGTATTGGTAGAGGAATAGAAATAAACAAGCAATTCCTATTCCAACCAAATGTGTTAAGAATGTCGAAAAATACCTTTATCTCTTTAGTTTTAATTTTAGATACGTATAAAAAATTCTAGATAGAAAGACTGATAGAATAGAAACAAATTAATCAGGTATTGTTTAGTCATATTCACCAATTAAGACTTGCGTGTATGTTTTTGTGTACGTCGATATAAACAACGAGTAACGTATCGTCCAAGAGACAAGCGTGACCGACGCGCGTGCCGCACTGCCTTGCCGCCCCAAAACCACGTCTTTAGTTTCGTGTAATTAAAAACTCAAACATCGACAACTAACAAATCACCGCTGGTCCGAGACACGGCAATGAATCACCGTGAACGTCAATTAAGCTATTATTAAGAGAATAAAAATTAATAAAAGTCATAATAATATATATTTTCATACGTTCCTAGAAATTAATACGATAGTGAATCATTGCCACACCCCTGACGACTCACTCGTAGAGATTTTAATCTCGATATCTCACCATGATGCTCGCAAAACAACCATGACTGTGAACATTCGCAAAGCACATAACGAAGGCGAAGCGTGCATTACACTAAACAATGTTTATGACAACAGCGACATGCGGTGATCCTACGATATCTACCGAAGTGTTTCTCGGAGCTTAATTAATATTCAGTGACTAGGCACAATATTGCTGACCGCTAATTTGAATCAATTGTTCCATTCAGAGTATTATTTAGACGTGTTAAAATCAATTCTAACGTTGTACCTACCTACACCTAACAGAGCTTTATCTGTAGTGGCGAGAAAATAAAACGAAACGTTAGATAAAATTTATTACGCAGACTCCTCGTAAAGAATTAAACCTATCGAGTAACGGTGAAAATTGTTATTTGATAAAAGATAGAAGAAAGAATTTTTCTTTCGAATAAAAAGTTGCATCTATTATATTTATCTCTGTCATCGTCCTGCGTGGTCTTTTGCTATAATGACCCTAACCAGTTACAAAAGATACGTAATCATTTATCGTTAATTAAATAAAAACCCAATTATAAATTAAAAGATTTCTTCCGTTCCAGACAGGTCTGTCCACTAATGCTCCCATAACCGCCAGTGCTGATAGGTATCTAAACGTGCAAGCGTGAGTGAGCGACGAATTCGCGGGCAATTAAATTTTGACGCATGCGCGCTGCTCGGCGCGGCGCGGGCGCAGCATCAACATCCGATATCATCGGCCCGTGTTAATTGTGAGTCGATGACAGCTCCAATACCGGATTAATATTCCTAACATGACCAGTGTCGTAATTTGGACGCGATGCTGGATATTTAATTAACTACAACACTTTAACTGCCTATTTTTTATAATTTATCGTTATTAAGTAGTAGCTTTTTTATTAATATAGCTTTTACATCGACAAAGTAAGCTACAAATTGTGATTCGATCTGATACATTAAAGAATACAAAATAAAACACGCCAGGTGCCACTACAACGTAAAAAGGTACATAAACAAAACCCATATACAGACGCGATTGTCCTGCTGGTGAGAAGTAGTGAGCCCGTAAGGACATTTCTCAGAATGTCGAGGTAGACACTAAAAGACTCGCATCGACTTTACCTGGCCATCGAACGGCACTTGAAACCTGTCTCGATCAATCCACCTCTTGTTGCTCGTGTTATATAAAAACGTCTCTTAAAATACCATCCGAATGAGTCTGCTGACACTTGTCATTCCGGTCCTCAATCCTTTATATTTGTCTTTGAAATGTGATGACAGTGGTACAAATTACGACTACAAATCTGTGCGTCGTTCATAACGCGCTATCTGGCGCAGGTGATGGATGCGCACTCGACGCTTCCTCGCCTCGATTCATTGCCTCGTAATTAATAAGAGCGGCCCGGGCTATGGGAATCACTGTCACCCGATGTCTCTTTCCACTTCGTGAGGTAACATAGAATACTGTCCCGTCAAAGACTAATTGTTTATCGTCAGTATCGTGACGGTAATGATGATCAAATAACAAGGCAGACAAAAAATCAGCGTTGAAGGCAACTTTACTGCTTTTAAAACCTATATGAGAAAAGTATTTTATTTGAAACAAAAAAGAATCGGATTTACTTAATTGACTGGAAACAAAAAGTAAAAGTGATATCAGTTGCACACAAAATATTTACTGCCATGTTTTCAGATGACCTATTCGGTTAGGATTTAGCAGTCAACCTGAAGAGCCTTCGATTAATTATTCTTAATTCCATTGTACAACAATTGAATTAAATCCAAGCTACAAATAATAAGAGACGTCTACCAAGGAAAACCATTGATCCCTTTAAATAAGTATTTTCCACGACCTGCAACAAACAAGCCTATAATCTCAAAGACCAAAATGCCCATACGAGCAAGAGCTTCCCATGGATGATTTGCATTTGTTGCAAGAATACTTCTGAGCTGCAAACATAATTGTTCGCATAAACCTAAGATAACGAGTGAATCGTAAAACTCTCGTAGTAAATAGGTTCTCGTTGCGGTGCAAGCGCTTAGCGTGGACGCGTGCTATTGTTGTGCGCAATTTACCGCCGCCTCAATCGTGAACTATTTCGTGCAACGGGCATGTCCAATTGCTAACGAGCCGACGCGACGCAAATGAATAACCACCTCATGCATAGACTAAGTGATTCCTTTGCAAGTGGTGTTGTACCTTCTTTAAGTTATGCATCCTTGTCTTACTGGACATACTCGTATTTGCTAAGTAAGATAAAGTAAAATGTACTAGCAAATTGTTCGTTGTACGTAACGAATAGCAATTTGGAATCTCTAAAATACAGACAGATTACAGGCAGAGGAAATAAGAAGCACTTAGTCTTCTCGTTACGATAGTAGGTGGGTAGCTATCAGGAAAATGTTTGAGGAATAAGAAGTAACTCAAACAAGTGATGCACAGCTTACTATAAAAATACAAATTACATGATGAGTAGATGGTGTACCTTATATTTGACGTGAGAAATTAACTCAAAAGCTTATCAAAATTAAGAAAAGGTAGAGAGGTAGACTGTAGGGACTCTGACTATCCATGTAGGCTTGAACGCCAATTTCATCAAACAAAAGATCACAAGGTCAAGAAATGACGTCAGGCCACGATGATCATTACGATGATTATTTAGCTCATTTGTTCGATTGTCAGTAATTGCTGTAAAAAAACTTTGTAAATAGCCTTAAAAATCAAATTGAAACATGAACTTTGTAATAAAATATGCGCACTAGTCACTCAAATAATCCGGTCACACGTTACTTCAGGCTTACAAGATCGTAACCTCTAAAGACGCAAACAAATCACAACAATACAATGCCTACTTCCGCTGCTGGTATACTTAGTCTCGGCTACAGACGCAGGCTTGAAGGGCAGGAATTAACCGCACTTATCCCACCTAATGGATCGGCGCACGTGTGCTTGTGTGCCTGTGTGTGTGTCTGCGCGTGCGCACCGACCATTGTGTTGCCAGATATCAAATCCAGCTGGACGGAGCGTCCGTCCACTGTCCTTTCCTATTTTTAGAACGGTGAATCTTACCAATATTATAAATGCGAAAGTTTGTGAAGAAGTTTGGCTTTGAATGTTTAGGTTAGCATCATGCGCTGACCGTTGTACGGATTAAGATGAAACTTAGCACTCAGAGAGACCATATCCAGACTTTAAAAAAAGGGTATATTTTTTCGCTTTTTTCCCTCTATTCTCATCTTTCCTCTTTATCACTCCTTCTGCCTATTATCTACTAATGTGGGAAAGATTTATGGTTTTTGCTTATTACTGCTATGATTAATTTGTTTTTTCTAAGTTTTAATATTTTTTATTTTTTACTTATTTTGTTTTTCTTTCTCATATTATATTTCTTTCTACTCTATATTCTCTGGTGACTTTACGCACGCCGATGCCCTCTGTGTTTTTCTTACTTCGTATGTATCCTTCTTAAAGGTTGCCTGGAAGAAATCGCTATGTAGCGATAAGGCCGCCTGTTGTTTTGTACCATCTTAACTGTTATTCTTGTACGATTGTATAACATGTGGTGTGCAAAAAAGAGTTATCTATCTATCTATCTAGATTTCATCCCGGGTATACGTTCCTGTTTGGACGTATATATGTACTTTTCCGCGGCCGAAGCTGCGGGCGGAATTTAGTTGTCTGCTACTGGCATAAATTTGAATTGATTTATTGATAAAAAAAACTTATTCACTTTGGTAATTCTATTAGGTAGGTAGATACTCACTTGTAAATGTGTTCCACAAAAACATAAATTTCAAAACGTTGTGAAAATTAAAAGGTTCCAAAAGGTTGCAAATCAACATCGTTAAATACCTCCAATTAAACAAAATTCAAAAGATTTTAACATTGAATTTTATCAACAATTTCAGTCATTTCTGAAATTCCGCTGTAAATCACAAATGTTTTACTACTTTGTCAACAAGTCCATTGGCGATGCCAAAATCACGCTGGCAAATGACCAAACCGCACGCACTCTCACAAAATACGACGTTCCAATGTCGTCACACTGATATACGAGCGTATCTCGACTATGGATCCCACATTATTATGATGGACCATTTAGAATCTTAGTGATTTATGTTTGCGAGAAGTAAACTGCAAGCTATTTAATAGACACCGCACATCAATGACAAAATTCTATAAAAGAAACACATAACTACTCGTACATATTGAATTTATATGTGTATTGAAATTACACTGGCATTTTAAAACTCTTATTATAAGAAATACTTATGAGTGAAACATATTTTATAAACAAAATTAATATCTACCTACATAGTTTTAGTTCCAGGAGATAAGGATACATTGTATTGTTAACAACCAGTAATTAGTAAACAGGTCATTTAATTGAGGGTCACCATTTTACTTAATGGAGACTCAATACGAAAGACGTCACCAAAGCATTGCGGGAAAAGTAGGAATACACAAGTACTCCAAAATTTTAAAACGTATAATATTACAATGGAAAACAATTTGAATCATAAAAATAAATGCGTCAAAAATGGTCCAAAATGGTCCAAAATATACCACAAAAGAATAGGCCATTTACAACATCGCACTCCATTCACGGACTAATAGTAAAGTAATACGGTGCGACGCCGACGATACATATATATAATAATGAATCATAAAATGCGCTATTCAAAACCTATCATATTCATACCAATTAAAAACAAAAAATAAAATGTAGGTACCTACAAGTAAAACCATCCGAGCCCCAACTATCGTAGTAACAAAATTTATGGACACGTGTGTAAGAGGTTTCCCATACGAATGCCCATTCCCATTCGCCCCCGGGCGCGATCCGTGCGCCCGTCATTGCCCTAACATACGCTTTGTTTAGCCAACAATTATCTTCAGCAGCAATCAACGTCTCGGACAACAGATAATCAAAAACTTCATGGCTGTTCAATATTTGAATTTTTAAAGTACGTTTAATTTTAATAGGCATTTGCTTTAATGTGTTAATATTGTTAAACGAATATTAAATTGGATAATTTACATCTAACATGGAAGTTATAAGTCTAGGCATAACTCTTATATCCTTAAATGTTGATGGTACTACAATGTATGCTTATCTAAGCATGCAGAAAATTTGTTATGTCATGGCAATAACTATCACCGCGCCAACATCAGCTATTCAAGAATATATTTAGCTAACAATGGCGTATTACCTATCGTACAACCTATTGAGTCCAAATATGTAATTAGTTACCGCATCTCTTTATTGTGAGTAAAATGTCAAGACTTATTTGTTACTTAGTCGTCCAAGGGAATGTCCGTCACAGCAGGTCACAGCCGATCTTGCTGTAAAGCGTCACTTGGTAACGTAACGGGTGACTTTATCGGCAAACTGGCCTCTGAGACCTCATCACACTTTCCACTTTATTGTCTATAAAGCCTTTCCTTCCTTTACTGTCAATGATCCGACAATTCAGCTAATTCTTATTACGAAAACACAAGCAGTATATCCACGCCGCGTGCACCCTTTGTGCGACACAATACAATTTTATCGTATTCCATTCCCACCTCGATTTATCGAATTTGTATTAAGATATATCAGACAATTTCCTAAGCAGAGCCTCAATAAATTGTAATCCAAAATATACCACAAAAGAATAGGCCATTTACAACATCGCACTCCATTCACGGGCTAATAGTAAAGTAATACGGTGCGACGCCGACGAAACATATATTACTAACAAAGACATGTAAAATTTCTCAAACGTCAGATTTATAAGGCAATCTTCGTCTAAAGTGTCGGTATTTCAGCCTCCGCGAGCGCTTAGTTGTGAGAACACGTGCGTGAAACCGAATCGCCTACAAAAGATTAAGAGGTGGTAATTTGACGTTGATTTAGGAAGAACGAGCTCGCTTTCATCGGACGGATTGTCTTACCCCGAGCGAGTGTCATTTTGTCTATTCCCCGAGAGTATTATCCAGAGCCTATTATTTAAAAGCGTAATATATTACGGTCAGAATTAATACTAAGTGATCCATAGTTTTGTATGGTTTTCATGAACATAAGAACTTACTCGCATGTATCTACGGTAAGACACTGGGATGATAGATTTGTATTATATTTTTTTAACAAAAAACAATGCTGGCATTAGTTATATTGCGATCTGATTCACAGCGTGATCTCATTCGTGTTTGGAGTAGAATATTTATCCAAAATATCTCCTAAACTGTTCTAAAGGTATTATGTTCTATCTATGCTATTCGTTATATTTAATCATGTATCTATCTATATAATCATAATTTTTTATATCCTTCCCGTTCAATATAATTGATCTGCTAAATCGTTTAAATAAACAATGATAATCTGAAGGAGAATGTTTAAATGGTTAAACTTAGATGACTTGGCGAACCAACTTTGCCATAATCCTAAAACTGTTTGACATTAATATCACCTGCTGGGAGTTACAGTAATTAAACCAAGAAAGTTGTTTGTCTTCATAAGGAATTTTCGAATTAAGAGGGAGTCCAAAGAGTTCGTAAACCCTTTAAACTGATATAGTGAAATGGAATGAAATAAAAAATTATTCGAGATTGGTTCGGTACATACACTTTTCAAAACGTCAAATTACGCCATCGCTTCAACAAATCCCTATGGTGGTCCTGGGAGAAGAAACGGCAAGAAACTGCCAAGGTTTTTTCCTGCTTAAATTTACAGAGAGCAATTATCAGAGAGCAAATATTCTCAATCAAATATGCCTATATGTAATCGTAAAAAACTAGGTATCTAGCGTCCTCTTTAATGTTACATTGGCCGTATTAGGTGGCCTGGAAGACTGGCCCCAGACTGATGCCACCAAGGTCTACTGGGTGTCGTGAGAGGCCAAGAGATAGAAGGCAATTGGTGGTAAAGCTTTGAGTATGGCTTATATTATCAATTATGATTACTGGCCGTATTATCTTTCCGTGAAACCACTGTCTCCCTTGAGGCAGCCGCCAAACGTCTCACTATCCAGCAGGAGGCTCGAGGTAACAGCTAGTTCTTTATTTCTTCTATCTTCTTTTTTGACAGCCAACTTGCTCATTTGTCCGCTAATCACATAGAAAACAAGCTACGAAAAATGCCATGTATTACACTACTTACAAGAGGTTTTCCGAGATGAAGGTTGTTATGAATGGTGCGCGTGCGCATGCAGCCGTGCGGCGGGCGCGGGCGCGGGCGCGGTGCAGGGTGATGTCATCGGCTCAACTTAAATGTTATTTTCCGTCGTTCGCTGGCGTGGGCGCGGCACTGGCTTTCGGCTGTGGTCATACTAACTACTTTAATAGACATTAATTTCCTGATTTTCTTTAAATAAACATTACGATAATATTTATTAATACTGAAATCTGAACAGATTGATAACTCTTTATTGTGTGCGTTTTACAGAACACAAAAGGAAATCAGATAATAAAAAATTATAAAAATATAGCCTTATTGCTAATTCGTAGCGTGCCAGGCAATCTGTTGTAGGTACCATTAAAGAATATAAAAATTAACTAGCTTACGTTATTAGTTACAAAAAATATCTAGGCAATGAACGCATATTGATGCTCTACCATTGACCTCAGGCATAAACCCATAGATAGTTAATGTGGTATGAGCGGTGTCATGCTTAGTCTCATGCTGTGACACAAATCGACGTGACAAATCCTAAGTCGAACTTAGTTAACAGACATGTTTTGTACACACAATAGTAACTGGTTAAAATAGATGACGGAATGGCTACATTCGAAGAACCCTTTGATGAAAAGAGTTTTCGAATGGGTAGTGCAGCTAAGTAAAGGTTTTTGATAAATTGAAAAATTCACCCTGTATAGTTATAGCTTGCGTGTTTAAATATGGATAGAGGATTCTTTCAGTAAACTTGAAGGTGCACTTAAAGTTGCATGAGTTGCATCCATTTGCCAATGGATGTTTTAAAATAAGAATTTTAAATATACTGTTGTTTTAAAACTTACTTTAATCATTCTTCTTCAGATTTTATTTGAATAAAAGATATTTTTATTCCCATCACATTACCATCATCATAGTACCACTTACAAATAATACAATTAAATTTATAAGCTCCAATGTGAACGCAGCGTATGCCAAAGTTATGAATGAAATAACGTTTTGCAACAGCGGATGTTGCGAGGTTGCTTGTGTCGAATTAGGTTTAGAGCCTTATGGAGCTTGATGAATGAACTACTGGTCTCCCCGCACCCCGCGCCGTGCCGCCTCCTCCGCACCTGTATTGACAGAAAGTGCATTGAATTTTAAAGAAAACCTTTGTAATATTAAATGGCATTTGAAGTAAGCTTCTAATTGCGATAATACAAAATGGATAGTTGTTAGCCAATTGTTGAACAATTAAATACCAGTACCTAACTGCCTACGCTACGATTTGGAAAAGATATGCCTAGTAATCGCTTGAAAAAACTTTGACGGATTTATTTAAATTGATATGTATTCTTTGTGTATGATATACAGAGATAAAACAAACACTTATAACAGTAATTTTGAGATATCCCAAAATTATCAATACCTACATCAATGTATGTATCGATATCGATTTACTAATTTAATCACTAGTTTCTATAAAGAGAGATATCGCAAAGAAATCTGTAACGTTCTGAAACGAGATCCCCCCACGGTGTGTCTTATTGAAAGTATGGTTCTCAAATGATTCCTCAGAACTAAGAACTAAGAATGAACTGTTCCTTAGAACTGTTTGTGGATAGCTCAATGTTCGCAATAGTAACAGCCAATGAACTAATATACTAACGTAAATCTTTCACTGGTAACAGTTTTCAAGACAACATGATAATTAATTATTTATAAGCATCTGTAAAAATAAACTAGGTATAAAGTGAATTCTTAGTTTTTTTTAGAAGTTATTTAAGCTTAAGTAAAATCTAACACGTGATAAGTAATATCACGCCCTTTTTCTTTCTTTCTTATCCTCTTCTGTTGGGTTGCCTGGAAGAGATCGCTGCTTTAGCGATAAGGTCGCCTTTTGTATACAGTACCTTGTTTTATTGCTATGTATTTGTTTCTGGTGTACAAATAAAGAGTATTTGTATTGTATTGTATTGTTTTTGTAATGTATAACAGTTTGTATACATTTATAATAATTTGATAATAATTATAATACCTGGATAATATCTGTACCGGTGATACACTGTAACATTCATATCACAAGGCTAAATATAACATTTAAACTTAAAGATGATCATAGCCACCAATAGAATGTCATCTCGGTCTCATGTATAACATCTATTATAATAAATAAAGGTCACTGCACCGAAATTCATCGGTAGATACACGTATAAATGGTACGGAACCTACCTACCTCTGAACAAAGTTATCATAAGAATCAAAATGATATTAATGACTGTAAACATTTCGTGCATGTATTGAATTTAATAATTTAAACACAACAAAGCAAATATAGGCTTCTAGACAATCACACGTTTATCTTTTATTTCACTACACCAATCACACTACAATAATACACGAAGGCATTTTAACGTTGTATGTCAAATCTCAAGCACTTCTGACAAAAAAGCGTGCATATCGTCTTATATTGACACAGCGACTACGAGCAGACAGAGGTCAATTGACCGCTCTTACGATCTTCATCTTCGGCGCGCTAGTGACATATCTACCCCTTTTTTACTTATAATATAATTGCTTCTAGATAAATCAACCGTTACCAAATCTAAGCGCCGCAACGACGACCACTAACAATTAGCTGTGATTACTCATCCATTTAATTGTAGGCTGTTTATATAAAAGTTTAATAAAGCATTTTATATAAAGTGCACTTAGCTTAGTAAGGCAAAAAACGCTGCTTCGGTTCGGGTACCGAGTACTACGGTATATACTATATAAACCTCTTCTACCAATTCGCACTGGAGCAGAGTGTTGTAGTATGCGTTAGGCCTCAATTATTATGAAAGACCCCTGCCCTGTAGTGGGCCAATAATGATTTGAAGCCAATAGATACAAAGTTACGTAATATAATCTAGATTACTTAACACAAGAGGCTAAGGGCCCGTGAGTGAGCCGAGCTCATTTTTATGCAAGTCTCTCGTGATTTGCATTCGCTTACCTGCTGTAAATACTTGGTACTGATTACTTGCAATAATACTGGAAGCATTTCAGATTTATACTCACAATAGGCTTATTTTAATAGATTACTTCTAATTATAACGAATTGCTCAATCACTGAGCACGAATCGGTTTAAAATTATTCTGTTTTACTCGTAACTGCTTCAATCAATCGTGTTTTTACTATTAATTAGATCGTGAAATATCTAATAAAATAATCAAAATATTTATATTGCGTACACCCATATCTATTGTATATTTTATAGTGGGAGACAGAAATAAAAATCTTTAAATAAATATGGACAAACATTAACAGTACCAATACCAATGCAACAAAAAAGCAGTCCTACTCGCCGCAATACCGTATGGTATCGCGTTCATTTTTCAGACTTAATACAAAGTTATTATGGATAGCAAAATTTGCGTCATTTACAGTCTGGATTTTATGACCTTAGGTCCTTTTAAATAGTAAAGTGGTGCATTACGGCCTACAATACTGTAACGTCCCATCACAGGCGAGCAACTGGCAAACGAATTGTTTGCAAGCTGAATAAGAATGACTTCCTCATATTCAACTGATTTGACAGTGTTCCTACATATTACTCTATTAACATGACAATGCTATCTCATGATAGGCTCACGCTTTTATCAGGTCATCCTGATACGCTCATGATTGGCTACAGACGAGGGAATTTCTCAATGGTCAACAATCACTTTCTTCGTAACACATCTGAGAGATCTCCATAATGTTCTTAAGAGTTTTTGTAATTACACGTGGCCTGCGTGGCAGACGTTGACATGGGTTGTATAAATGGATAAATGATGACTATAATTCACTATAAAATGTACTAGATTCAACTTGCAACAGTTCGTCCGCTGCTCGCAGTGATAGCCGTCCCTAAGGCAAGCTCAGTCGACCTGTTATAAAATTGTATTTGACACCTTCAACTATTTATGACAATTTGAAAGGCCAACTTGTTGCTGAATTATGGGTAATTGCTAATGCTAGTACTATTTCTGAACTATAATCAATTCTGTTATGTAATAATAATTTCGATTTATTTAAGACTAACTATCGCTAGTATTATATTACTGTAACGGATATATAATTTATGGCACGATTCATTATAGACTTATGAGTTAAGACAGCCAGTGTAATGAATGAGGAACGTAAAATGTTTTATTTCCTACCTACTATTGCCAGCCTGAAATTACTAAGTAACTAATGCCTGTTTAATTTAAATTGGATTTTAATATACTAAATCGATAATTAGGCAAAGATTATCAAGTTTCCGAGATTAAGCTTAAAAGTTTAAATCAATTAGCCTAGATTTGAATGACGAGCGTACAGCAATATTGAGTGGTCAGCGGTGCATTAAGTGGCGGTTGACATTCCATCAATGACGGAGTGAAATGTCGCATACCGCTCCCCCCGCGCCCCGCGCCCCGCGCCGTCAAGCCCCTCGCCTTACCAGCTTAACATAAAACTCCAATTTGCATAATGCATACAGAATATGTAAACTTATCTCTGACACGCCCTTGCGAGTGACACGGGTTGAGGTGTGCCGGGATAACATTATTCTCGATGCGACTTGCGACTTGCGACGATATCCAAGTCTAAATAGACCGCATTTGCAAAACAACGTGCAGACAATTTTATTCACGCTGCAGATGTGCCATTGGGAAACGTCTCAGTATTTTTATAAGTTTTATATTTTGTGGTATCAAAATAAAATATACGAACAATGTAGCTGGAACTTAAAGATTTTTAAGTAACATGTACCTTATTGGTATATTTAACAATATAAGATATTACAAAAAATAAGAGTTTTGGGTAAGTAAAAAAATATCGAGAAATTTTTTTGTGTAAGACTTAGTATTAATTATTAATATAACCTGCATACGAGCGTATACAAATTAAAATATGTAAATATTATGTACGAATATTAATAGATATTTATACATTCACTCATTCATTGTATATACATACATAAACAAAATATTTGTACAGATGTCCTATAAAGACTCTGAAACCTTTCAACCGATATGCCTCAAAATGGTTTAATTTGAAAGGCAATAATCCGAAGGTGGTTTGAGACTACTAAAACAATGCGCTAGGCACATTCGATTCATTAATTAAGTCGATTTTGCAATTTTCCCAAACAAAAAATTGAAGAAAATATGCAAATATGGCCAGGTATGGCATCAACGACAAAGTCAACGCAAAAACAATGATCTGTCATTCTCTTCAGAATTTTTTTTTAGCGTACCTAGTGAAACACAACGGGTATCTACTAGTTACAATATAATACGCTGCAAGTCCAAAAATTAACTCGTTCGTTCATTACCCATTCGCACTGTCTGTGTCAAGTGTGCATTCAGTCAGAGTTATAGCAAACATTATCAGCAGTACACACAGTCACCACGCTTACCTGCGTTATGGAATATTAAAGTAAAACTTTTGACTTCCCGACGACCCGTGTGGCGCAATGGTTACCATGCCGGATCGCCGCGCCAAGGGTCCTGGGTTCGATTCCCAGCGAGGCAGAAATTTGAATGATGAGTTTGAATTCCTGTTCTAGGTCTGGGTGTGAATGTCCTTGTCTTGTGTGTTGTCCATGGCACCCACGACACAGGGAATCCTAGTGTGGGGTTATGAGTGTGAAGCGTTATTTATTTTTTTTATTTTTATTTTTATTTTATTTAAACTTTTGACTATTACGTCGGTCAATCAAAACGTTCTTTAGTTTTTTATACGGGTACGAATACCAGTATAACTAAATATCGATATCATATCCTACACTGTTGATTGGTGACTTTGCATGTATCTGACGGGTTCCACGTTCGATGACTGGGGCAGACAATATTTGTTCTCGTTCGAGTTGGGATGCCTAGTTCAGGGATATGAATGTGAATATGTGTGTACATTTATTACACAACAGAAAATATTATCTGTAATATCGGTACATTTACTCGTCAACCGTTCCTTATTAGCCCAACACGCGCCACCGTCCCTATAAAACATGTAAATAAAATTAAAATATACCATAAAGAGTTTTTATTAAGACTTTTTCACGTTTAAAATTCGTAAAGTCTTACTCAGCACATCGGCTTAGCCCACGGTCGAGTTCCGGAGTTTTAAAATGTTAAAATTACTGTCGACTCGCCTCGGAAATGAGACGTAAATGGGAATGTCTGCAAAAAGCAAACATGGCACGGCATATCTTCTTTCACGACACAATCCGATCATTGTTGAATAAAATATGGTATTAAGAGCGGGTCGCGGCCGTACATGGTAAGGAACGGACACCCACCGCATTGGAGCGCTGGACCCGACTCAATATTTTGTTTCACCTGGCAATCGATTCATTCTTTATTGCCAATTGATAATGGTAATATTTTGTGTTCGATTTACTTGTGTCCGACGTCCACGTGCGTAAGGCACGCCACGTCGAAGTAATGGCTGCAACAGGTACGGCCATTTAATTTCATTATATCTGCCACCTGTAATGCTCGAGTAAATTGTGCGTAAATATTTTACTTTTAAGTGACTTACTTTAGAACAAGGAACTAGACACAGGTTCTATTTTAATTATATTGTTTTTACTTATGTCGTAACTCCAGTGTAATAAATTATGGCTTAATTTATAAAAGCTACGTTATATTTAGTCGTAAAATTTCCTTAGAAGAAGATGAAGAGAAAGTGATTCGTTGTTTCCACGAAGTCACCTTCTCTTTTGTTCTGTTTAACCTTTCTCAGCCGTAATTATCAACTATGTTTTAAGAGTTAATCCTTTCAATATAAAGTTAAGATTATCCAAACCAATGGATAAAACTGCAACGTTGACCACATTAAGCCTGGACTGAATTAAAAAACGACAAAACATCTTCAATATACGTAAAAATTATAATAAGAACTTCGTAACTGTAAATATAGAAAATTGTATATCTAAAGTTAAACCAAATCGGCCGTTGTTGTTTACAACATAATGTAAAGGCTTAATCAATTCAGTCGGGATTTGTACACATATTGATATCTGTTTCGGAGCGTTTTCTCTCTCTGAGACTTTCCAATTAAGCAATTTAGATACAAAGCCCGGCACTGACACGACATTATACGAATGTAAAACAACGGCTATCGGAATGATAATTCAGTGATGTAAATAACAATAATGTTATCAGGGAAGGCAGCTTGGTATGGGTTTTGACAATAAAATGTGTCGTGGAGAGCTTGAAGCGGGCGCGACCCGCCGTGCGGTGGGTACTAGGACGAATTTACGATCGTTGTCGACTCAGCCCCGCGTTGCATCACTCGCTGCCTCGCTGCCTCCCTGCCTCGCTGCCTCCCTGCCTCGCTGCCTCTCTACATCCCTGCCTCGCTTCTCTCCCAGCTATCTTGAAGTGACTGTCGGCCAGCTGTCTCAACAACGCACTCTCGAATCAGTGCTAAATCAAGCTGCAATTCTTCTATCTTGCGAACTCACCTCGTTGTCGTAAGACTTCCTTAGACGCAAATAAATCTCAAAATTTTGTCTGCGAAGTTTGTTCTATTCTTTGTATCAAATTTCAATTAAATATTGAATAATTATCATTTATATTTAGAATTAAGAAATATGTATGTAATACGAAGTCATGGTTAGATCCCGTTGAAATCTTTTGTATGAGAGTGGCGTTACATGATAACGCAAATCGCAATATTCATGTTTTAATATTTCTAAGTAATTGTTAACATTTATTGTAATGAGGCGCATACCTGCTTATCTGAAAATAAAAAACAATGTTCTAAACGGTATATAAAATTTGCAAAACCTTTGAAAAAATTTTCTTCCTCTTGAGTGAGAGGAGACCCCTAACAACGGGATAGTTATTTATGATTTGAAAAATATTTATAACTATAAACAAATTAAAACATAATGATAATACTAATGCTGATATAACGATAATCAAATTAGCATCACAGATGTGCGAACGCAATGAAACAGAGCTCGGACTAATAAATCAAGTATGACAAAATTTCCATACCGAGTTAATTATGATCAATTGTATCGAATCACACGCGGGGCCATAATCTATCGCTATTTAAATAAAAGACGAAACAATAATGGCACAACAAGAAGGCCTGGTAAACCCGTCTCGAGGCGCGAGCTGCATTATTCGGAACCTGTTTGAGTTGCTCTAATTAACAATACACAAATCGTAGCTTGTATGCAAATGAGGAGTGTAGACCGCGCACCGACTTAGACGACTCCGAGAATTCCTCTCACGATAAATAAGAAAGCTTAGTTTGTAGGGATGCGGGTTCACCTTTAAAATAATCTTAATTTTATAAGGGGGACAATGATCTCATCTTAGGTAAAATTACATTGTTTTTAACTTCATTACTATTTTCTTATTTTTAACAGTAATGAGTACAATAATACGTGTAAATATACCTACTAATTCAAGGCTATAAATAATAAATAAATAAATGCCGTCACACTTTGTGGTTACGTTAGGTTTTTACCTGTGTTGCGGGTGGTATGGACGACACATAATATATAACACATAATAATAACATCCATAACTCGAGTACAAATATTTATCTGTCACATAAATATCTGCCCCGACCAGGAATCGAACCCGGGACCCCTCGCTTCACAGACAGGGGCGCTACCAACCAGGCTAGGTCATCGTACGATTTGAAGTCTACCCGATTACGGTAAAAAGCCGTAAATAAAATAACAGCTATGTTATCCAGAAAACTAATCCGGAAATGAATAAACATAAACATGGCCTATCTCAGACAATACACATATTGCCAACATCACTCTACTGACCATTCACTCGAGAGCGGAGCTACATCAGTCAGTGTGTACGAGACGTTATCTTAAAATTGAATTAAAAAACAGATAATAAAAGAGGATCGCGTCGTAATTCTGGCGCGCGACAACACAGCACTTTTATTTGGAGGGCGCGCGTGTGGCGGTACCGGCGCGGGGGGGGGACGCCTAATCGTGCAAGCTTTATTGTATTCCACTTTGATCCGAAAACACCTACTATATTTTGTTTTGATTTGATTATGTTGAGGTCAGGCGTTTCTTAAAATTTGTAGCAAGTATAAAAAGGGGATATAGATTTTTATGAATAGCTTTAATGTAAGTTTAATGAAAACATATTGGTTGTTCGATTTTATCACAAAGCTTTCAGAATAATAGTCCTAGGATACCTACTTAATTCAGTCTTAAAATAATAGTATCTAACCAAACATCATTAAACGCTTTGATTGCTCTGATTGAAATCTGCTCTGATTGTGCAATGCCTAGATTAATATATTAAGGTAGGTATTAGGTAGGTGTAGGTATTTAATGTAAAAATCCTGAATAATATAGATCAATCTGATTAAGAAGTACTAATCATAATCTCATACCTGCTATGTGAGGTGTAACCGATAGGCCATAGCCTATCCACCACGCTGGTCTAGTGCGGTTTTTAGAATTTGCACTCATTTGAGAATATTATGGAACCATATTATGGAATTATATTAAAACGTGTAACTATGTTAAAAAAATTGTCAATTCAGGAAACCAATTATGAACATATCAGGAAAATTATTTGGTTGGGCTCTATTTATTAAAAAGTTTACATTAAAAAAGTTCGATTCAGTAGTGCCAAGTGGAACAAAGTGCACGTTATGGCCTGTGGTCCTTGGGGACAAACTTCTTTTATTTATATCCGCCGTGTAACACCTCGCGCGATTGCGAGCCGCTCCCTAGCCCTCTTAGCACTCATATTGAGGGTTATGCACTGCAGTGACACTCCATTTTACATTTATTTATACAAAATGCCATTAATGATATCATAATTTATACTTATACAAAATAAGATATAAAAATGGAGGCGTAAATTTTTTATTAGCAATATAAATATTATGCTTTAAGCCCCAATAAAATTAATATTGTATAATATCAAGTCTAGTAGTTTGCTTATACCACAGAAGTTAATAGTATAATACTTATACTGCAAAACGTTTGCTCCGATTTCTAGGGAACGTGTATAAATCTCTGTACCTACTCTATGATTTTTAGCCATTATAATATATTTCTATATTATTTTATTGTTACTTATAATACTAAATTTAAATATTTAATAAACAGGCTGATGTGTATAGTTTTCTTATACATTGAATGTGAATTTAAAACAAAGTCGCATTAATACTACAAAATGCTTGTTTAAATACTGTAGATATCAAGAAGTAAATTAAATAGCATTTATACATCAATAAATATTAAATGGATAAACATTATATTTAGTAAAAATGTTCGGAACGATTAATCTTCTATTGCTTTATGTATCCCCATTTCTAAATAAATATCAAAATAAAAATGGAATTAAAACCACCTATTATTATATTGATTTATATCATTAGAAAACTACAAAAGAATCACAAAAAATATATGAATACAAAAACAATTGGTGCAAATTTATGAGTATAGCAAAAGTCTTTGAATATCGGAATTTAGATGTTTGGTTTTCGGAGTCTGTTATATATTATCATCAATAAATATTTTATTCATATGCCTTAACCATTTATCGAAGGATCTTTTTAAAGTAACGTGTCCGAATTGCGGTATTTATATTGCCTTTGTTCGCTTTACGATCATTTGCATAATACTTAAAGTCACTTCGAAATGCAGTCACAAATTACTTGTTTTGATCTTGTTTGTCTCATTTAAAGTTTATGTTACGACTAGCAATTTGACCTCGCTTTGCTTCGGGAAACATAATCCATAAGTTTATGAACGAAAAATCCTGGCAATCTTCGGGATCTTGTAATCTTCTTTGAAATCGAATAAGGATGAATAAAACAAGTGTTACAAAAATTATTTTTGCATTAACAATATTAACAAAACATCCTTAACAAACTAAAACTAGAGTTTTGTGTAGTTTTGACATCAGTTTTATTTTATTGAGTTGATGTTAAAATCTGTTTCTAAATTGATTCACGTCATAAAATTTTAGTTCGTTTAGTAATTCGTGCGTTATAATTATATGCTTGAACAAACCGACAACTTTCAAATATTTGGGTATATATGACATTATACGATGTAATCCTGAATCAAGCTATCGAGTATTCTTTGTAGTCTGTATACAATAATATTTTTTGTTTAGTTAGTATTAAGAGTATAACATATTCTGGATCTTATCATTATGGATACTTCTGACATTTGTTGATCTCACTCTAAAATTTATATGATAAAAATTGGCTTGGTATACATACAATGAGATCGTATTGTATTACAGGTGATACTTTTAATACGACCTCATTGTATGTATCAATTGAATAAGCCATTCAAATGTACCATTAATAGATATGGTAATGTAATGATGAAGCTATGATTTATATAGCCTATTGGTTGGGAATACAGTTATTGAACCCTGTAATTTAACAGTGCAATAAAGAATATGTGTTTGGACAGTTCTGATTTCCAAAGTATAAGCTCGCGTACAGACCAAAAAAGTCATTATAGACGTGATATAAATATTCCGTTTATTTCTTTGTCTTTTATTTTATTGCTTCTCCACCGGCATTTCAACCATTCCTACTTCATTAGCACGTGAACAGTTTATAAACAGAGCATAAGCAAAGCAAACGACGTATATTTTTATTGCGGCGTAACATTGGAAGCATATTTCCAGCCGTCGGAGTGTACACGAGGAGATGTCGAGACTGACTTGTAATTTCAGGTGTTTACCCAGCGCGCACAGCAGGGTGTCCCACAACAATGCCCATATCCTTTTCTCATAAAATATATGGAAAGTCCGGCTACCAGGCACGGATCGAAGGGCCGATACAGCGGCCGCATTATACTAGCTAGCTGCCTACCGAGAACTTTTTATGAGGGATCAAATTGATTGGTTCGGTGATAATATCGCAGTTGCGCATGCGCATTGTACGACGCTGACTCGTTCGAGGCGAAGCGACGCGACGGAGCGATCTCGTCTCGTGTGCTTCTCGCACCTTTTAATTTCGATATTAGAGATGATTGTAATCATTTATTTATAATCTGTACTGTCGTAACAACTACAAACTCGTGTCACTTTGTCAGTATTGACTAATGTATTAACTAATGTATTCAGTTGATATTAGAAATGGAGAGGATGATGTAAAAAGCATGAAAATCTTACCCTAAATAATAAAAAGTCAGCCTATTAATTTCTGCCATAACAATTTTTTTTTGTTCTATTGAAATTTGAAGATTTGGCCTAAACCGTTTAGGCCGTTTTGGCCATATATATTTTTTAATCATCGAATTTTATTTATGTTTAGAAGATAGGTAATAAAGTTTTTATCAAAAATGAAGTTCATCGAATACTTCTGTATTACCGCACCAGCGATATGCAATCATGGTCCAAAAAGACCGCAAAACGTTGTTCACGATCCAAAAAATTTTTAAATTAAAATTTCTTTTGCGGTAACAGTATCATAATGTCTTATTCTCCAAATTGACGATTACGCACCATCAAATGTTAAACTAAAAGTGTAACGCTTCATCTTCGGGCAAACCGATACAAGACGTGCCCTTTGAGCGAGAAACACAAAACCACTAAGATAAAAATATATTACAAAATGAGACCCACTTTGTGTTTTGAAATTACAATCAAATAAATTACTTTTTATTGCTCAATCTTGTTGGGTTTTATTAAGGTATCGGCGCTGAATGCGTCGGAATAAAACATGGCGAGTTTACGCGAGAGACAAGATGTTTCCTCCAGCGTGTGGCCAGGGTAGATAAACGGAGATGGTTTACACGGGCCTCGGGTTTTGGGTGATAAGCCATCACGTTGTCCATGTCCACTTACAACAATGAGCCACAAGCTCACTTTCTCTCGCTCGACACATCCACCGTTCCACATGCATCCACTATTACAATATCATCACATTGTAATATCTATAATGGAATTGATATTTTGGTTTTTAATTTAATCATTATTTTATCTTTAATGAATTGATATGTATTTTAAATTATGTATCTGAATTTATAATTAATGGAGCAAAGTTATCTGAAATAAATAATTAAGAATTTTTTTAATTATTTCTGATTGCAGGCTTTTCATTTTGGTTTCACATTAATATTGACATTATAAGCTCACATATTTCTTTATCATATTATGTATTTATGTACGCGTAACCACAAAATGTATTGTAACATTTTTTATGTTAATTGTTAATACGTAACACAATAATTATAAAGATATGAAAAATAATAATTAAAAGCCGAGAAACATTTATACGTCATTAAATTAATCTTCCAGAGGGGGACTGAACCCGGAACAGTGCTGCAAAAGAATTATCGCAAGTGGAATACAAAATTGCTGTTAGGTAGATAAAATGCAAAATACTCTAAAACATACTTTAAAATAATAAACGCTAATTTTAGAATGTCATTTCATTATGGATACAAGATCATAATCGTAAACGATCTTGAATGAATAATCAGCATATTATACCAGTAATTTCACTCGATCCAGAACACATAATGAATACGGTTTTATATTAGTCAGGCCCCGAGGGAATGTGCTCGTATCAACATTTGTTAGGATTAGTGTTAACTGCCTGTCTATGGGTGTCAGCATGTTAACAATATAACCTGTCTACTTATCTTAGATGAACGCAACGAACACAAATCCCCCATTCGCCTCGAGCTGGAAACTGACCGTCAAACCATATTTTCAGTGCGAAAATAAACAAATCAATGAGTCTGGACGAGGGAGACACGCAGGCATATCGTGTTGATTAATGCTGATTGCTAAAGTGCGTCGGCGCATGTATAAGTAATGTAGCAGCCCACCGCTGCGTTTCCGTCACAACCGGTCGTAGAACAATGTGCCCAAACATTTACTCATTTACCATGCGACGGTTGGAATCGCTCCCAACTCAGCGTCGAAAGCTGCGCCGGCGCAGACCCGGCGCGGTCGGTGCGAACACCTAATACAATTACCAATCATTTATCACAGTACCGCTTTTAAGATAATTGTTGTCGATAAAACGAACAAACCTGAGACAATTCCAAAGCCGGTCATGTAGCCATAAGTGTTGACCACGTAAGTTATAGTCTGAGCCTCGATTTCACCTGTTGGGTAGAGTGGAATAGGAAGCCGAATAGGCCTTGTTATGATGGCGTCGAACAAGCGTGAAAATGCGCGCGCGAGCACAATGCTCCGCGTGTGTCCCTCGCCCAAGGAAACCTATTTATCATCGTCACCGGGACCGGCGACTTGTAATTGTGCGCAATATTGTTACCTTAAGTTATGGACCCGGTGCGAATGTAGTCTCTTCCGCTTGGAGCTATCTATCGACATAACAACCGCTAAAAGGTATGTATCGTAACTAGCCACCTTTTAGCCTTAAATGAACGTGTAAGTAAATTACTAACAAGTTCCTATTCGCTCGAATGCTACAACGGGAATTTAGATATTTAAAACTATATGTAAAGTAATTAACGAGCTACTTTAAATGCTATTTTGTTTACTGTGTGTTTATAATGTATGATAATAATTAAAGACAAAAAGATAATATGAAAAAAAAATTGTGTGTGTCAGCTTCGACTTAAGACTTTGGCTTACTCCTTACGAATGATAATAAAATATAAAGATATGTAAATTAGGGTAAATGAACGCATTTTTATATGACTGAAAGCATGCTTGATACATTTATTTATATTAATTATTTAATTTATTATAATATGAAGTTATCGTCAAATCAGTATCAACGCCATCTAGTTTGCGATCGTCAAATCAGTCACCATCTAGATTCTTTGTACCGAATTACAAAACTAACACAAAACCTAACGCATAACCTAAAGTAACGGAGAAAGTTTGATTTTACTCCTCATAAATTTTTATACCCCGGGCTTATTATATGAAAATCGATTTGAAAGGAGTTAAACTGCAACAAATTTTGTAAATAATAGATTGGTTTTTATTGAATAAACACCAACGCTGTAATAAATATGGGAGCTGTACACTATTTTATTCATTTCAGCTTTTTATGATCAGCTACATCTGTTTAAAGGCGGTTAACAACGTCTCCGATATCGTAGAAATCGGGACTGGACGAACACTACATGAATCTCAATACCCCACGCAGCCTCACTAGACAAAAATCGCTTCGTCTTCCAATATATTTAGCTTGTCACCCTTCGAACAAAATGTTGTAAATGTAGAAAAGTGAGCATAAAACACAGCGCACGCGCATGGAGTAGCGTCGATCGAGCGGCGCATCAGCATTGTTGTGACGTGGAGCGCTGCGCGCGCGGTCTGCGATCGAGTCGCGATTTGTCGTTATTTGCGCACGGCGAACCCGGCGACTTATGACGGCGCTTATCTCCCATCGCTGCACTGTCAGCGCCTCGCGACATTCTAGCTCCTCGCCTACCCACCGCCAGTATTTCACACTGGAACAATGAGCTTTTAAATTTATGACGTCAACTCACCAACACGCCCTCTAATAAGAAAATTCGATATTTCACGCCTGGAATTTCAAGTGGACGCTATCATTAACAACATCGCTGATAGTATCTGGATGTTATAATATTATAAAAACATGCAAGATAAGTACCTTAATCATTATTTATATCAATAGAGTATTTTAAATTCCGGTTACTAAGACATTGATTGACAATTACTAAACAATAATTAACAAAGTAGTTATTTCTTTCCGTTTCTATAATTACCCTTTATTATTATAATTACGTGACTGATTTTAATGTAGTATTATTATTAATAACAAATATTTTGTTAATAGTTTCTTTGTCAAATAATTTTGTATACTATTATCAGAAAATCCACATGTAACATTACATCCACATATAGCACAATGAACGAGGAATTAGTCTCATATAAAATCAACAAATTACAATCAGGCTGTTGCTAATTTTTTTTTGGTATAATTATCTATATCTATACTAATATATAAAGAGGAAAGATTTGATTGTTTGCATTGAATAGGCTCCGAAACTACCGAACCGATTTGAAAAATTCTTTCACTGTTTGGAAGCTACATTATCCCCGGGTGACATAGGCTATATTATATTTTTTTTTTTACTATTTTGCCGAAGCGAAGCGAGGGCTATTTCCTAGTTTCTTATACTAATTATATACTTAATGTAGAATAAAAAAAGTGTTATTTGTTAATGTTGATAGCTTTAAAACACCGTAACACTTAGTAAGTCGAGTTGAATTAATCTGTTAAAGAATGTTTATTATTAGTACTAGATTCATAAGCGGTAATGCCGAAGGCTAACGTTTGTGAGATAACCTATAATAAAGTGTACTCGACAACATTATCTAGCGGACGATCACCGCCGAAATCAATTTTAAACAAACTGTAGCCACCACCTACAATTATCATTGGATCGAACAATGCCAGTCGACTAAGGGTCCTGTTTACCCGCAGCCGAAGACCAAGTTAAGTTTAGAAATATCAACTTCATCGTTGAGGTCTATGACTAAAGCACTGTACTTCTTGACAAAGTAAATAATAATAACGTAATTAATAATACGTAATAATACGTTTCTATACATCTATCTTCTTCTATCTATCTATCTATATAAAAGGCAAAAGTGATTAACTGATGTATCAACGCACAAGCTAAACCCTTAGGACTAGAAACTTAAAATTTCGCACACGTATTCCTCTTCAACCCCCAAAGGGGTGGAATAACGGATAATTATGATGAGCAGAATTTTCGCGTGCGAAGCTGCGGGCAAAAACTAGTATTTAATATTGGCATCGGCATTTTATTACTATTTTTATCATCGATATCGGAATCCGCAACCAAAAACTCTCCTTTAAAATTTCTACTTATGTATTACTAAGACTTACTTTACCAGTAGTTTACCAGTACTAAACGAACATATTAAAGATCAAATAATTTATTCATACCAATAGAACGATTAGTAGTTTGTGTCTTACCAGTTTGTAGTAGAACAAGTTGGTTAATATGTACACAATGTAAGAGGTCACTCGAATCTACGGATAATAGACGGTTCTTTCCTATCACACGAGATACGATCACGATGATTTGTTTATTGTATACGACTCAAATATTGAAATTAACCTTCATTTGTGATTTTATCTACCCACATGTAATTCCATATCGAATATTAAGTTATCTGATACACATAAGGCATAAATTATCTTGTAACATAAGGATGTATCTCGAATATGTAACGTTCGTTATCGAGTATTATATCCGTTAGATCGAAATTGAAGCTTGTTGAAGAACAGTTTCTAATTTAAACGGATAAGATATATTATGTTCTCCTCAAAATTTAGTAATTTTGTCGCTTTTTTAACCTTATTACAAGAATTCTACATTACAAGGTACGGGAACTCTACATTACAAGGTATCGGGAGGGATTTATTTTTGATAAATAAACGCATACCTATTTATTGATTTAAGTACCTTATTGGGTATGGCAAAATACTTAATTCTCCTCTCGAATTATTCATGTCTGACAGCTTGTCGATAAGTTAAGGAAGCCGGCGCGATTGGTATTTGAAATTTTGTTTTCAAACAGATCAAATCAGATCATGTAACTGGCCGACGAACGAGTTGACGATCAACCTGATAAGTGACCAGCGTTATCCATGGATATCAAAGCACCAAAGATTGATACGTTTCCGACTAACAAAGAAGAGAAAGAAAGAACTTGCTCCCAAGGCTCCAGCCAGAAAACTAAAAGCCGTTTGGCGGCTGACTCAAGCAAGCGAGTACGGAAGGATAATAATACCAGTGCCAAATGACCATATGGAAGCTTAACATACGGCCGATCGTGCCGAAATTTCTTGAGCGTATTACTTAATCCGTTGGTCCTGGTAAGATCCTTGAAACCATAATATCATTCAAACTACCTCGCTGGTAATCGAACCCAGGACTGTGCCATTGCCATACCCTTGGCACTACGCCAATCGAGTCGTTAAGGAAAAATCCGTTCCTTTTTGTGTAAAACTCTAAAACTGCTTGGTCGTAATATTTTCTAGAATTTCTGAGCTTCTTGCTTCTCTTCTTATCAAGGCCTGTATGCTCTTATGGTAATGAATGGCAGCTAATTCTATTATATTATAATATAAAATTTTATTTCCTTAATCAAATTTATGGCGGCGCTACTTGAAGTAGGTATCACTTAAAGCAAAGAATCCAAGACTTTTTATTATTGTATCCAACTGCGGCGGCTATATATCGCGGATAGTAAAATTAAAATTGATGATCATGTAAACTTTATTAGTACGAGCGTAAAAGTGTTGGGTAAATCAAGGTACTTGTATATTGCATGACACTGCATGATCTAGTGTCCGGACACCGTTAACACTTTATTGCCCTTCATACATCTTGCACCATTCCGAGAAAGTAAATTATTCGTCGCGACCGTAAAATTAATGCCCCACACGGTAACGCAAGTACTTCGGCTTGTCGGTGTCAATTTTTATGATGCTCTCAGACTCGCAGTCGATATCACGACGCATCGATGTTTTCAGTCGAGAAAAAGGAGTCTTGTCTCGTTATTGTTAACGTTCCTACACGGCACACGCTAGTAACAAAGCGAGTTCATACAGCTAATAAGTTGATGTTTACAATTTCAAATGTATGCAAATGTGTAAAACATTGTTCAAGGCGAGAATTGTTAACTAAAAAACTCAGTGAATTGTAAGTACTTGTTTGAGGTATGTATTATTAAATTAAATTGCATTTCAAAGAAATATTTACGAGAGTAGCAATTTTTCAAGCTCGACGTGCCCCGAAGCGCCCTTCGGTGCCTACTTTACACGCCTCGCGATCTCCGCGGAAACATCCACATGTGTTAAATATCACACTTTATTTTTCATGGTAAGTGTTAAGATTTTGTTATTTTAATTATAGTGACTAAGTAAGTTTTCACACACCTTTTACTGGCGTGGTTTTTTGAGAAAAAAACATTATAACATTCACATACAGATAAGTAAATATCTTAAAACAGACACAATATGATAAATTGCCTATACATGGTACAAGCGTCATTATTATAATGGGCAATAAATAATAATATACTTACTCAGTCTAACGACTGCCAATTTGCAACTAATGTCACTAGTTTCCATAATACGAGCCAGCCAACAATTGCTCTAATCTATGTCATTTGAGTAAACTCTTACCACTTCATTTATTATAAAACAAAACACAAAGAAAAAAAGAGTACGTTAATTACTTTTACGCAGAAAACTGCAAATAGAGCGAGTTGATTAGAGTAAAAATAAAAGAGTAGTATTCGTCGGCTTTGCTAACTAGTATAAGCTGAAGATGTACCTCATAGCCTGAGGCTTTCATCTAGTGCAATAAGTCCGTGCGGATATCGCAGAGACCGCTTACAGGGCATCGCTCAACGAGAACCGGCGAGATTATTCCATGAAAACTCACGAACGAATCATTACCGAGTACTGCGTTTCATCAATCGTCGAAGCATAATTAAGACACAAGTCCTGGTTAACATGCAATAGTATGTATACATTAGTATACTTTACATTGCTCCTGCAATTCATTTCATAGGTTGAATAATTTATCTACTTTTCAACTAGGGAGGTATAACAGAGATGTATTTTTAACCCCCGACGAAAAAAGAGTGGTGTTATGTCTGTATCAAAACTGTAATTCTTTTGTGTTATGTTTGTATCTGTGTGTCGGTATGTCTGTCTGTGGCATCGTAGCTCCGAAACGGATGAACCGATTTTGATCTAATTCTTTTGTCTGAAAGGTGACTTAATCGAAAATGTTCTTAGCTATGTTTAATTTACATAAAACTGTCGGGGGTTTTTCTAATTCTGATTTAAAAAAGATTTAAAAAAGATTTTTTTAATTCTAATTTAAAATTATAAAACAAGAGTTGGTTGAAATGGTGTAACTTCAAGCTTATCTAAATTTAGCTAATCCTAAAGAGTTATATACGTTGAAATCAAACGATGCTTTTTTAAAGTTCATTGTTTTTTATAGGCTGCTAACAACATAATTAGTCAAAAATGAATTACTTATAGGTACAGATGCATAGTTCATTTACCATCTCCAAATTATACAAAACGGTAAATATTTAATTGATACAATTTTTACTTAGCGAGCTACATAAAATATTCCGTATCAACGAACTGCAACTATTTCCTAACATAACCAATTAATTGCAACTATTAACCAACATAATAAACGTCACATCTATTGAAAATGCTGTAAAACATTTACTTCATTAGAGTAAAACGTAATGCCATCAATGCATATAATTAACTTATCTGTAAAGGGGCTCATTTAGTAATTTTATTATGGGTTCATCAGCAATTACGAGTTAATTTCAAGTAACTAGACGTGGAGCAATAAAAAGAAATTCCAATTTATAGTGCGCCGCGGTGTTGAATGTGAGTACGATATTTATTACGGTAGCTATTTGTTTATTTATGTTGAGAAGGAGCAAGAACGATCGAGGCGAGCACGAATCACTATCGAGTGCGTGACCGGGTTACTTCTTGTAATAAATCTTCGACTTCTTCGGTTTTAGATGTTAAGTGTGCTCTGAAAAATGGAGCAACCCTCTGTAATACCATATATATTCCGTTGTTTTAATTAAGTATGTATAAACATAGATATTATTGTAATGTAAAGCGAAAAGCAATGTGAGTATGACAGCATGCAGATTACACCTATAAAAGAGGTATCACTAAGCACTAATGCCCGGTTTCTGAGATCCTTTTTTCGAGAGTTTATCTATTCAAAAACGCTAACGGGTCGATAACTTCCGAAAAAGCGTTTCTGAGCACGGCGATAATAGATAAATTCCGTTTTATCTAAGATTAACTTAACTAAGCATATATGGCCGTTTACCGGTTCCATAACTTTATTTGACGTTTCATTTTAACATTTCGTGGACAGAATATGACAAATTACAAGTTACAACTATTTTGAGGTCATTTGTGTGTGCCGTAGGTATATTATATGGATAGCCTCAAGGACCTCAGATTATTGAAAATACAAATACAATTATTTGCAAGAAATCAACAATTTTTTCTAGATTGACAATGAATGACAGAGGTGTTATTCTCAAATACTATGTTACCATAGTAACCAATGGTAACCAATGGTAACCAAAATAAACGTTAAATTGACGTTTTTAAATTTTATTGTTGATATTTGACTATGATGAACAGACGCAAATAAATACCAAATTTCAATATTTTTTACATATTTACTACCACAAAATAAATACAATTAGTCAAAACGACAAAATAAAATGATAATATCTATTTGAAACTTATCTTTTTATTATCTTTTGAAGAGAGCCATCTAGTGGCAGTTTTAGATACTCGTTATTGGATTCATAGTTATTGAAAGGGTCCTCGCGTGCTCAGAAACCCAGTGACTGTTATCGAATATATAACTTAAGTTTAACTTTATTGATTCAATAGCTGTTGATCGTAAATTATGTATTGCCTACTCTTAGTAAGTTTGTAGTGTATATCTTGTTGGTTTAACAAATAAAATAAAATAAAAGATCTTACAATTGGGCTCTTGTCTAATTTTATATTTTATACTCTTTACGTTTTAAATCAGGCCCGCTTTTCTTTTAACTTTAATCAATAAACTTAATCGCGCGCTATTATTTTTGTATTTTTTTATTCTTTCAACTTTGCATGTGCAAAAAGGTGCAAAAGTATTCGAAAGACATTCGTGCTTGGCTTTTTGAGCTCGCAATGAAGCACAGAGTGACGTGTCACAGATCGCATGTCCGAGAGGAATATATCAATCGGGCGGGAGAGTAATGGTCGCAGCTACCCGCCCGACCGGCTGCGGCTCGCTAAATGAGCCGCGAACAGGCTACCGTTTACGTACTTTCTGCTTGAATCTTAAATAGTTTTAATTACTTAGTCTACAGCCGCTTGCTACTGTTTCTTACCACAGACTATCATAATGAATATTGTCGTAATTAACTAATCTATACTAATATATAAATAGGAAATATTTGATTGTTTGCATTGAATAGGCCCCGAAACTACCGAACCGATTTGAAAAATTCTTTCACTGTTGGGAAGCTACATTATCCCCGGGTGACATAGGCTATATTATATTTTTTTTTACTATTTTTTCCGAAGCGAAGTGAGGGCAATTTCCTAGTGTGTAATAATTCAGTAGGATTACAAGCTACACAATAAAAACTTCTTAATTAAACATACATAAACTATTATCTAGACACGTGGCAGCGTCCAGTCAAAGTTCAAA
Source organism: Thymelicus lineola (assembly GCA_963932265.1). Taxonomy (NCBI): domain Eukaryota; kingdom Metazoa; phylum Arthropoda; class Insecta; order Lepidoptera; family Hesperiidae; genus Thymelicus; species Thymelicus lineola. The sequence continues at coordinate 8,169,742 of OZ010693.1, read as the reverse complement.
AAAGGGAACTGGTAACGCAGCGCCATGTGCAATATTACACTAACCATTTCGAGCTACTTTTCATCCCTTTACAACTCGAGATCTATTTAACCAATCAATAAATCAAATTTAGAAAAATAACATAGGTAAGGTACACTAACTTGCGTATGACTTAACGAAGATAATAAAGTTGATTATACATACATGTATAATGTAGCCTGTGAAAACTAGATAAGTCAAATGTAGAGCTTGAATAGCATGTTCTTGTGACTAAACTTTTAGGATTTTCTACTCAGAACCCTTTCAGATCTCAATCCCTTTTTTTAACTTGACTCTTATTTCACATTTATGTTTTTGATGAGATAGATGTTACTCGCTGCTTTAAAAATAAAAACAAAATTTAAAGTTGCTTACCCACTCCGTCGATGTTCTGAGCTACTAACCGCATAAGCCGATGTCAGATTAAGTTCAATATTTACATGTGTACAAAGGGGCAGAGATAAAAGTTTCACCTTTTACAAGCAATTTGAGGTTATTTATCTTGTCGAGCAGCGAACACCCGTCTCGATTTTGGTGCGCAGCTTCTTTATACAGAAGCCATTATAAGTATCAGTTTCATATCATAGATCATAAACGCATTTATTTGAGAGGTAGACGGGTTACGGGGGGTCCTGTCGTGTAAGCTACTCCATTCATTGTTGAATTTTTATTGTACTGCATATGTCAAGATTTTTGTGGACGTTACTAAACTAAACATAAATATCACACACGGGAACACTGAATACTGCTTTTAGAATCTACGGATATTTATGTGTACGCGCCATGAATTAATAAATTATTGACGTGCAACACTTCCGCGTCGCATAATCTTTATTTTATGAACATCGTAAATTACAAAAAGTTCTAGTTTATAATCTATTTACTTTGAGATACTATACAGAGTTACAGTAAATTCTGTATTCTACTCAAATATAATAATTACTAGAAAATTAGCAGCTCTAAAATACTGTAAATTACTTAAGCTCATGCCATAAATCATTACCAGTTTGCAGGCTGTGCTGTGTCTTATTGAATGTTATCGCGAAACTAATTTGTGGTGTCGTTTACCTAATACTTTTGCCCGGTACAAAATATGCCTGAACTACATCGGTAACTATGTATTTACGAAACATGTTCTGTCTTGTAATAAAATGTTAATAAAGTTCGTAAATCAAGATAACGTCAATAGTTAAGAGAGTTCGATAGACGATAGAATGTGTCGGCGAGGTGAGGAAACAGTCTCACCTGTGGCGGGACATAACTCTTGTGGTGTCCCCTGCCCCTCAGACGGGACACTCGACACACCAATGTGAACATTAGTAACTTCTACGTAATTCATACCTAATTATGTATGTAATAATGTTTTATTGATGAAACGTGTCCAATTTACTGCTAATATTATTGATACGTATGGCAATTATAACAATGTACATTCGAGAGCAGTGAAAGATAAGGTTACTTTTTATGTAATCAGGATAGCAAATGCTTGCAATGCCATCATGTCCTACTGCCCAATGCCCTTGGCCAAGCATATCTACTCCACAATGCTGCTCCAGTGCGGTTTGGTGGAGAGGTTAGTGTACAACCCAAGTATCGGAACTTTTCATGCGGCTTAACGACTATTATCATACGACAGCAATCGAGACTGTTAGTTTTACGTGCTCTCTAAAGCACGGAAGTGCTCAAGAAATTTTTGCCACTAGGGTTCACCCATCCAACTACCGACCGCGCCCGCCGATGCTTAACTTTGTCGTTTAGGATTTTTAGGTTTAGGACACAAGCCGCCGGCCTATGAGGGCTTTCTATCATTCTTATTAAGTCATATATATTTATTAGATCTACATAAATTTTCGAACATTAACTTGAACTTGTATGAATAAATAATATTTTATCATCGTCAGGATATTAATAATGCCTTCTTCAGAAAAAGCAACTTAGATTTATCGAACTGTTTTGATATTTCTATGTATAAATTAAAATATACATTGGAAGTCGTTTCATAAATAAAAATAGTCATAAAATCAACATTCATTCTTTTAAGAGACTTAATTATTAAAGATTAGGTATTACAAACGTTTATTTTCATCTCTTTTAAATCTATTTTCAATAAATAAAATAAAGTAAAAAAACTTTTAAGATGCGTCTGATTCTGTAGATAAATGATATAAATCGCTTGGGAATGTAGTTTACATTTTTTACCTTACCTTCAAGCCTGTTTGTTTATCCTAATGTTAATGCTTTTAGTCCATAGGGAGATAGATAAATGGCAAAAGCAACAACCCATAACTGTCCCACTGCTGGGCTCGGAGTCTCCTATCACAATGTGAGGGGTACAAATCGTAGTCTACCACGATGGCCAAGTGCGAATTGCCTACCAATTGGTAGACTTCACACACCTTTGAAAACTTTATGGAGAACTTCGCCGAAGCAAGTGATATGATAATTAACTGGTAATATGTAATACTCGTCTATCTGTTAGGACTTGAAGCCGCTTGAATACTAACCTAAACCCGGCCTGCTGGGGGTAGGGTCCCTCGAAGGGATTATAACGGTAATATTGATGTTCATTGTTAATTAATACCGTTATTACTATTATTATTTCTCCATGGGGTTCGCCTGGACAGTTACCACCCTTGAGCATGAGTCAGCCGCCAAACGACTCGTATATACCGGCTGGGGGCTTGAGAGCCAATTCTTTCGTTTTCTTTTCTCTTTCTTGACCGGCAATGCATCAGTGATGCCTTTGATGTTGCTGATGTTCATGGGGACGATAGCCACTTAAAATCAGGTGGATCGTCAGCTCGTTTGCCGGCTATTTCCATAAAAGAAAATAATACCATTATTGCTAATATTATATTATTTATTACCATATAGATAAATTTCTCAGCGGATAAGCAGAAGCTCCAGTACTCAAGAATATAAATATGTACAGTCTCCAAAAAAGTTCACCGTTGAGATAGAGACCCTAACCTAAAAAGTATAATTATATTTTTTCAAAGATTAACAAAAAATATTCTTTATGAGAGTTTTACAAACTTCATAACACTCTAGCTCTTACAAATGAACCTAAACGAACCATGAAATAAGGATAAAGGTACAGTAAAAGTTCACTGACATTGTTACATTATTTATGTTGTATGTACATCCATATAAACCAAACTAATGTTTATAAAAACACCATAGCCATAAAAAATTATAATCGTCAATAAAAATGTGGGCATCGATATAATTTTATATGTCACGTGTAAATAAAAGTTAGTTATCTTTGTGATAGGACACATTTATATCATTGTACACATTAAATCACTCATGAATTTAAAGCGTTTTATTGTCATTTTGAAGTGAAAACAATATAAATGTATTTTATGTCACTGTTGATTTATATTTTATAGGTGAGATGTGATTTATTACAGGTTGATTTAATACAATCTTGGCGCAAGAGCCGTCGCGGGCCGCCGCTGCTCAGACTTTTTGAAATAGCCTCTTGACATTTTGAGTGCCACGGGCGCCGTCATACATAATATTAATATGACATATGAAAATAAAATAATACTCCACTATTAAGCAGTGATAGCTTAGTGGTTTCAAGTTGATCTCCTGCACGGGAAATACGGGTTCGAACTTCGAATACCTACCTCTATTTTTAATTCGGACATAATTATAATTTTCTGAAAGTGAAATAATATTGAAGAACTTGCTAAGAGGAGATGCTGAGAGCAATCCATAAGACTCTCAAAGATGTTTGAATTCTGCCAAATCGTACTTGACCAGTGTAGGTGCTGGACTGGATAAAGGTCCTATTTTATCCCTGATAGTATGAGGAGGCATGCAGCTACATCACTAGATTATGTTTTATTAAAGAGGTAAAACCACTATTATTTGTATTGCTATCATTACCCTCTTTAGTTATTGGCTTGTACCTTGTACGGCACCGGAAAATCTCCCAAATCCATTATTTTACTAACGCTTACACACTCATACACACTAGTACCGCCGCAGTAGGTTTTTACCTGTGTCGCGAGTAGCATGGACGACACATATAATACATCACTATAACACCCATTTCCCTACCCGAGTACAAATATTTCTCTGTCACATAAATATCTGCCCCGGCCGGGAATCGAACCCGGAACCCTTGCTTCGCAGGCAGGCTACAGGGTCGTCATTAGGCAACTTTATTACAGTAGCAACTTCTGCATACACGTTCAGTATGTATTTAAAATGTATCTATATTTATGATCGAAGTCAAATAATACTTTGTCCTATTTAAAGCTCGTCATAATAATGTCCATAATATAAGCTTTAGGCTTTAGCAGTATCCATGACCTTTTACTTACTTGGTTAAAAAACAATTGTTCCAAAGCTCTGGTGTAAAACGACAAAATGATAATTGCCGAAAAATAAACAACAGTATTCATACGCGCATGTCCGATTAAATATTCCAGTCCATTAAAAAAAGATAATGGCCTTTACTGCGTTATTTTCTTATCTAGGATATCTGAGACAAAAGAGTAAAAAAACCGTCACTGAAGAACAGCATAATAATGGTACTTTAATGCGAAGTTCATTTTAATACTCAATAAAAACAGCGTGAATGTAACATAAATGTCCTGTGATAACGGCATTGTTGGTTCGTTAAACTAACCCATATTGTGCCTGTCATACATTTTAATATTTATTTTGCTGTATTTGCGACACTTATGATATTTTACGGCGTAAAAGTATCTGGAATATGGCTAACACATTGTTTAACTAATTTTGATTTTACTTTGTAGATGTTTAGGGAAACGTGAACACATGTTTCATGTATTATATTATGTTGTTGAAACGATAAAAGTTAACTTTGGAAAGTTTTTGTAAGGCACGTCGCGGGCGTCGCTGCCCGGGTGATTCAAATATTTGACGTAAACGCGAATTAGCCTCTATCAAGATGTAATAAAATGCAAGCATGTCCGGATTGTCCGGCTAGGTGCATGCCGCGGCCGCGCGCCGGCTCTGGGTGGCCGCTACTTGTCTTACGATAAACTTATCTTTACAATCGATCCCTTCGATAAAAATAAACACCGATGTCCCCCGATGTCGAACGCTTGACGCACTGTGAAGCAATAACATTTAGAATTTTATCGGAGAAGCTATCCACATTTGCATCTCTATAGGATCCAATACATTTTCTGAAGATATTATTGGCATTCCTATTCACCAGTACATGCGTTATACGCTTTAAGTTACGTTTTTTCACATTTATAAGCCGATATCCAGATGTATAGTTCGGTATCTCCAAATAAATAGGGCGCAGCTTTTATAAGACTGTTGACGGAAATTAACAATTTAAAACTGGTTTGGTTTTATCAAAACGGTAGCTTAATGGGTATTGTTTTGAGTGGAATTCGGAATCTTGAACTTATTTAAAAAGTTTTGATACTTATTAACTTTTACGACAAACACTCGGAATGTCTCGGGTCTAACTAGTTTCGAAAAGATTTCATGTCTCACAAAGGAGATTAAAATAATGTGTGGAGGAAAAATCGAATATTATGAATAAGAGGTAGAAAAGTTTAACAAAAGATTCACGCCTGCGCCGAGCTTACAGAGTTACTTATAGTTATTTTAAATGCATTGTTTGCGGGTATATGACTTTAAAAAGCGTCAAGAATAGATGTAAAATTGTCAGTAAATTTACAGATAACTGTCATATGCTATTGTTCAATTTCTATAACACAAATAACGTAAACGGTTATGACATGAACGTACAGCAGCCGCGCCGGTAATGTTATTGCTATTCAATTCAAAATAATATGCGCACAGGGTAGTAAGATTAAGAGGCATATCTTCCTTAAGTCCACGTCATTTCCTTGTCGCTTCTATAGAGAATGTTTGCATTATAGTAACATGAAACGGATAGCGGAAGGACAAGCGTCGGAGTCAATGTGAGTCCTGTCCGCGTACGACATTCTCGATCCCTAAGAATTTTCTATTTTACTTACGCTTCAACTCAGATTCACTGATGGTTACTTAAATTGCACCATACAGATTCTGTAGTTTGTATGGTATTCTTTACTAAGGAGGGATTTAAATAACCATTAGTGACTCTGAGTTGAGGCGTTAGTGTCATAATAGACTTCCAATACCAATGTCTTGATTATGATAGTGCAAACTTTGCTAGTTTTATTACATTGGATCTAACTGATTTATGTAGAGACGTTTACTTGATGGAAAACGCCATAGGAATCACCAACTCGTTGCAGGCTAACAAATAAGCGTTTATAGCAGTCTTAAGCATTTTTATTCTCCTTATTAGTTTAGTATTACTTATTAGTTTTAGGCCTAGAATATCGTACACACAAATTATTTTCACTATCCTAATTATGCGTGTTTATAGTGACAAAGTTCAATAAACTTTCGGCAACATAATCTCACATACAGATTAATACATTCGTGTATTACGTCATAACTTTGTTTGCTTATAAAAAGACAAATGTCACTTAGTTAAGAGAAGACTGGTGGTCGTAAATAATGGTGTATTGTATGAATGGACGGTAATGCGCGCTGTCCTACATGTGAGGTGGAGTGAGTGCGACGGGTCAACGGCTGCGCACGCGCAACGCTAATGTCAAGGCCCGTGTCGCGAGACCATTAGGGTTACGAATCAGTGCTCTTTAGCCTGGTATTGTTTTCAATTATAAATCCTTCTTGCATTAACTTCCCTGTGTTTCAGACTAGAATGACACTAGGTTATGTCGTTTGAACAATACCGCATTTAATATTCCTTGATATTAAAATGTTGGTAAAGAAGTAAAGAAGAAGTAGCTATAGTGCTAGGTACAACCGCCGTACCTAGCACTATAGCTACTTCTTCTTCTTTACTGACTTCTTGAATGAGATCATTTTCCTATTAATTTCATGTAAAAATATGTTTGCCACAATCTGTTAGATGGCGCTGAAGACAAGTTATTGTTCTAAATTCAAGCAATATACCTACCTAATATTACAATATAATTTGCATAGTTCTAGTTAATGATGTACCTTAAACATCTAATTTATATGTATTATCTTTATGTTATGCGCAATTGTAGGTATGTATTGCAACTTTGAATTGATAACATTTTTCGATTATTTCTATTAAGATTTAAGTCGTGACCGAACCCGTTATCGTGTGTTAGAAAATAAAATGTCAATAGCAAAGCCGGTAGTTTATTGTCCGACACGCACCATTGTTTGCAATTTGCGTTCGCTCTCTGTAACTAACTTTCTCAATGGCTAGACAAGAATGAATGAAGCAATCTCAGAAGCAGTAAATGTTATTTATATCGCGTCTCTGCCATAAATGACGTGACCATTGAAGCGGTCGTTAAGGGGCATGCAGCTTCTGTTCGACAATTAGGCAAGAACGAACCGTGAGTATGTCCTTATCGCGACTCGGTAGTCGACAATCGCGGCACAATCTCACGAAAACGCAATTCAAGCTGCACCTGTCATAAACGCTCCAGTTCACTGACCTCGCTGTTTCAATTAGACACACAAATGGTACATTTTAACGGAGCTTAGATAAGTAAACAAACGTGATCCTCGGGCTATTTGGTTATGGAGGAGTCTCATCAATAATACTTCGAAGACGATAGTATCGCCGACGCGTGTCTCGCGTAGAAGAACCTCTAACACCGTTATTAACCTGGCGATAGTGATCGCGACCACGAGATCATTCAGTGATACGCTTTATATTAAATTACTTGGTCGTGCGTTGATAAAATATTCTACGTATTCTATTACCGAAAACAACGAGATAAACGCCGCCGGAGGTATGCTAGAAACAAAATCTAAAACGGACAAACACTGATGAGCTATTAACGGTTGTATATTTAACAAAGTGGATAGATGGTTTTTGTTTGTATTTTACAGATTTTTTACTAAAAATTATAATACCTTTCTTTTTAGAAATAATTAGAGATAATTCTTCACGAAGTACGAAATGAGTTCGCTCTGCGCATTTCTTAACTTCTCTTAATTTGATCTTAGTAGCCATTGGAAAAATATTATTATAAGGCATTTTCATAATTTTTATTAGAGACTCTTAAATTTTGCACTTATAACTTCCTCCTCTCACTCTTCTCATTACTCGTTTCCAAGATTTTCATTTGTAATATTTAAAAGATAATCCTTATCATTGATTTTCATTCATTTGTAGTCCAAGTAGGCACTAGAAGTGTACCAGTCCGTGCTTGGACTGAAAAATGTCTATCAGTCAGTTATGATTGATAAACTTAGGATCAGTTTATACGAATTGCAAACTGCATTCACCTAGTTGCGTGTTGATTACTATATCTACGAGTAACTTGTGCGTTCGTTCGACGTTGCTACCAGCGACGTTTAATCCTTTTAATCTCTTACTTACTTTTTGCCAATCCTGTCTATCGTTATTTATATAACAAAATATTTGTTTTGCTTTATATTGACTTTACAATGTTCTTACATTTTACTTAGCTCGTAGTAAAATTTAAAAACAGAAAATGTCCTGTTTTTTATTCTTTTTAATTGATTATTATTACATTCAGTTCATAATTTTCGTTATAACTCTATTATATATAAATAATCGAATAAACATAAAGAATTTACACTTACCTGTATTTTATTATATATTATTTCTGTATAAACGTAATTTCTCATTTCAAAAAATATTGAAATTTAGGATACTGTACCTGCTTATCATAATAATTATTATGTAAATTATTGCATATAAAAAATATCCATACTACTACACACTACACATTATCTTGCACACTTACACTTAAATCCAAGACCAAGGCAAAACACAAGTCTTGTTATTTACAGTCTGTTTTATTATTATTTGGTTAGTGATTAAAGGTTATGTTCCCAAAGACCACTGCAATGAATATCCCAACAGACTCATGGACATTACACCTCGTCACCATACCTACCATTGGCTTTAACCACCATATTGGCTTTAATAACCATTGTCTTCGGGTTTTAGATCCCTGATTAGGTCAGACAAAATCAAGTGCTCGTCGAACGACTTCTGGGGTGAGTTATTGCTATGCCATCGCAGAAGATATGGCTAGATAATCATCCAGGCAGCAGCAGCAGTTAGCAGTGATAGCCTAGCGGTTATAACATTGGTCTCTCGAACGCAGGGCCCGAGTTCAAGTCCTGGCACGCACCTCTAATTTTCTCAAATATTATGTGCGTGTTACAATTATCACTTGCTTCGTTGAAAAAAAACATCGTGAGGAAACTTGCACGCCTGAGAGTTCTCCATAAAGTTCTCAACGGTGTGTGAAGTCTACCAATCCGCAATTGGCCAGCGTGGTAGACTATGGCCTGTACCCCTCAAATTGTGAGAGGAGACCCCGAGCCCAGCAGTGGAACACTTATAGGTTGTTGCTTAATCATCCAGGAGGAGGAAACCCTCCACCTAACTGTAGAACTAACATTTTGCAGTTTCTTAAAACCAATAGGCCTGCAATGACCAGTGACTGTATGGCAAATGACGAGCTAGGATTTCCTAAGGGTACTCTACTAACACCCACAACCCGTTAAAAGAAAGTCTGTCACAGAAATGGATGCCAACCCGAGTATACTCGTTTCGCAATTCAATAACTAAGCTAGCGCTCTGCCCGCCACTTTGACCGCGTTTTCCGATAGTAAATATCTATATTTTATTCCAAATCATGATCTACCTATGTGCTAAATTTCATGAAAATATGTTTAGTAGTTTTTCCGTGAAAGCGTAACAAACATCTAGATTAAATAGCATCGTGTATTAGAAAAACGACAGCATCAGGTCTGTGTATTACGTGCGGGATCTTGTTTGTTATGTTAATTCCGTTTATTTTTCACGCAAATTAAGTTTATCGACTTATACGAACGTTGCGCAGAATGCGGTCGGACCGAATGAGCTGGCTTCATGCCGTTTAGTAATGTAATTTAACTGTGTAATGACCCCACATTGTATTGATAAAATGCATTGATTGCAATTGCCGGTAATCGCGTCAATTCATTATGTAACTATAGTTAGAGTGCGATTTAACTAAGTTCTGTAAATATTTATTAGACGAATAGCTGTTATATTGATGTTGTTACAAAATGCGGTACTAAATGGATTCCTGCATTTACCTACATTTTATAATTCACATCTTTTTGACTGCTTTAGGTCCCACACACCGGTATATTGGGTGCAATCTAACACACTGGCCAAATGCAGATTAGCAAAATTCTTAAAACATTATGGAGAACTCTCTGGTACCTATGTAGATTTCTTCACGATAATTTCTTTAACCGACCAATGCGATGCATAGCTTCTAAGAGTATGCACATTACTTTAAAATCCAGGCTCCACTGCGCTGGATAATAACATTCAAAAGACACTAAATTCAATATGCAACGGTTCAAATCTCTAGCTTAATTGTTATCACTTGTTTTCCATTACTGACTAACATTTTATACTATCCCCTACATCACTCAACAGTAGTTCGAAAACTGTGATTACGAAGAAGAAATTTAAAGAAACACATTAGTTATAGTTTCATTAATTTCTTCATCTACGCTCAGGGGCACACTTCATCCCGATAGGTATTTGATTTACAGCGTGTGCAGGGACGAGGCGGGCAAGTCTACAAAAGCCTCAACCGGCATAATTTACTCCTCACTACAATACTTCTAATTAAGATCATTCGTGAGCCCAATGAAGCTTCGGACTATGTACTCACTGCACAAACTGGACGTTATAAATAACTCAAATCGTAACTCATGCCTTTTTCGTGCTACTCTCGATGAGGCTCGGCTGCCGCTCGTGCATACAATTTGGACCCTCGCGTTACACGATAAGAATGAGAATGCGTAATTTGTTCGGTTCCTCAAGAGTCCAATATCAAAGCGAGGGCGAGTTCACGCCACGGTATTGTTACAAGAACTAAATAAACTAAAACCAACTGCAGTTATTTGTTCCTTCGAGGTAAGAAGACACAACTAAATCTCCAGAAGGTTCGGATTGGTTATTATCAGAGCTAGTAAAGTGGCGGTACTCAAAGATGCAGGAATTCCGAGTGTTGTTCAGCGCACGTGCATTATTTATTTTACTGTTTCAACTTGTCTTAAGCTTCTCGAGTGATTACCATTGTTGATACTTAAAATTGCCAGTCATTGTGCTATTTGTGTTTTTTAAAAACCCAATTATTGAATGCAAATTACTTTTTGTATTACTTATCTTACTATGCTTAACATTTACATTTCAAAAGTAGAGAGAGTCATGAAAATTGAGTATACTAGCCGTAAGTGCTTTCGTAATTGGTTATTTATTTCCCCGCGGTATTTGAATTTAACATGATTATGACACTTTTATTTCACTACGTCATTTTTCAAAGGACAACTCAAGAAATTCCAAATATAATCTCAAAAGATCGTTCTTTATCCTGTTGTACCGTGTACCTACTATTAACTTTACTCATTAATATAATAATATCATAATTAATACATTATGAGTAACAGTAAAAATTAAGAGATAATATCATCTATTTAACCATGTACTTTACACAGCCCCGAGTACTTCATTATGAATATCCTTACTAACAATACAGTTTATTAAAAAAGTATGAAATAAATATTGAATATTTTTGTAACATCCACAAATCAGCGTCCATAGTGGTCATGGCTTCCTTTTACGTGCATATAAATGGACGTAAGAGCAAAATAAAGTAACGTTATTATTAGAGGAGGCCGCGGTAGCATTCCTGCGCCTGTCACCGACGCGGGCGCAGCGCTTAATGATGTCGTTTGAATGAGGGTAGTTGCAAATGAGATATGAATAGCCGCATCAGATCAGATCCTCGGTCATGACCGTGCATTTTTGCACAGGATTGCATTTACTTGCAGGTAGGTAGGCACCTGTAGGTACATTATAATGTGAAATGATTTTTTTTTCTCTAAATCACTTGTCGGTTTCAATGTGCCATCTTCAAAAACAATGTTTATCTTAATAATGCATTAGAATTAAAATTTATAAATTCGTTGATTTAATGTTTTATCCGTGGAAGTGTTTTTTGGCAAGATCTTTAGTATAATTGAGGCACAAGGCCGTTTTTAATTAACTGCACAAGCATGGTTACAAACATCGGTAAAAGGTAATGCTGTTTAAATATCAGTTATTAAATAATGCAAATACAACTTAATGAGACGCAGTGCACAAATGAGCCACTTGTAGAAGAACGCGAATTCCTTCTTGGGTTGTCAATAGAATCAATAGAGTACAATAAAATTGCTCCTTTCAATGCTACGTAGTTAGGTCTAAATGAGGTTTGAGTAATGCGGTGAGCACACGAAAGCTTTGCGTGGCGCGAAGCATTATTGTCCCCTAGACTCGACGCAACACATTCATATCTAGACGCTATTTCTTCTCCAGCCTTGAATGATACTATTGCTTATTTAAAGTATATACTTAGCTGTAAGATAAACATCTAACGAAACGGAACAAACAAATTAATAATAAGAATGACCCTCTGCACAGAAAAATGAAATCCATCAGACGTCAAAGTTATGACGCTCTTAAGCACAGAGCCAATTAAAAGAATTCAGCCTGGATTTGTAACGATTATTTTGAAGTATAAACTCTAAAGCCATCCTTTACGATGCCGACAAAGGCCCTACGAGACCGCTAAGTCAATTTATAATGCGATTAACAAAAATAATGGCGATTCGACCGATTACAGAACCTTATGCGAATTACTGAAAAATCTCAATCAGAATAATGCCAATCGAGACTTAAACAATATCTAAAGTTATTGCAGCGGTGGCTGTAAAATACGGAGTTAATTTATTGCTGAACATTTATTTTAAAATATGAGTTTCAACTGGACAGTAGTGTGTAATGTCTCAATTAATATTTAGCCTAAAGAAAGGTAGTAATGAGACCCCTAAATCTAGGAGCGCGTAAGCCGAGTGAGCCTGCCCGCTGCCGACGGATATTAATATGACGAAATGAACACATCCATCGCAATACGCTGCCGGGGAAACGGGACCACACCACGATTATGCTCTCTTGCCACAGTGAAATATACGTTATTGCTTAATATTATATATGTATACCAAGAAACATAGGTTATTGGTATATTAAGTAATTCACAGGATGGTGTAATAGTGGTCTGTAAGGGGTCCACTATTATCAGACTCCGAGTGGTCTAGTGGAGGAGAAATGAAACTACTAGTCTTGAGGTTGTTACTATGTGCGTATAGTATCGAATGCTTTTATTGGAAACCCTGCCTATATTTATACTACTGGCTACATTGAGAAACTACCAATAAAATTAATTATTATTTGATTAGCCAATTAGAATATTAGAATATTTACCAATAACATTTAAACAATAATAATAGTAAAAGTAAATAATATAAATCTTCAAGTGTGAGAGAGATCGTATTATGTTTCTGTCGCGCCACCAATGCCGGCGTAGGATCGCGTCGTGCAGAGTAGATTCTCGTAGCTGGACGGCTTATAAAAACAGCGCAGACCGGCGCGCGCGCACACTCGGCGAGCGGCGACGGCATGGAAGACCTCTCCGGAACAGCAAGATCGGCAAGCGAAGAATTGACTGCGTTGATGAAGAAATACGGCTCGAAGATGGTCGACGAATGCTTGAAGATAGTCTGCGTGTGAAGACGATGCGGCGCTGATGATACTTGCAGCTGTTTCCATGTTTCTGAACAGAACGTCACATGCGTCAATTATCTTGCGTCGATATACAGCTCGCAGTACTCAGTAGCCGGGGTAGTTGAGAATAAAAGTTTTCATGATACCCTCGCCTTCTGCGTTATGGTAGTAGCAGGGTGTATGTTATTTATTTTCCTTCCTGGGGTTGATTAGCGTGCTGCTACATCACTCTCCCCCTAGCGAAAGCGTACCGGAGGCTTGACGACTCGCCCATGTCTTGTAGTCTTCAAGATAGGTTTGATATGGGTTGATGATGTTGAGTTTTCATGCTGCTTCGCTGGTGGCTGATGTGATGATGATGATGATGATAAGTCCTCTGAAGTATCTTCATTGATAATATAGGCAGGCTTAAGTCGGTCGATTGATATTACTGTTGATTTTCTTCCGGGTATTTGTAATTTAAAAGTCTTGCTATCTCGCTCTAAGACTTTATACGGTCCATCGTAGGTAGGTTGAAATTGCTTCTTCACCGCGTCGTTTCTTACAAAAACTTGCTTGCATGTTTTCAAATCTTGATGAATGAATAATGATTTCTTATTTTCATGTGATGATATGCGTTGCGACGATAAAACTTTGTTGATTGTTTCTTGAAGTTGACTGACGTAATCATAATTCATTTCTTGATTGTTTGTCGATGTTGAAGTGAAGAAGTCACACGGTAGTCTTATGCTGCGGCCGTAGGTTAGCTGAGCGGCGCTAAGACTAGTGTCTGCACGCGGTGTTGCTCGTAGTCCATATAGCACTGTAGGTAGCTCATCAATCCACTTTGTTTGTTGCGATAAACGAGTTTTGAGTGCTGTCTTCAATGTACGGTGCCATCGTTCGACTATTCCGTTTGATTGAGGATGGTATGCCGTTGTACGTGTCTTCTGTATTCCCATTGTTTGAAGAAGTTTGAGAAATAGGTTGCTTTCGAAGTTTCTTCCTTGATCGGTTGTGATGGTTTTTGGTGATCCAAAACGAGTAATCCAATTTTCATAAATTATCTTCGCAACGGATTCAGCTGAAATGTCATCGGTAGGTATTGCTTCTGGCCATCTTGTTGTTCTGTCGATCATCGTTACGAGATATCGATATCCTTGCGGTGACGTAGGTAATGGTCCGACGATATCTACGTGCAGGTGTTCAAATCTTTCCGTAGGTGGAAATGAAGCTAGGCTGCTTGATGTATGCCTTTGAACTTTGCATCTTTGACATTGTATGCATTGCTTCGCCCAGTTGCCAACATCCACTTGCATTGAAGGCCAAAAGAATTTTTCAGTGATGAGTTTTCTTGTTGTTCTAACACCTGGATGACTTATGTTGTGCAGTGCATTGAAGACTTCGCGACGACATTCTTCTGGTAGGTATGGTCGCATGGTTGACGTTGAGGCTTCACAGAAGATAGGTAGATGCGTCGTTGGCATTGTAACTTGCTTGATGGATAAGTTACTTTGCTTCGATAAATTCTTGATGTTATCGCTATCTCTGTCTTGCGCTTCGGCGATCTTGTGATAGTCGATAGATGTAGGGCACGTTACACTATCGATTGGTATGCGGCTGAGTGCGTCGGCGACTATGTTGTCTTTCCCACTAATGTGACGGATGTCGGTCGTAAACTCACTTATGAATATGAGTTGTCTTGCTCGTCGTGGTGTTTCCGATAGTGATGGTTTCTTCTGAAGTACATATGTTAATGGCTTGTGGTCGGTAAAAACGATCAGGCTTCGACCCTCGAACGTTTTTCTGAAGTGCTTGATAGCCATGTAGATAGCGAGTAGCTCTCTGTCGAATGTACTGTAGTTACGTTGAGTATCGGAGAACTTCTTCGAAAAATAACCAAGTGGTTGCCATTTCCCATTGATATATTGTTGCAGTACAGCTCCTGCTGAGGTATCGGACGCGTCGCTGAAGATAGCAAGGGTTGCCTCGTGTGATGGGTGAGCGAGTAAAGCTGCATTTTGTATCGCAACTTTACAAGCTTCAAATGCCTTCGTGGCTTCATCGTACCATTCGATTGATGTTTTATCTTTTTTCTTCGTGTTGTGAAGATAGGCGTGAAGTGGTGCTTGAATTTCAGCGGCTTTAGGTATGTGTTCTCTGTAGAAATTTATCATTCCAAGAAATCTTCTTAATTCTTCGATTGTCTTTGGTTTCGCATAATCGATGATTGCTCTGACTTTTTCAGCAGGCGGTTTGATTCCTTCCTTGCTGACGGTGAAACCAAGAAATTGAACTTCTTGTTGTCCAAATATGCATTTCGAAGGGTTGATTGTGATTCCATTGTCTTCTAGTCGCTGTAGCACGGTGCGTAAATGGGTTTTGTGCGTTTCTTCATCAGGGCTTGCAACAAGAAGATCATCAATGAATGCGAAGACAAAATCGAGTCCATGAAGTACTTCGTGTATGAATCTTTGAAATGTTTGACCAGCGTTCTTCAGTCCAGGAGTCATTCTTGGAAATTCAAATAATCCCATTGGAGTAATTATTGCTGTTTTCTCTATGTCTTCATCTCGTACTTTTATTTGTTGGTAAGCTCGGTTGAGATCGATGGTGGAGAATATAGTCTTGTCTGATAGTTGATGAGTGAAGTCCTTGACTCGCGGTATTGGGTAGCGGTCAGGAGTGGTAATAGCATTCAGTCTTCTATAATCTCCACAAACTCGTAATTCTCCATTCTTCTTCGGTACAACGTGAAGTGGTGATGACCAAGGGCTTTTGCTTGGACGGCATATTCCTTGCTCGATCATGTTTTCAAATTCCTTTCGAACTTGCTCGTATCGGTGTGGTGCGATTGGACGTGCACGGCAGTGAAGCGGTGGTCCATTGGTTTCGATATAATGTTCAACGTTGTGCTTCGGCGTTAGCTTCATTGAAGTTAGTCTTGTGATTCCAGGATATTCTTCAAGGATCTTGTGATACGATTGTCGAACATCTATGCTTCTTATTGTGGGTAGATTTGTTGCTTCGACGAAAGACTGAGATGCAAGATTGGTTTTCCCATCGATGATTCTTCTATTTTTGATGTCGACGATCAATTGGTGATGTTCAAGAAAATCAGCACCGATGATTGGTTTACTGACTTTAGCGACGATAAATCTCCACTTGAATGGTCGGCGTAGATTTAAATCCAGTTCCATTGTTTTTTCTCCATATGTCGGAATCACCGTATTGTTTGCGGCGTAGAGTTGAAATTCCAGTGGCTTCATCTTCTCTCCTTGTCTCGGTGGTAGAAGTGATACATTCGCCCCGGTGTCGATAAGGAAGGTAAGCTTGCTTTTCTTATCGGTGACAAAAAGACGGTAGGACTTTTCTGTTACGCCGGATCCCGTCGCATCGAGCGTATCAGTTAGTTTTCCGACTTCATATTTTCATTTTTGAAGGTACACGGTGTTGTGCATTTTCTTGCCTCGGAACCGAAACGTCGATGATAGTAGCAATAAGGAGATCTTGTTCTTGAGCTTGTTCGATTTCTACTTGCAGAGCGGTCGCGACGAAAAGATGTTCTTCGATGTTGTTGATTGCGCTGATTGTACTGTTGCTGGTAACAGGCTTGATGCTGGGAAGCTTTGAGTGCGGCGACTTCGAATGATAACTTCCGAATTTCTTCGAGAAGAAACTGGGTATCATTGGCCTTGGTTGAAGTGCCTTCGATCA
This sequence comes from Thymelicus lineola, assembly GCA_963932265.1. Lineage (NCBI taxonomy): Eukaryota > Metazoa > Arthropoda > Insecta > Lepidoptera > Hesperiidae > Thymelicus > Thymelicus lineola. Next base: position 8,152,374 of record OZ010693.1, on the reverse strand, counting down.
TCGATATGTGTGAGCTGGTGCTGTTTTCGATCATCTTGTCTGCCAGGAGTGCCAGTTCGTCGAGCTTCGTCTGCGTGCTGAATGTTTCGCTCACTGCTAGTACCGATCGAACATGTGGGGGTAGATGGTTCACCCACATTAACCGTAGCGTCGAATCTGGGACTTTATCTCGCGCCAAAGTACGCATTCTGCGTAGGAGTTGTGTAGGCTTCTGATCTCCAAGTTCTATTTCTGATAGAAGTTTCTGTAGCTGGCGACTGTCGGATTCTTCGTATGCAGATATCAGACGATTCTTCAACGAATTATACTGGTCGGTTGCCGGTGGGTTGTACAACAGATCCGAAATTTGTTCGATGTCTTGCTTTTCAAGTTGGGCGATAACCATCTGTGCTAGTTGTGCTTGACTCTTCTTCAAATCATTCGTTGCGGCTTCAAAACTGACAAACCAAAGTCGAGGTTTATCTCTCCAAAACGGTGGTATTCTCAATGACAGAGATATACTGGCGATTTCTTGTTCCTTGGCCGGGTTTGATGTCGATGCGTCGGATTTCTTCAATTCTCGCTCCATAGTGACTTTTTGATTACGCTGAATTTGATACTGAAGACCTTCGATGCTTTTGATAGGTTTTCAATGCGTGGATCTTCCTTCTTGATATTCTTCTTAAAATTCTTCTTAATATTCTTGCAGGGATCTTACTCGATGACGATCTTGCAGGGATTTTCCTCAGTGACGGTCTTGCAGGGATTTTCCTCGGCGTTCGTGCAGGGATTCTCCTTCGCGGTGTTCTTCACGGGGTCACCACTGTAATAGTGGTCTGTAAGGGGTCCACTATTATCAGACTCCGAGTGGTCTAGTGGAGGAGAAATGAAACTACTAGTCTTGAGGTTGTTACTATGTGCGTATAGTATCGAATGCTTTTATTGGAAACCCTGCCTATATTTATACTACTGGCTACATTGAGAAACTACCAATAAAATTAATTATTATTTGATTAGCCAATTAGAATATTAGAATATTTACCAATAACATTTAAACAATAATAATAGTAAAAGTAAATAATATAAATCTTCAAGTGTGAGAGAGATCGTATTATGTTTCTGTCGCGCCACCAATGCCGGCGTAGGATCGCGTCGTGCAGAGTAGATTCTCGTAGCTGGACGGCTTATAAAAACAGCGCAGACCGGCGCGCGCGCACACTCGGCGAGCGGCGACGGCATGGAAGACATCTCCGGAACAGCAAGATCGGCAAGCGAAGAATTGACTGCGTTGATGAAGAAATACGGCTCGAAGATGGTCGACGAATGCTTGAAGATAGTCTGCGTGTGAAGACGATGCGGCGCTGATGATACTTGCAGCTGTTTCCATGTTTCTGAACAGAACGTCACATGCGTCAATTATCTTGCGTCGATATACAGCTCGCAGTACTCAGTAGCCGGGGTAGTTGAGAATAAAAGTTTTCATGATACCCTCGCCTTCTGCGTTATGGTAGTAGCAGGGTGTATGTTATTTATTTTCCTTCCTGGGGTTGATTAGCGTTCTGCTACAATGGTAAATACCCTAAAATAACCAAAATAACCACGGCTAACATACTACTTACAATAAATTATCGATAATAAATTATTATTATTCTTTTCATTTTCTCCGGCAGCCATGTACAATATAAATTTACGGTGGTTCATCAGAACTTATACAATCCCATATCAAGTTTTGATTATACTCGAATCTTAAGTCCCTGTTATTGCATAGACCGTAGTCATTCGTGCCCATTCGGGCGAACTACACCGCCATATTAACATTTACATTAATTGCTGATGCTTTTCATAAGATTTCACGTGAGAAGGGATTATCACGCGCTTACTTAGTAATCCGTTGCCGATAAAAGGTCGGTGGGAAATTTCACATGTTGTACTCGGTCTGTGATGTTCCCCGAATGGAATAGAAGTATTATGTCAACGTTGTAACCATTTTTGGCTTAATTATTCACGATCTTTATCTTAATCTAAATTATTTTTAATATATTTTTCAGTCGTAGAGAGTAAAGCGTTGAAAGTACGTCGACCAAAGAAGCTTCTTAGAAACATGTCGAAAGTGACAGACCCTTTTAGATACCAGTTCACACTTAGCAATAACTCTTTTTAATACATGTTTAGTAAAATTACAAAGTTGCAAAATAAAATCTTAGAAAAAACTTTTTCACAGTACTTAGGTACCTCCTTTCAGGAATTTTACCATAGTTTGGCATATTATGGTATCATTGAAAAGGACTTTCAAAAATACTATGAAAAATACTATATGTGAAATATTCCACTTTAAAGCTAATTTTGTTTAGTGTACTTAACAGCTAAATAGTAGGTGTTGGACATGGGAAGAATTTTAATGAATTTAAAAGGAAATCTATCACGGCTAGGGAAGTTTAAGTAGTTACTGAGTAATAGTTGATTAATTATGGAACCCTACATTGCGCGTGGCCTGACTTGGCCGGTTAATATAGGTATTATTGTTGTTAGAATTCATACAAATTGTTATACTGAACTTCAAGGTATTTCTAATGTGTAAACATGTTACGATTATTATGCAAGGAATTTTTTTATTTTTTTTTAAAAAACAAGGATCATTCAGCTCAATATAATATTACACAATTAGGTATTGTACAATTACTGAACCTTACGAGTGTTACAATACCTCACCATATTGCAGTAATTGTACTGAAGCACGATTTATTAATATAAGTAGTTAATCCACCTCTGATCTAAAGCCAAGCTAAATAGTGAGAGCGTAGGTACTTAGTGACCAGCCCTTTAACGGGAAAGCAAATAATCAACAATAAATAGGTACTAACAATGATTATAATAAACGTGTAAATATGGGAAAGTAAGCCCATTGAAGAATAAATAATGTCGTATTAGAATGGTCCAAGTTCAGATGTCGTAAATAGATCCAAGATTCCCGTTACGGCAGCGACTGAATCAACACACAATAAGTGATGTGAGTCGAACACTCAAAAAAGATGTTATCGACTCGATTTACCGACGATCGAAAACGGTTACGAGCGTTAACTTTTCTCACTTTACTAATTTAGACGTTTCCAAAGTAGCTCAATGTTAAACGGAGGATGAGCGGTTACACGGTAAATACGGTCAGTTTATATGACCGGTAAACAGAGCGACGTGAACTGTACACAAGGCGATTTTTTGTTTGTATAGTTGCCAGTTCTGGCTCAAATACCCGTGAGAAGTAGCGTCCCTCTCCCCCTCTCTCCTAGGCGAGACATCAACTCGGAAATCACGCCGTAATAATCTTGACTGACACTTAGCTCCGATGACATTAGACCAATCAGCACTTTGGTGACAGCTTGACTAATTAATGCATATGTCACTTGCAGTTTAAGTAACGTATACACGATGCAGAAATCGTCAAATTCGTAAAACAAAGCCACATTCGTAAGAAAAAAATTGTGTGTGCCAGCTCCGACGCACGACTGAAGTTTACCGTCATCTAAATTCTGTGTTACGAATTACAAATATAATACAGAACGCATAACGTAACGGAGAAAGTTTGATTTTAATTCTCATAAATTTTTCATACCCCGGGCTTAAAGAACAATGCCCAAAAATTATTTTTTATTTTTGTTAGCGTCTTAAAACGTCAGTTATACCCAAGCAACTCAATTATTTTTTTACGTATTTTAATATTAACACCTGTACCCGTATTACCCAGTGTAAAATAATTTTATTAATAAGTGATGAATTGACTGTAATAACAATGGTGTCAACAATGTATATTTTCATTCGGGCACTCACTTCGATACATAGCTTGTATCAAGCAAGATATAAGGACACCTGTGGCCAATATTACAGACAGAATTTCGTTATAAATGTTGGTATGACAAATGTAATGATGTCAAATTTCCATTTCCGGTTGTCAATAAAAAAAGTCAGAATAAAATAATGGTAAAAATTACAGACAGCCGTAAGTCTCCCCTACTCTATGACTCAATAGTTATAAGAATTCAATCTCAAAATACTTTGGTTCTGGGGTGTGTCTGCTGAAAATTCTTATATATTTAATCTCAGAAATTAAAGCGGCGATTTTTAGATTTTATTTTTATTTTAAGACGCTAAAGTTGAAAATGAAATAAAACGATGTATGAGAGTTGGGCATTGTTCTTTCAAAGTTTGTTTCAAAAGGTTGTTTCAAAGAAAACACATCCGTAAGCGAATGACAGTGTAAAAGCGAATGATCGTTGGTGATTGACAGTTTCATTTTGACATAATTATTACAAACATTATGTAGCTTCACTTCTAATGTTGTTCAAGTAAATCGAACATGAATGATTCGAATAAAAATGGAGTTGCTCAATTTCTCGTTAATATTTTTATGACAGTAAATATTTAGTTAATCCTCTTTTTTGATAGTTCCCCATAATTACCACAACAGTTATGATGACGGATAGTAAAATATTTAGATTTTTCTCTGAATATCCTTTTTCATAAAATCGATAGTTTTGTAGTAAAAATCGATCGTTGAAATTGTTCATTCGAATAAATTAATTTTTAACTTTTAAAACAAAATTATAACTTTATATCATTCTTTGTTTTATTTAATCAGGCAAAAATCTAGTTTTTTCGGAGGTATTATGGTTTCTGTAATGAACAGCCAAGCAAGCCCAATTTTGGCGATCTCCTTTGCATACATTCAGAGATTTCGGAGATGTTGAAAGGTTTTAACACTTGACACCATTAACTCAAGATTACGTGGAAATCCGACGAGTGAGAAATTTTCTTGGATCTTAATATCATTTGAATATAAATTGTACCAGGCAGTGATCCCCAGTGTCGAGAGCCCGTGTACCTCTCATTGTGCGTATAACAAGATCAGTATCGACTTAATGACAATATATTGGTAATAAAATTAGATAGTCCACCATACCGTCATCGGGCGAACATCACCGGCCGTGCCTCAGCCAGTCCGACTCTCATATTTATTGCGAACTAACTAGAAACATTATCGAATGACAGCTACAATATGCTCCGGATAGGTATACTCTTCTAAATAACTGAACGCTTATGATTTGAAACTTTAAAGCGGAGCACTTAGACTCTTATTTGTATCACACCGGCAGCCATAGAAAGCTCGCTTAACTTTATGACAGTGGGTCATAAGAAAGCTAAGTTATGGTATAAATATTATGACACTTTTATCTGTAAGTGTGGTTGAAAAGTAAATACAAACGGCTTAAGGAGGCTGCGGGAAGATACTATTTGCACGGGCAACGTTCGCAGTAGGCTCTGTGGGCAGTATCGCTGTTCCTAGCGCAATTTATTGCAATTTGATTGCAGAACGCAGGGTCAAATTATTATGAAAGTCGACCATCCGATGGTCATTCTTAATTCCTTTTGTCTGATTATAATCTCATGTAATATATTGAAAACAACAACACGAATAAGCTCTCCCCTTTTTAAATTCACAACATGGTACGTCGTCGTATATTAATAAGTTATTGAATTGAAGATGTCACTGAATTACATTAATCATTTTTGAGTTATTATCGAATGTAAAGTTACAAGGAAAAGCCATTAGCTTTGGCATTAGTGTACGATATGCGGGTGTTGTATTTGAGTTTCTGTAACAATACAGATGGTGCGTTTTATGAGGCTGGAGGTGCGCCGGCGCAGCCTCGAGCTGCTGTGAAGGCTACACGCGATCAGTGATAGCGATCTCCAAGATAAACTGCCCATAGTGTGACACTGCCGTAATTACTCACACGACGGGCTTATCGATCGATTTTATTACCCTTATTCAAGAGTTGTTAAATGATTACCTTTGAAGTGGATAGAATAATTAACACGATATATTAAGAGCCATTTCGCAAAACTCGGTTGATAAACTATAGGTATTTGAAGCGGCTCCGCGGCGTGATATTGCCTCGCGCGGCTCGCGTCGCGCTTGACCTCAGTTCTGTGCGAGTAATCTTCTTGATACTTTCAAACGTAAAAATTTTAAAATTATGAACATATAATTTTAATTATACACTTTGTGACCACATACATGTATCTGGTTTGTGACAATATAAGTTTATATAACAATTAAGAGTACAATGTAGTAGTACCATTATCGGTAACTTATTTACATAATACATTTTAGGTACCTACTTAGGTACATCACAATAAAGATGTCCAATAGATGCATATTGCAAAAATCAATATTTTGGCAAATCAACGTGAAAAATTAAAAATCACGTTTTTTCAAGGTGATCTATAAAATGCAATATGCGTCCATTTTGCCTGCGATATTCGCAGCGCGTCGAAATACATAGGTATACCTAAATTCAAATCAATCGGAGGGCATAGAACCGGGAAATCCCGGAACCGAAAATCCCGGGATTTACAAAGGAATACGGTACTTTTCAAAAGAACCAGGAAACAAAATAAAAGAACCGGGAAACAAAATAAAAGAACCGGGATTTTCTGAACTTTTGGGAAATAAAAATATGTCGCGTCGTGATACAAAAGATAACGTAAAAATAAAGGTAAATACAATCCTTACACAAAAATGATTACAGCTTTAAAAAGAAGATATTCAGAACGTCGGCTACATGAAGCAGCTATACTAATATAATATTATTTACACAACCCAGATCGATATTTTTCTAATATAAATGAAGATGATTTAACTCTTTTTTCTCGTCCAAGCAGTGCTGAATTGTGCAATACAATTGTGTTGCTTTCATACAATTAATACGAAACTTATGCTTGCATGTAAGGTATAATAGTATGATGGTTACTCAATCACGGCAAACGACTATACGGATTTGGGTAGAAAACAGTTTTTCCCTATTTAATGCTCCTGAGAGATAAAATAGGAAACGCGATACTAACTATTTTCACGCGGGGAAAGCCGTGGTAAAATAATCCCGAAAGAACTGAAAATCACGGGAATCCCGGTTCCAGCATAGGCGAGTACCGAAAATCCCTGTAATTTAAAACAGGATCGGTTTTCGATACCCTAATCATTACCGTGATACAAAAGATAACGTAAAAATAAAGGTAAATACAATCCATACACAAAAATGATTACAGCTTTAAAAAGAAGATATTCAGAACACTATTCTTTGAATGTTAAAAACGAATTCTTTATTGTTTTCTGTTGGTTTACAAAACAAAATATTGACAATAGTCTAGTATAATAAATTATGAGAAACGAAATTCGCACTTTCCTCCCAAACCACTTGCTCTACAAGAAAAATGTATGGCACATAAAATGTCAATCTTTTTATGGGCTACAACTTTTACTCGATCCTTTCGGAAATCGTCTAGGACGCACCGTTTAGGAGATATAAGGAGTTTTCGGAAAATTTGGGAGGGGGGGGGGGGTTAAGGTTGGGCCCAATAAGATTGGGTAATGTTGCAAGTATGAGTTCCACAGGGCGGATGGAAATTCAGTCGGAAATCGTCTAGGACGTACCGTTTAGGAGATATATGGTATTTTAGGAAAATTTGGGGAGGGGGGGGGGGTAAAAGTGGGTTCAGTAAGATTTAGCAATAAGGTTTGGGGGTTTACTAAAGGGGGTTGAAATTTCCGTCTAAACTTGTCTAGGACGCACCGTCTCCGAGATATCCGGGATTTCCGGTTTTCCAAAAATCTATATCCCGATATCCTGATCTGCCGATCTGCGCCTACCTGATGAGTGCGGTATTTGCCCGGATGCCTCCCAGATTATCACGACGCAAAATTCCACTTTTGGGTGAAGAACTGAGGGGGGGGGGGTATAGGGGGAGGCGAGGGGTTGTGAAGGGAAAAAATGAGAGGGTGATTTGTATTTGTGTTGTGTATTTGAGATACGTGAGTTTTGGGGAGTTGACGGAACTTGGGTGCACGAGAGTTTCCAAACAACGAATGTATTATCTTTGACTAATAATAAGTGACTATAGCTGACTAATGTCGGAGCTTCTATCATTCCGACATTTTGGCTTAGCAATAGGGTCCCGTTGACACCGTTTGGGTACGGAACTCTATAAAGTACAGATTGATCTAAAAGTTGTATAAATAAAGGGTATGTGTATACAAGTTATAATTATTTATTATTTTTTTTCTATGTAAATATGTAATTTACACATATAACAAAAAACCTAAAAACTGTAAACAGTAACTAATGTCTAAAAACGGACAATGTTTTATTTCAAATTACAGCAGTGACTTCCAACCCAATAGGGGTTGAATTTCCAAAAGTCCGATAGCCTAAAGCCTTCTTCGATAAATTAACTATCCAATACAAAAAGAATTTTTCAATTCAAACCAGTAGTTCCTGAGATTAGCGCGTTCAACCAAACAAACAAACAAACTTTTCAGCTTTATAATATTACAATAGTAATAGTATAGATTAGTATAGATATAGTTATATTTTGTACATATATATGTTCGTGATTTTCTCCGTTACTACTTACACTACATAAATTGGAAAGAAATAGTTACTTAATTTCTATTGTTTTCTTCAAATCAAAGATGTTTAAAGCAGAATATTACGCAAACGGACCCCTGAATTGAAAAATGGTCTTTTGAAACCTATAATATTTTTGAAAGACCTTTTCAACGATACCCCACATTAAGGGGTAGACGAAGAAAAAATCATACGGAACGGACAGACGGACGGACGGAAGGACGGACGGCCGGACGGGCTAGCCGGCCGGTTGAAATAACGAACGGACTAGACATGATTCCGATTTGACTACAAAACCCTGAAAATTATAGAAAACTAAAAATAATACAATTGACTGTAACTAAAAATTCTCACGTGATCAAGACTGTTCAATGGCAATATAATTACGTTACTTTTACGAAATCTATTCCTTAGATGGCTAAAGCAAAAATTGACATAGGTCCGACGTCCAAGAGTGCTGCCGCACGACTGATTTGATTTCGCGCCAGTGCGTATCTTTATATGGTAAAGTAAATTCGTTTTAATAAATTATTTTTTGCAGTAAGATAAAAAAAAAAATACGTGTCATATTCGACAAAGACCATATTTTATTACTACATAAATTTTTGATGGGAAATACGCTTTATTGAATACAAAAATCGATGGTAAAGTCATGGCATAAACCATGAAAATTGGTAATGTTATTGAATTAATTTTGAAACGAATATTATAGTAATCGTATATCCCTTGTAATAAATGCAAAATATAATATATGAGTGTTCTCTAGACATTTTTTTTACTCAATTTAATAAAACTTAATAAAGAAAATCAGTGTATGAAATTGACTCTGTCGTCCTTTTGCTGAAAAATAGTTATGCTAGATTGACAGTTACGCAGAAACAAATTAATATTTTCAAAATTCCGGTAAATGAAGATCCAAGATGAAGGATTGATCTATTTTATGAGTTCATTTGCCAGCATTAATATCTTTCTTATGATACTAATTTTTGACATCAAATTCTTCATTCCGCGCGTCTAACCGCGAAATGGCTCTTAACAAGCTATAAATGTTCGTCCTTGAAGGACTTTTTGCTTCATTTTATTAGTGAGAAGTTAAATTGTTTAATTTAATTAATAATTTGATTTTTTTTTCTTAACAAGCGAATAATAAAAGGTAGACCATACAGTGGTAAGTAATTAACACGGCCTAAGGATATCTGATGTCTCAGATCTGTTAACAATGAAACAGAAAATTAATTTATCTTTAGGTGTTGTACGAAGCTGTAGCAAATTATATATAGGAATTATGTAATTACAGCAATAAAGTGGTTTAACTAAAGTACGAGTATCAGTCTTTATATAGCAATTCCTACAAATGTTACAAAAATAACTATATTTTATTAAAGTGAACAGGTGAATGACCAACGAACCGTCCGGAATTAAATTAGACCTGGAGTCAACAGTCATCAATGTCATCATTATTTGAGATATATAACTTGTTTAAAGGCTTTGTTTTTTTTTTTTAATTTATTAACCAATGAAGACTTACAAAAAAAAACAGAATTAAGTTCTGCCAAACTGTAAGCCAGTTTGTCGGCAGTTTACAGTTTAATTTTATTATTTTATTGATAAATTACTTATCAGGGAATATACAAAGGTTTACTAGACACTTTAACTAAACTATCCTAAAATTTTTAATTTTATAAAATAACTTAGTTAAAAAATCCAAAACTATTAATTACAAATTCAGAGCCCATTGATAAGCTAGAGTCATCGGTCTGAAATGAGTCTTAAATAAATTAATGGGTGCTAATTAAACTGACTTCTATTTAATATGATTATTCTCATCTAAAAATCTACATTTTTTTTTCTGAAATACTAAGTCAGCCGCCATCAATGCGCGTCTAAAAAATACTATCTTAGCCACTAGGTATATTATATCTTCGACTTAAGCTACTGTAAATACAACTTTATCTAGTAGTTATTTTTTAGCATCTACAACAAGCCCTTTCATTTGATATGCTATACGATTCGGTTTGCAAAACAGTTCCTTTTTTAATTTTTAATTCGTTAATATTTTTTTTCAAAAATCATTTGTTTTCTTTATACCTTTGCCTTTTGGGTCACAAAATAGCACATAAGTAGGTACCTAATTTCAACTCATTGGGTCCAATAGTTTCGACGGATGCAGACGCACGAGTGATCCTTTAAAGGGTTCCGTTTTTCGTTTTTTTCGTTCGGAACCCTAAAAAGGCGAATTAGTTTATTAGAAGCCGAAGAAGAAGTTCTCATTTTCCCTTGGCTTAGTTATAAAATCAGAGATTGGTTTCCGTGGCCAAAAAAAAGTATTTAGCTTGACTTATAATTCCCCTAAATTAATTAATGGATAGTGAAGATCAACTCAATTTTTTTAATCCAGATGGAGTTTGAACTTTGAAGAACAAGAGATCGTTACGTTCGTTCTCTGCATCTTCCCTGAATGAAAAGTAAATCGATTCGAATCCTTGCTAAAGCCACTTCCACACCTACTTCGTCATGACTCAGCTTGCCATAGTTGTATATATTGCAGGAAAATGATAGAAACAGCAAGGTTTCGATTACATCCCACAGGGTGATAAAATGACTACTTTGTTTAGTCATTTCTCTGAAGAATTTCAGTGATTTCATCAATTACCTAATCTACTACTCTGATATGATCAAATCTTGTTTTTGAGCTGGCATGTCGGCTCACATCTCTCTAGTAAAGTCGCTTTGTGGGGTTCATTTTTGTATGTAAATAAAATAAGCGAAATAACCCTTAGGGAAATGATCATATCTCTGTTTTCATTTTCCTACAACACAATTACCTTATGTACCTATGGGCACTCGTATTGATACTCACTTGGAACATATCGATTAATTTTCTCACGTTTTACTCTAATAGGTTTATATCGTCCTTCAAAGAGAACGAGGGGAACATCTGGTTTAGTTTCAGTCATTACCGCCAATATGTGGCCAGAGACGTTTTTTCAATTGAAACAATTAAGGTCACTTGGACACTGCTATCGTATCGGTATCCACTACAAATGTGAAATAAAAACTCAATTCTGTTCTTTTATTAAAATACAACCAAAAATGTTTTGTTCTCTATACGTGAGACAATATTTAAATAGGCAATTTAAGTGTTAAACAGTATGCATAAAATATGCTTGTTCTATTTTTTATGGATAAAAATTTTGTTTTATTGTTTCTTCAAATCTGTAACATTCTATTGTATATCAGTGGAAAATTTCAATGAAAAGCCGTACCCTGTGGCCGTACCTTATCATAGGTAAAAAAAATCCACAGAACTATCATGGTGAATATTAATAATATAAGACCTAAATATGAATACTTCAAGAGAACGGATGGCTTATACCTTCTAAACCTAAAAACATATAAGATTTATAAATTAAGATTTATCAATTAAGTGAATCAATGCTCTCTTCCAAATAACTCATTTAATACTTTCATACAATAAAAAGCCAGCCAGCCACTTTATTTTCGGATAAATATCAAAAGTAATCATTCGAGGAGCTAATTGACTTTCATCACTGCAGCAAACATCATGCTAATCAGATTTAAAAATACATTATGGCCATCATTGCCACGCACTTGTAATTTATGTACCGACTATACAAGCGTGCTGTAAGATGTTATCTGTTCATTCTATTTGATAAATCACGTTAAATGTGACTAACAAGATGCATACGTGATCCGAATGAGGGGTTATAATTTTACCTTAGAAAATCAGATCTCTAATTTAGAAAGCTGTAAACAAATGTGTACTAGTGTTGTGCTATGTCGGGGCATAAGTCACGGTGACCTAACGCTCGGGGCAAGCTATTTCAACAGACGATCCAAAAATAGAAGAAGCATTAGCCACCCAATTCGATACTTAGCATGGATTCCTATCAAATCGATTAATAGTTAAGAAGCGAAAGTATGTAACCATTTATCCTAATTATCGAGTTGCCATCGGTGTTTTCGATTAGGTATATTATCGTTTACATTATCTATTAACCGTTCATTCTGGTAAAGTTTAAGTTCAGAAACATATTAATCAGTTAGCAATCACCACTTTGAATTTAGCTGAATAAACTACTTGTCACTTTTTATTTGTGCTGCCTTGTGAACCGTAAAGGACCCCGCAAAATCTCTATGGGAATTGGCTCTCGGCTAAATTAGCTGAAATTTTGCACAGAGGTAGCTTTCGTCATGCTGATCAAAAGTCTCAATCGGTGCAACCCCCCAAAATCAAACCCAGACCCACCACTGCCCCCCCAAATCTCAAAATACTCCCCAAAGCACATTGGATGAAAATCAATGCATAAGGAATATATTCCTATGAAACTTCGCACAGAGGTAGCTTTCATCATGCTGATCAAAAGTCTCAACGGGTGCAACCCTCCAAAATCAAACCCAGACCCACCATTCCCCCCAAACACCACCTGGCGTAAACAGGTCGGGTATCACCCAACACCTTGCCTTCATATGCATATATTAGCCGTATATTTTATTATATTTTTGCCGTATTGGGTCGGCTTAGAATACTAACCCCAATCCCACGCCGGAAGGGTGTCGTAAGAGGCGACTAAATCCGGCCCGCTGGTGCTAGGGCCCTCGGAGGGATTATATTGGTAGAATTGTTTTTAATTGTTAATTAATACCATTATTACTATTATTATTTCTCCAGGGGTTCGCCTGGATAGCTACCACCCTCGAGCATGAGTCAGACGTCGTGTTCCGGCTGGGGGCTTGAGAGCTCTTTCTTTCTTTTTCTTCTTTCTTTCTTGGCCGGCCTCAGTGATGCCTTTGGTGTTGCTGATGTTCATGGGCGGCGATAGCCACTTACCATCAGGTGGATCGTCAGCTCGTTTGCCGGCTATTTCCATAAAAAATGTCCCTTGTGCATTCCATCATAATGTGCTTTGGGGAGTATTTTGAGATTTGGTGGGGGGAGTGGTGGGTCTGGGTTTGATTTTTGGGGGTTGCGCCCATTGAGACTTTTGATCAACATGATGAAAGCTACCTCTGTGCGAAGTTTCATATGAATACATCCCTTATGCATTGATTTTCATCCAGTGTGCTTTGGGGAGCATTTTGAGATTTGGGGCGGCGTGGTGGATCTGGGTTTGATTTTAGGGGGTTGGGCCCATTGAGACTTTTGATCAGCATGATGAAAGCTACCTCTGTGCAAAATTTCAGCTAATTTAGCCGAGAGCCAATTCCCATAGAGATTTTGCGGGGTCCTTTATGGACAATTATTAGATATCCATACTCAGTAATTAACAAAATTAACGTCAGGCGCAGCTGAGCATTAAAGTCACAAACAGTACCGTACTTTCAAGTAATCACCGCCTTCAAATGGCATCCGAGTAGGGCTGACACTTACTAGGAAGACTACGGCCCTTACAGTACAATAACGCTACAAAAACAAAGCTACAAACGCTTACGCTTCAAAGTCGATACAAGAGCAATTTTTTATCCAATCCATATTTATTGTAATCTCCGGAAGCCGATAAACGAAACAAAATAATTAATTCCAATCGAAGCGGTATCGTTACAAGTGGACCGTTATCATGAGCGTTCATAATGCGTAGATTTTGTTAATTCATCAATTATTGTAGATATAGAGTCAGCCGGGCCGGTGTTAGAGGAGCGGACATCTGTAGTCGTATTTAAGGTTTATCTGGTTCATTAATCTGGTGCGCGTGCTGATGTAGATTAATGGGGTGGCGCGGGCGCCGGCGATACCATCGTTGGATAGCATTTATTCCGGGAGTGATGCGGATCTCGGGAGCGGGTGCGGTACACGCAACGCGCGCACGCGCAGACTATCCGAGGAGTCAGGTTTCATTTGGAACTTCAAGAATTCCAGAGTTTATTGTACTGGAATCACGTCCGTCGTGTTTAGTGATAAATGACGGATACGCGACGACGTGTGTTATTCTGCATTTATTTGTTTTCTTTCAGATGTTTTTTGTACTAGCGTAGGTTGTACGGTTAACGCCGGCACGTGACTATGAATGTACGGTTGAAGAATTTCCTGAATTCTATGTTTATGATACGTTAGGTGTGTTGCAAACTATCCGAAGTGGATGTGTCGTACGAATCGAGATTTTTTGCAATCTAGTAAGTATTTCCGTACACGGCTACTGGGCCGCGGGCAAATGCAATGTCACTGTGGAACAACCCGCTGTATTAGCCATAAACATTATCATCACAGCTCATAACTACCCCACTAGCTAGGGTCATATTAGATTAATGCCATAGTCCACCATGCTGGTTAAGTATGGATTAACAAACTTCATAAAATTTTGAGATCGTTATAGAAAACTCTACGGTGTGACTGTAATTTGCCACTGCAGTTTTATTATACTTACACCTAGAATTGCAATGCACGGTGCAACATAGGTACTGATCTAGTGGAATATCCAGCACCGGTACCTCATAGGACCGTGTGTCGTTAGCCTAAACTTCAGCGCATTGTCATGTGATAAAAACTCACGTGGTTTAAAAGACTAACATTTTCGTTGGAAAATTATGTATTAGAATATAACAGCGTAGGTTTCTTAATTCTTATACACAAACACTTACTGAAGTATCTCCAGGTTTAGATTACTTATGATGCCGTGTTTATTATTTGACGCTACCACAAGTTTACCCATCACCACATGACGCTACCACAAGGGCACCCTCACTTTACCGATTTTTTTTTGTTTGAATTTCATTTTACTGAAAACTATTGACCGACTTCTTTTTTGCTTTAATACCTATATGCATTATTTGATACCACATTTTCAGATCATCGAAGTATGTGTCATAGGTATTATTTTACCCATAGACAAATGAAGAAGACCATGTACTTATACCCATCAAGAAGTATACGTGTCTGTGATTATACCGAATTTTTATTTTTCATCGATTTACAAAATAACTTTTTAGTATTGGACTCCGACGGAGTCCCGCAGCGCCAAAGCTGTGACAGAAACAATGCTTGCTGCATGTTGCATGCCTGCTTGCATCTTGCATGCTTGTTTGCATGCTGCATACCTGCTTGGATGCTGAAAATATGTTAATTAAAATAGTGGTATAATGAATGTTCGGAAACATAATACTTCGAACGAATGTTATTTCGACTAAGTGTAACTTCGGTAAAAACTTTTTCGACCAAATGGAACGTCGGAGTAACGAAAAAAAGTGGATTGACAATATGTTAATTGATACAGTGGCAGATATGGCTTCGATGAAGTAAAAAAACAAAACAATAATAGTTGAAAAGTTTTAGGTGAAATGAAATCTGGTCAAATATTTTTCGACCTTATTGTCATAAGGTACCTACCCGTTTAATCCGTTTACAAGCTAAATATGTTAGGTAACTAATGGAGAACGCGGCGCTATAAGTAAGATTTATACACATCGCGTGTTATTTGTTTGTGAGGTTTTAAAAATCTGATAAATTACATATCTAGCACGTTAATCAACTCTCAAATGACAGTATTTTCATTACATATTTCACAACGAATCTGTATTCGACGATGCATGGGAAAATAATACACTTGAAGTCGAATAAACGTTGTGTTAATCATATTGTGTTTTATTAACACACTTTACTTACGTGCATTTAATAAGTGTATCTTTTGTTCTTAAGATGATTTTATATGAAATAAAAATTTTGATTTTTTTTGCAAAAAAGTTTTCAATCCCTGTTGGACGCAGAATTGACGAGGCGTCTGTCAACTTGATTTATTTAAATGAGCTTTCACATTTCCACGAGGAAGCACAGTTCCGAGGCAGTCACGGCACGGGATCAAGAATCCGACATATTTAAGAAACCTCCATTAATTATCGAAATAATCGATCGCAGTCGTTAGGTGATTTATCTAGCGTCGATAAGATTTTAATGAAGTACTTTGATTGGGCGCACACGGACAGCAACTCGCGGTTATCGGGCCTCGATAGCGTGCGCACCATTGGCTTCCTATACCTATCCCCGTATTAAGTTATTAAATTAAAAATAAATAACGCCTCCCTGCCAATGGACTTTGAACCTAAACATCACAGGATAAGGCACCATTAAGGTTGTTGGAATTAATTAACAAGGTGGATCATTCAGATTAGAAATTGGAAGATATCGGCACGTCGTTCATTGTGAAAACTACTCACGATACTACTGGGCGATAAGATAAATTGAGTTGGAAACTTTTTATTGATAAGGTCGTCGGGCGGCGGTGGCGTGTCGTGATCGCGTAGAAGACATCCTCGTTAAGACTAGAAGACTTCTAATCAAGCTACAAAGTTTAGCGTTTAACTATGTACTTGATTTCACATTCATGAATGTCTCTAACAGAAGTTGAAGACTATTATTATTTAATTTTAATTATTGCAAAGTCTTTATGAATAAATCCTTATCGTAGCTACGATTTATGATGTATTTTAATCTTATTCGAATGATTACTATAAAGGTCGTAGCTGACTTATACGACACCGCTCCCATCCAACCGAAGTATGAGAATTCAAATATAAACTTAAAATCGTGCTCTGTAGGTGCACTTTACAGTAACAACAAAAATTAGCAGCCCGCGCGCGGGAAGCAAGCTAAACGCAACCTTGCCACTCAATAGTTGTACCTACAGAGCACGATTTTAAGTTTATATTTGAATTCTCATACTTTGGTTGGGTGGGAGCGGTGTCGTATAAGTCAGCTACGACCTTAATGCCCTAATTCCTAATAAGTTTTGATAAGTGGGGGGCGATGTAGTCCAGAATGATGTGTGTACTAACTTAGTAAGAACTTTACCTTTTCATTAAAGACAACTCCACATAAATTAATTAATACAAGAACCCTGGACCAAAAAGCAAAGAGAGTAAAATAAAACAAACTGGGCATCTAAGAGCTGATTCACACGGTACCCGTCATTGACGATTCGTCAAAAAACGATACTTCATGACGAATGCAGGTTCACATTGCATACGGAAACCAGTTTTTTTGCGATTCATCAAAATATCCGAATAGATGTTCACACTTGATTAGCGTTTTTGACGAACGTGAGTTTTAAAAAACGTTAGATCATTTTAGACGTATCCGTCATATTACGTATCGTAATTTGTGTGAATGCGGCCATTTAAAAACCATATCGCCGCCGAAAAAAAAATTCGAATCGTGAAAAATGACGATACGGCAAATAACACGAATCGTCCTGGTGTGAATGAGCTATAGACATAGCATGAAATAGTCCACAGGCTGACCTTTTATTAAATACTATTATTTCCTCCAGCAAATACGGAGGCAAGCAGGCCAACAGACTTATTAAAATACAAAACATTTATATCATAGGTAATACAGATAAATAAGAATCGCTGTATGTGGTAGAATTCTCTATGGAATACCCGTGGCGAGATGCTATTGCTAAATCGATTTGACAAAAATATATCCACATATTGAAAACACCAAGAAATAAAATAACATTACAATGTATAATTAACATCATTTGGTTTAACAAAAAATAACAAA
This sequence comes from Thymelicus lineola, assembly GCA_963932265.1. Lineage (NCBI taxonomy): Eukaryota > Metazoa > Arthropoda > Insecta > Lepidoptera > Hesperiidae > Thymelicus > Thymelicus lineola. Next base: position 8,134,422 of record OZ010693.1, on the reverse strand, counting down.
CTTATTAAAATATGATATATCAAACAGAAATTTACAATATTTTATTTTGACTTGCAATTCAAATTTGTTATTTGCATTTCAATATTGTTTTGTATAAAAACAACAATTTATACAAGAAATGTAAATTCCATGTTTGAATTCTGTTAAACATCTATTAAAATACTAGATCTTAAATAGATAGGAGTAGTAACATGAATAACAGTGACTAAAGACTTTTATAATATCATCACGAACATTATGTAACAATAAGTTTTTTTTGTTGAAAATCTGTGGATTAAAAATTAAGCTGGCTTTAACTTAGTCAAAATTTTTTTTGAAGTGGAGATGATATTGTTGTGTAATGTATTTATATATTTTATATACAATATCCGGATGACCGAGCTTTGCTCGGTTTAGTGTTGCTTAACAACGCCATTTACTGAAGTAGCCTTAGTATTGCTACTTGCCAATAGATGTCAGGAATTATTATTGTAGAAGTTTATCATTGCCTGAAAACACCGATAAAACGACATTTTCTAAAAATGAATCCTAGCTAGATCGATTTATCGCCCCCGAAACCCCCTATATACTAAATTTCATAAAAATCGTTGGAGCCGATTCCGAGATTCCAATTATATATATATATATATATATATATATATATATATATATACAAGAATTGCTCGTTTAAAGGTATTAGATTTAACAATTATTTTCTTGGAAATCAAACACGGCACTCTTAAGAAAAATGAACTTTGTCCTCTTTCAAGTATAATCTTTAATATTGTAGAATAATAATAGGTATATTCTAATATTGGTTTGAACAAATGTTCGTTCGTAAACACGAAGAGAATCTCCTCTCGGCTGAGGCACAGCTGAGGCATTCCATGCTCGCCCCTCTGTCCGCGTGAAGCTGTAAAGAGCGCCAAAAGCAACTATCGATTAGAAAAAAGTCGAAATCTTACGCTCATCTTTGTTCAAATTGGATACCTATGCGGATATTGGAAATTGGTAAATACTTGCTTTGCTGAAGGAAAACATCGCGATGCAACCGAAATAAGTTAAAATCCATTACTACTCTATATTGTATAAACTGCACTTGACCAGCGTGGTGGACAAGACTAGAACCAAGCTCAGCAGAGATATCTAAGAGTACTAAATGACGATGTTATTAATATTACATAAACCGTAATAATACAGTATCTACCTATCTAAACTAATATTATGAAGAGGAAAGTTTTGATTTTTTGTTTGTTTGTTTGTTTGTAGTGGATAAACTCTAAAATTACTGGACCGATTTCAAAAATAAAAAAAACTTTCAATATGATGCTCTATTGTTTTTGAGTAACATGGGCATATTTATTTATTTGTCCCCGATAAATGTATACGAATACATTTATATTTATCTGGGACAAATGATCTAAATAGGTAAATCCATCTTTGAGAAAGAAGTCACTCGTAGAATCCAACTCGGATGAGTTGCGTTCGGGAACTACGTCATATCTTGTCGTCCAAGACGTAGTGTCAGTGCCTGAAGTTGAAGGTTTTGGAGCAGTGTGTGTTGTCAGACATACGACTCTGAGACGTGGTGCTTTACTATTGGCCTAATCCACAAGCTTAAAGTCACACAGCGAGCTATGGAGAGGGCTATGCCTCTACGCGATTGTGTCAGAAATTATAAAATCCGTAGACGAACTAGGATAACCGACATAGCCAAACGAATAAGCCAGCTGAAGTGGCAATGGGCTAGCCACATACTTCGAAAGACCGATAACCGTTGGGAAAGAAAGGTCTTCGAATCGCGCCCACGTCTCAGAAAACGGAGTATAGGATGCCCTCCCACCAAGTGGACTGACGACCTGAAGAATACAGCGGGCATCCGATAGATTCAGAAGGCTCAGGACCGTTCAGAGTTGCGCAAGTTAGGCGAGGCCTGTCTCCAGGAGTGAACCTCCAACGGTTGATGGACGAATGGATGGATGGATGGGCATATTTTATTTAAAAAAATTAGGGAGTTATACGAAAACCGAAGCAAAGCGAGGGCGGTTACTAGTATCTAATATAAACAAAAGCATCCTACTGACTAGAACATTTTTGATTGCGTGTGAATAAATAATCAATACCAATGTAGTTGCCATAGTGGCGTTGTGGCGTTGTACCGTAGATCCCGGGATTAATTAACGAAAAGTAACGTTAGTAGAACGTGTACAGACTAATGATCGAGAATAGGTTCATTTGCATTAAACAGACGGAGCTGTTCTTAATTACTGGGAAAATTACAAATTAAACAAAAATGAATGGGACACTACATTTCTTAGTCTAACCAGCAACTTGAAGAATGTACTTATATCCGTAAGAAAAAATAATTGAACAATCAAATGCTTATTCGTTATGTACATACGTGATAAAGCTAGAAAGGTTTACTATTTTCTTCCTTCTCACAATTTGATTTTTAACACTCTTTATTAGGGTTCCGAAGTAAAATCGGAACCTTTATAGTTTCATCATGTCCGTCCGTCCGTCCAGCTGTCCGTCCGTCTGTCCTTAGTGTTAAAAAGCAATAATTTGGTATGGAATACATATTTATTTCAACTGCAGACTAGTAGAATAAAATATTCAAAACAATTTTTTCACGGTTTCCCCTACAGGTAACGTGCGGATGAATTTTTTATTCATCGCGTATTCTTAGTGTGGGGTATCGTTAAAAGTCTTCCAAAAATATGGATCTTCTAAGACCATTTTTGTAATTAGGTGTCCGTTTGCGAAATATTTGGCTTCAAAGTGCTAATTTTGGTTAGAGTCAAGTGTCCCTCTGCTGGCTGAACGGTTGGAATTGGACAAGTGAAAAATTTTCAAAAATGGGTTACCTATATGATAAATTTACAAGGAAAACTATCACGCCTATGTTAACTTAAGTAGTTAATGAGTAATAGTCGATAAACTTACTACTTCCGAACCCTAGGTAGGTACATTGCGCGTGGCCTGACACGCACTTGCCCGGCTTTACTTATATTTTAGACTTTACTATAATTTTAAGTTAATTTAAAGCTTAATAAATAATTTTAATTAATGACTCTACCCAATTTAAAGTAACGTAGATCAGATAGTTAAAATCAACTTTTAGTTAAAAGCAACAACCTATTACTTTTAACGTTAATCTCTATTACTTATGAAATATCTGATTTGTTTTAATATGTACCACATAAAAGTGACTATCAATCAGCAATATTAAAAGACGAAAATTATTTTCAATAGATTTTCAATACCATCACACTAATTTAATTTCAGTTGAAGCGGAAGTTTTATATACAGAGAAAAGCCATAAACTCATCGCCCGTCATAAATATGAGTCTTTATGATATGTTAAAAGATAAAACGAACTAAATAATCGTTACCTAACAGCACACGTCATATAAAGTGTTCTAATTGGGATTTTAGATCGTAAGATTACTAATAAGATTTCTTCTAGATCGATTTCTTATTTCTATTATTAATCCACGAAATTATAGGTCATAAAAAGGTTGTAAACTAATTTATTTATTTGCAAACTAAAATGTCGATTACTTTACAATATCGCTGAATTACTGCTGGCTCGACCATATCCATATTTATTTTTCTTGTAAAAATTAAAATTGTTATTTTTGGTAAAGATATTTCTAAACTGGTAGTGTATTATGTCCTATAAACTGAACCCTATAAATATTATATAATTTTTATTATTAAATATGTATTTTTGAATAATAATAAAAACAAATGTATAAACAATAAAGTGTCGAATTATCGACAACATAATAGAAGGACAATACCCATACAGAAAATAGTCGTATAGCGGGCATTCTATAAATCATTTTATCTACACATTAAATCGGATCTAAGGCGGCTTTCTGTTCAGGAATATTGTTTCGAGCCCATAAATTAATCATGTAGGCTGTCGCTAAAATATCGCGTTTCTAAAGTGAGGCACATGGTGGCGCGGCGCGGGCGCATCTAGCGAGAGAACAAGCTGCGCAGGCGCTGCCAAACAACAATAAAACCACTCGCATGCACTCCGCTCGCCGCCGCCCGTCGCCCGTCGCCCGCTCGCGATGATTTCCTGGCGACCAAATCTACTGATACCATCAAACTTTCATGTCCTTCGTAAACTTTACATATAAATCAACCTAAAGTACGCCGCTCGAACGCAACCTCCCTTTAAAGTTTATTCAAATAAGCTATCAACGCCACACCCGCCTTTAATGAACACGAAATTCCAATAAACCACGAGAAAATAATAATAGCACACAACCGAAGCCACTTTACGAACACATCTCATTTGAATAAACTAAATTACGTTTCAATTCTATAAAGACGCCTGCAATTAATTAACCGGGTATTTCTTAATTATCTATTAAAGTAATATAAACATTTAGTTGGAAAGTTTTAAAGGTACACGCAAAATAATTAAGTGATAAATTAAACATAGTTTAGTGACCCTGATATGCCTACTGATATGTAGTACCTACCTACTGATATGTAAAAAAAAACATAATAAAGGTATATCTTATCGATATTTGAAATGTCATGAAAACTAACACACAGATTGTGAATGCGACGATAGGTTTTTTTGATAATCTCGTTTAAACACAGTCCTAAAGCTCTATTTATTGTTGTTTGATAAGTTGTTGTATGCGCACGGGTTTATACAGCATTTCCCTCTCATTACACATGCCACTCAGCATACAATTTACGGCGTCCACTAATTTCTGTAAAAGTACTTAACGAAGAAATGACTTCAAATAACACTCGATACAATTCAAAAATATTAAAAAATTCAAAAATATTAAAAGGTAAAATTTAGTTCACGAAATACCTAATTAGTAAATAAATAAATAAACACTCATACCCCTGCAGTAGGTTTTTACCTGTGTCACAGGTGGCATGGATGACTACCCCGATGATGATCTGCCCCGGCCAATAATTGAACCCGGGACCACTCGCTTCGCAGGCAGGGTCGCTAACAACTAGGCTACTCTAGGGTCGTCGAAAGTTTTTCGATTAGTGTAAAAATATACCTATGCGGTAGAAAAGTCTTATAGTTGATCAAGATCACCCATCTATATAGGTGACGGCAAGCTTTTTATAGCAGAACTGTTACCGTACTTTAAATGAAGTCATCGATAGTAAATGGTTACATTAAACCACCCGTGAGATGTATAAAAATTGCTGAAATTATACGGTATACGCATCTCCATGTTGAGTTATCTCAGTGATTAGTTTAATCGTCGACCATCGGCGCGTCTGTTGGTGGCGGCGGTGACTTGTACGGCCGCTACAGCGCTGGTACTCTCAGGGTGAGATCTATAGACCGTGCTAAGGCTCTGCTCAGACTTATTATCCGTCTTATTATACTCATTATCCGAACAAAAATAAGATTAATTACTACTAATTGTCCTAAATCAACCTTATCATTAGCCGTTGTACATTACTTTTTAATTTTTTGTTTTAACAAATATCCGAACAAAAATAATGGTTTTAAATCAACGTTAGCCATTTTATTAACAGTGTCAGATATTTGACTGATGTTTGAGCAAAGTCATTAAGTCTAAGTCATTGAAGTATAATGTCATAGAACAGACATCTCGAACAAAATATGTGTCCCGCCCGGGAGGTTCGATTATCAAAATTGAATCCCGGTTCTCCTTTCAAAATCGAACGAATCCATTGAAGATTGAAGCCACGTGGTGCCAATGCATTGGGACATACATGGAGTTCGCGGTGCCGGTTCTATACGCTAGTATACTTCAATGGTCTAAGTGCGCTTTATAGATCTCCCCCTGATACGCAGTCTTGTACGATAGCTTTCTTTTTTGACATTAGTACTGTTTCAATATAACCATGTCGAGGTCAACCACTTCATTAGATTAACTTGCATGACAGGAGAAAGATTTCTTCATTTACCGACTAAGCTTTAAATCTTTGACGATGGATGATTTACATGATTTTTAGGCTGTGTCTGTTCTCTGTGCGCAGATAATAATTAGTAAAATTTGATAATAATGCAAGGTTGAATTGAATCAAATGATGTGTTTTTTTAATTCTTTGCGTTGTTGATATTTGTGCCGAGTTTTAATTGTTTTGAAACTTATGATTTACTAAATATTAATGCTTCTGCGTGTTACAACAAAATCGGTTCAAAAAACTCTGAATGAAATGAAGATAAAGTTGCAAACGCATTTTCCCTTGATTAATTAAATAAGTAAAAAATTTTTCTAGGCGCGAACCGGATTAGAAAACGGAGACTGGTTAATTACCTTTTTAAAATAATCGTCCACTTCACAAAACTTACATGCGATGTTGTGCAGTACTGAATAATACTAATATAACTAACTAAGACAGACAAGGGGATGTCATATCCCCAAAACTGTTCACCGCTGCGTTGGAAGACGTGTTCAAGCTGATGGAGTGGAAAAGACGTGGCATTAACATCAATGGCGAATACATCACACACCTGCGATATGCCGATGATATAGTCATCCTGGCGAGTTCCCTGGAAGAACTTGGTACAATGCTCGGGGACTTGAACAGCGCCTCACAACGGGTGGGTCTTAAGATGAACATGGACAAGACGAAAATCAAGTCGAATGTCCATGTCACACCCGTACCGGTTGTTGTTGACGGCGCTGCTCTCGAAGTTGTAGACGAATACAATTACCTGGGACAGGTGATCCAGATGGGTAAGTCCAACTTTGAGAAAGAAGTCACTCGTAGAATCCAACTCGGATGGGCTGCGTTCGGGAAACTGCGTCATATCTTGTCGTCCAAAACACTACCTCAGTGCCTGAAGTCGAAGGTGTTCGAGCAGTGTGTGTTGCCAGTGATGACATACGGATCCGAGACGTGGTGCTTCACTATTGGCCTAACCCACAAGCTCAGAGTAGCACAGCGGGCTATGGAGAGGGCTATGCTCGGTATTTCTCTACGTGCTCGAATCAGAAATGAGGAGATCCGTAGACGAACAAGGGTAACCGACATAGCTCAAAGAATTAGCCGGCTGAAGTGGCAATGGGCTGGCCACATAGTGCGAAGGACCGATAACCGTTGGGGAAGATAGGTCCTTGAATGGCGCCCACGTCTCGGAAAAAGAAGCATAGGACGCTCCCCGGCCAGGTGGACTGACGACCTGAAGAAGACAGCGGGTATCCGCTGGATTCAGAAGGCTCAGGACCGGTCAGAGTGGCGCAAATTAGGGGAGGCCTATGTCCAGCAGTGGACCTCCAAAGGCTGATGGATGGATGGATGGGATGGAACTAACTAATAATTTCATTGGTAAACTAATAGGCCTGCTTCATAATATATTATTACCAAACAAATAATTGTAAACTGATTAAATACTCGACACAATAAATGCTAACGGATAAACATACTTACTAAGTACACATACTTATTATGTCAATAATAAAGTTGTACTTAATTCCCTATTATTACGTACATTATACGTAATTGGATTAAGATTTTTTCTCATGCCACATAATTACGCTAGAACGATTATTGTAACATAGGACCGTTTCACGAATAAACTGTTTCAAATAATTGCATTGCAGAACATAAAGGCAGTCTGGATTTTATTATTAATTTAGTAGAGGAATTATAAGTCAATAATTGGAGCTAGTGACCTACGGAGCAAATGATAAGGGTACGTCAGATGTTCATAGCGGGCACGAAGCGATCGCGAGTAATTCAATTAAAGTGTAGCTGGTGTGTTCGTTAGCTGCAGTCAGGGTTGCCACTTCGCTGAATCGAGAATTATTCGTTAATGTTTTAACTGAGCATAATTCTTGACTTGATGGGAGTCAGAATAGACAGTATTTTTCTTATTAATCTTATTGGACTAAGCTAAGTAAAACACAGTTATTAAAAGCTACTGCTCCTGTAGGATATGCACCAGCATGTGACAAATATACTTATATAGGTACAATACATACGTGACCATGCTCAATCTAGCCCAGGTTGAATAGGATCCCAAATGAATTGCTACTCCTGTTCAGTCTAAATTCCTTATGAGTGCCTTTAAAAAGTAACTTACTATACTAAACCTCTAATTATCATAATATATTATTATGAATCTTCAAACTTAAATTGTTATTCACCAAAAGTAGCCAAAGCCAGGACATAGTCTTAGTTAGACGAAAATAAAAGAATAATATTTTTTTATGACCAAGGTATGGCCTAACCCTCACAATATAAGATATACAAGCCATGGGAGAGATATAAATTGCGACAACTCACCACCTCTCATGGTCGTACCAACCTCGCGGTTATATCTACGAGCCGAATATTGTGAAATGCACGCGGACTGGTACCGTGTGCAACTCTTGACTTCCTACACAAGTACTTTCTCTCGTCCTTGTCCATATTTGTTCGACTCTTCTTCATAGAGGCTTGACGTGAGTTGCGACAGTAAAAATATAATAATTTTTGCCAACCCTAGGTTCGATATAAATTCGACGGCAGAGCAGCGAGCGGTCGCGCGGTGGAGAGCAGGCCCGCGCCCGCCGCGCCTGTCTCCCGACGACACTAAATGCATATAAACATTGTATCGGCTGAAATCGATGCCGATTTGATTTTGCAACCTTCATTAGGGATCCGGTTCTTCATTTCAATATGCTTTTGAACCTTAATGATTCCCCGGTAACAACGCTTTTATTCTGTTTAATGCCGTATTTAGGAAGCGGCCCTTTTGAGCTCGACTCGATGTTACTCATTTAGGACTTTTGAATTAGTCGTCGCCGCTATCCTTCTCATCATTAATAATGCATATTCAAACGTTAAACAATTTCTGAAGTTAACTTATTATCTGCTAATTGCTTTTAAAAATTCTTGATATCGAATTCGTTTATGGTTTCCGCAAGATTTGAACATGTTTAAATCGAAGCACTCAGTTCAGTTCGAAGCAGCGATATACAAAATAGTTACACCGCAAGTGGCGTGCGCGGTTGACCGTCGAAGAGATAGTGGCTATCCAGCCAATTAATATGCCTAATGCTAACATCATTATTACTAGGCACAGCGCACTTAACATACTATATCCATTTACATTTTGATTTGTGTAGAGCTGCTCTGCGATTAATCGGCGAGCGCGTGCGCCTGCGCCACTGATTTATAACGAACGCGCGCCGCTGCTGCACACGCCATCCCGCGCCGTGTTGTGCCTCACCGTGCCTCACCGTGCCTCACCGTGCCTCACCGTGCCTCACCGTGCCTCACCGTGCCTCACCGTGCCTCACCGTGCCTCACCGTGCCTCACCGTGTCTCACCGCATCTCACCGTATCTCACCGTGTCTCATCGTGTCTCACCATGTCTCACAGGGCCGCGCCGTGCCTCACCATGCCTCACCGTACCCCACCGTACCTCCCTGACAAGCCAAATCTCGTAATATCTTTAATACACCATTGTGAGTTGTTTGGATAGAAAAATCTATTAGTATTTTCCATTAGGATACATAGGTGCAGTCGGCAAAATAATTAGGTATGCAGGGCGTGATTCTAAAACCTTCTTCTAAAGTAATTCAAGTGTCAACGACCCTGCAAGCTAAATGGTTATAGTTGGGCATGTGAAAAAATTCACAAAAACAGGGGGCTTACTATGACATCTTAAAACAGGCCAATATTAGCCAATAATTGAGCTGTCCTGCTATATCCTACCATGACCTAGCTAAAGCACAGGTCAGCCAGTGATCACGTGACCGTAACAGGACAGCGGTCACGTGACTTCGATAATCTCCTTCTGCCCTGCTATTTGTGTACCATGAAGCGATTGTTGACGTATTGATGTCGGAAAGCGGCCTATGTCAACGTCAAAATATTACAGCCTACCGAAAGTAACATTAATTGTCCTGTTTTGGCTGTTTCGTTTATAATTTCTTTATACCGTAAGTTATTGTTATATAAAACAGTTTGAATATAAATTTATGATATTGAAGAACATTAGGTATTTGGTAAATATTAGCTATCGACCAATCTGCCTTGCCTACAATCTAATCTCTACAAGCTGTTTCCAGCTGTTGTTTGTTGTTGTTGTCTCGAGAAACGCCTTGCTAAATACACCGAAGAGCATCAGCCAATAGAGCAAGCAGGATTTATAAGTACGTATTCAACTATAGACCACATTCAAAAAGATTACATCATGGAAGGCAGCTATAGGCAAGAGAACCAGAGGCAGAACGGCCGGGCGGCCGCGGCGGAGAGATGGCTCGATGAAATTTTGTAAGCAGCGGGAAAAGAATGGATTGATAAAGCGAGTGACAGAATTATGTGGAGAAAAATGGAGGAGCCTTTACTCTACAAACAGAGTATAATATAAAAAAAGGAATATAAACAAAGAAATATATAACTAATAATGATTATTGAATTAAATTTAGTCAAGAATTAAGATAAAGGAAAGGATTAACGAACCCTAAAAACTTTAAGTTGAAGACTTTTTATTTATTTAAATCATTTATTTCGAAATCACAGATAGATTCTTCAGTTTTATTATTTGTATAGAATATAGATTGCATTGCATGCTTTTTAGTTATGAAATTGTAAATTGAATTTTCTATTTAAGAAATAAAAAGGTCTAATTATTATTTTTATTACTATAGTATATTTTTATAAACATACCATCTATTTTTATATATGTGGAAGAAAAGGTATTATATGATAATGGTTATTCAATAATATTCCGTTTGCTTTGCACCAAGATAAGTATATTTTCAGTTATCCTAACGTTCACATCGATAAAAATCTCTACTACTCCGTGATCAATGATAGAATTAGAATATCCTACGTATTAGGTATAATGTTCTAAATAAAGTGACATATTCCATATTCTAAATATTTAGTTTTTCTTCATAACTCTTCTCGTATGACATCATCAGCATCTGTATCAATCGATCGTTGTAGAACCAAAGAGGTCGCTCGCCGGCACGGCTATCCTGACGTGCGCTTGTTCTCGAGCGCCTCCGCCCTCATGTCTCCAGTGGACCCATTTGATCGCTGGGTGCTCGTCATCGAACGCATTTACTTCTGATGTAGCCGTACACTGACACGGCTTAAACAACTTTCTTACTCAAGTTCCCATCTCCAACCCAATTCAACATAAATTACATATTATCACAGTAGGTAAATATCCGCCTCAACTTGTACATGACTTACAGGCACTCATGAAAATGAAAATGCACCACCATCACAAAATAAATATCTTTCATTTCTTTGAAAGTACGTTAAAAAATTCAAAATTGCACTTAACAATTTTAAATTATCGCTCCTAAATCACACATTTTATTAGACATTTGGACATATTGTCACTATGTCAAGTGTTGTAAGATTACGTTCAAAAATGAAGGCATCAACATAGCGATAATTTTTTTTGGTAATCTTAGAGAACGAACGGTTTTTAAGTTTAATAAATAACGACCGTTAAGTTTCTATAACAAATCTCAAAATCTTCGATTGAGATTGTTATTTTAAATTTGTAAAAACATCAATATTACGCATTGATTTGAAAACCGGTAAACCGATAAAACGCTCTATTTCCGAACTAAGTAAAACAAATTTTGTACCGTGCACAGAGTACTTAAACACTACGTTGTACCGCGCAGGTCATAGACTAAGATGCCGGACAGAAGGAGAGGCATTGCAGGCCATCAAGTGAACGTTCATGGTACGAAATATACTCCTGTCAGGTTTTAGCTACAAGCTGACCTGTCCTGAACATGACACGTTTTATTAGAGTTCATGGTAAGGCACCAGGTTATATGATGAATTTACAAGGAAAACTATCACGGCTAACATTTAGCATATGAACAATAATCAATAAAACACCTTCGGAACCCTACATTTCGCGTGGCCAGACACGCACTTGGCCGGGTTTTATTTTAAATTCAGCCGCTTGCCAAAACGTTGACCTGAAGAATTTATATTTAAAAAAACCTTCCAGTGTACAAGTCCAAATATTAAACATTTTCTCTACTTCCCTATTTATTCATTTAGCTAGTTCTAAGTCGAATCAATTAATATTCACAGCAGCACAGGGATTCCTTGTGATTACACTGTCCACTTGGCACTTATAACTAGAAAGACTGCAGGAGTCCTTGCCTTATTATCAATATTATCATATTCTATATCAATCGCCGGTAAGGAAAAAATCTTGAGGCACAACTGAGTTGATTTTATAATGAAGGTAGATAAAACGTTTATAATTACTCCTTACACTGTTTCAAAACTGGAATTGATGTATCTACTAGAGTAATTGATAACAAGTTTCCGATACAATCAGCTATAAATAATTTAATGGATACCTACGTAATGCCTTGGAACCAATCAAATATTACCATACAAAAAACATAATTCAAATCAGTCGCTGAGCTTAAATATACTAGTAAATAGATACTTTTACAGATGTTTTAATTATTTTCTTCCATTTATTTTCATTTACAATAAGTACGCATTACGTAAAGCCGTGTTTTAAGTTGAAAGCGAAGGCATTTATGCTGTCATACATCAATTTTCAATTTATTACGCCGCCGACGATAAGGCCGCATTTAAATAGGGTTAGAATCATTAAAGTAGTGTTATAGCTCGTAAAGCTCCTGCTCTTGTAACAGAAGTGCTAAATCTTGCTTATTAAGTCATTCGTAAATAAATAACCTCCGTCATTTGAGCCCAGATTGACTTGCTGTACAACCGACGCCTACAATTTTCCGAGCGTAAAGTAAAAATGATGGTGAAGTAAAACCAGCACTAATGATACTACTAGCTTGTAATATAGTATTCAAAATGGGATAGTAACAAAAGCGGTGAATAATAGACCTACTTACATTCATTAAATGAAATAAAATATGTAATAATTGTATTTTTACGGTACACTAATTGAGTCGAAGATAAATCAGACATATACAACATACATTTTTATTCATTTTAAGTATGTCTCCATTCTTCTTTCATGTAGCATCATCTCCATAATATCATTAATGTTCTAACACCACAATCATGTCAACAGAGGAGAGCAGAGGACAAGTGTAACGTATTACGGATCCAAATAAACAACTCTGATTGGCGAATGTCGCAAGCTTGTCGCACGGCTATGAATCGATGCTCTCCACGGTTTCAGATATTCCAAGTAAATTAACCGCGACGAATTGACGCAAATACGCGTGTAGCCTTAAATGCTTGCCACGAGCCAACTTTCTTTTATATATCATGTCGATTTAAAGTAATAAAGATGTGGTATGATTTGTTGTGAGAGTTCATATTGGAAAAGCTTTAGGTAGACAAATAATTAAATAAGTCTAAACTTTGAGATACTTTTAGCTCTGTAACCTACTTTAATCAAAATTTTTATACCAATCCCTTGCGATCAATAAAGAAAACTTTACATTTGTTTAGACATATTTATTTATTTAAACTTTTGAACCTAAAAACAATGTAAGAGGTACAAAGGCGGACTTAATGCTAAAAGCATTCTCTACCAGCCAGCTCTCTGCCGACATAATAAGTAGTGCGTGCATTAAATTGAAATACATTGCCAAATTACAACACTATCTGAATCTGAGAAACATTTACAGTTCCCGGGAGCAACATTAAATTAAGTATCAGATGATCAGCAAGTAAACGGTAGCAGTTATTTAGCGGGAACAGTGGACCGGGAGCCGATCCGCCCACTCGTGTGATTTATCCGATCTCGGTGTCGCACAGGGATTTACTGCCCTGTTGAAATATCCGCGGATCCATGACGAAATATGCCTCAATTCTGTCCCGTAAACCACTCAGCGTGTCTGTTGAAATTCGCCTCTAATTTGTCAGTATTCGATCGAATCTGATTTTATCTGATCTCGAAACGATGATATTTATTGCTTGTTAAGACACATAAATACTATCTACTGCGTATTTATATATATGTCGGAGATCATAAAATGTGTATTCGGATTGTGAAGATGGCAACACTATGCGAATTAACTACTGTCATCGTTGAAGTAAGATTATAAGAGTGAAACGTCATTGTCACTCTGGTTAAACGTCAAACGAGCAGTCATCTTGTGGCAACCATCAACTGGACCAGGAGAGAACCGATGGACGCCTAGACAAGAACGTAGTTACTTAAAGACGGAACGCGACGTGTGAATTGTATTGTGATATCGGATTGACGAGTAACAGGATCAGACGATTATGCGAGGCATTGGGGTGGCTGTAAGGGGTGATGGGAGGCCACTGGGCCGTCGTGCCCTATTATTTGTTGGTTGTTACTCGGATAATTGAAGACAATCAGTCCTAATCGCGTATTTAATTATAACCAGTGTAAAACCTGTGTTAAAATGAGTTTCTGACTAAAGTGATGTAAACGCCCACTGTTGTTATTATTTCCCGAACCACCACCCAACCAGGCATTGTCTCCGTTATCAGAAGTGGCATGTAGCTCAAGCCCCAAGAAAAGGCTATCTGACAATACCTACTGCAATACCTACGGACCGGCAAACGAGACCCTGACGTTGGTTTGCAAAACATTACGAAAAGTTTTACGAAGAAGTACATCAGCGAGTGTAACATCGATAAGTGAGTTTTATTATTGAAAACACGACGAAACAATTCGAGAAAACTAATGTAGGTATTTGAGAATGGACACGAATGAAACTTGACGAGAATAATTGCACGATGAAATACCTACAGTAGCCCCAGTAAGAAAGAACTTCAGCGAGTTCCGTGACCAAGACAAAGTTATTCACCGGTTCTCAAATCTCGTAAGGAATCTGAATATCTGCTGTGTGTAAGTGTACACAAGTGTTGTAATAAGTTCATACAAGCTTGCATTATTGTACCCGGGAAGCGGATATAAGTCCACTGAGGGACTTGACGAGGGCTGACTGCCACCACTACTGAAAATCAGGTGAACTGTATTGTTTTATGTTGGATGAATGTCTTGAAATATTAAGGACACAATACTTTGTGTATCCATGTACCTAATATGTTTTGGTTACTTACAATATGATTTAAAGAAAGTCTATAGTATGGTACTGTTTTGAGATCATATTTAAGATTGACACATACAACAAATAATAAAAGCTAAGATAAAAGATTGAGACCAAATTAGGTAGCTAAGTACCTACTTACTGTTAATTTGAAAAAGTGAATTGATTATTTAGTTAGTTATTATCCTTAAAAGTTTACTATAGACAGCTGACAGGCTATGCTATTTTATGTTACCTAAACTTGGGTTATGGTGCCAGGATAACTAAAGGAAACTTGTAGTAACAAGAACAGTAGTCTTGTGATATAGTTACAGTTCTGTGGTTTTAAAATCTTTCCAAAGAAACAGTACAGAATGAAAATATAGACTAACTAGCTTAACTACTTGCTATCTGCATAGTTAATAGTCATGACTATTACAAGCGATTATGCTGGGCAATACATTATGATGTTATGAGCTATTTTATAAAGTAAAAATTAAGTGCTTCATTTGTGAAACCAATGAGGCAGGTACCTTTTTGTGATGAAGATGGTATACTTGGTATTACAGTGTGTTCTTTTGTGTTTCTTTTGCGTACTTGGTTTATTGTCACACTAATGTGACTAGGGTAAAAGCACTCATTTGTTACCTGTAGGGTAAGACAGTAACTTGCTACCTGTAGGGTAAAGACACTTGTTTACGACCAGTAGGGTAAAAGCACCAAATTGCAATCATTGAATAAAATGAATTTAATTATTTTGTTTTCTTTAGACAAATGATAAACAATGCAGCATAGTTCTGATTTCATAAAGAATCTAACGTTTTGAGAGATTTAATGAATTTTAGTAAACTTACCGAACTAAGGTTAATAAGAACCAGTATGAGTGTATTGTTTTTTTTTGGACACTGGAAACGTTTTATAAATCAAGAACATTAAATCATTTTGTTGTTCTTTGCTTTGCTGTTTACTCTCGGTGCAGAAAAGTGAAGTTAAGGAATGGCGTGTTTGTTGTCGTTTGTTTTGTGTTTCAGTGGCAATAACGGCTGACGGTGGTTCGGATGATATTTGAAATGAATTGGTTGCAATGAGAAACGTAACGACAGTAAACGCGAGTAAATGAGAACCGTGGAATTTTACAAAGAAAATATGTGAACCTACCCCCAGATATTCGCCTCACGCAAGATGTCGATATTAGTCGAGAAGCAATTATGATGGAAGTGAATAGTGGAACAGAGTATGTTACTACGAGTATTTGAACACAGAACACGAGGACGTGTTCATTTTGTCAAAGATGGCCGAGGGAGTAATAGCATCCAAGACATCAAACCAACACAAGACAACAAAACAAATAAACCAAAAAAAAAAAAATTCATAAGACGTGTCTTTGAGGGAAAAGTACTATCTTTTCATTCGGATTGCAAGAATCCGCATAAGGTTTGAGGTTATACACGAAAGGAAAGTAAGACAGCGATTTGGTATGGCATATTTCTATTTCATTATTCTTAACAAATTCGGAAAATCCGATAGTATTTTTGTGTAGTATACACTGGAAGTCAAGCAGTGTAAATGGTGCCGACATCTTGAAATGTCAAAAAACACCTGACAGAATGTTCAAAGTTAAGATTTCATGAATTTGTGTTTAAGCTTGTTTAAGTAAAAACTATTGTGCTTCGAAATCCTGGAACATGCAAGGATTTCCTTAAAATAAGATTGATTAGAAAGAACTGATTAGAATTTAGAATGGTGGTTTGCGTAAACTACAAATCGTTTCGTTGTATTTGTGCTTGATTCAACGAAATATTATAAAGTCATTGTACAGTATCTTTCAACGTAATTATGATTTAACAAAGTTATTCAAAGTCAGTGCAAGTATATTGTTTTGTGACACCAGAAGCGTTCTGTAAATGAGATCAAGAATATTCAATTTTCAAACATCTTGATATCGTGTACCCTCAGTTCAGAAAAATAACAATTAGACATTTCGTGTTTTTGTCTTTTGTTTTTTGTGTGTGTTTCAGATAAACTAAGTGACGATGACAGTTGTATGGACATGTAACCTGTGAATATCTAAACGGTGACGAGAAATTACATCAATGCGAGATAAGTAGGACTGGCGTCAACTACGTGTCTTTAATTTTGTTGATAGTGACGGGAACGCATCGCGGCTCCTTGTACCGTGGCTTACGATGAGCATCATTGGTGATTGTATGGCGACATGATATAACAGGTGATCTGTATTGATACTTTTGTAGCTAATTTTGATTACTGCTCACTGACAGTAATTGTTCCTTGTTGAGTTTGTGCTGATATTACGTAATGTCAACATATGACATTTGATAGTTACTTGAGTTTGTGTACTTCACGATTTTTGGTAATGAAGGCCACAGAGAGAATTTGGTGAGCGAAGTGAGCGAAAAATAACCTTTTTGTTATTTAAAAGTGACATGCAAAGATAATAATTCCTTTACTGATTTGTTGAACTGTTTTTGAGAATCTTTAAGACAGACGGGATAGCACACAAAGAATTTCTTGAAATCTTCACAGTAAGTGAACCGGTTGTCGATTGTTTTTGATGAGTAGTAAGTGGTATGCAAGTCGCTCAGATAGCATGCAGCTCCAGTCATTCGTAGGCGTAGGCGTAAGAACGGGCACTAGATATCCCGCCGCAGTGCGGCCACGACTGTGAGTGGCGTGCGTTTGGCTTGGAGCTGTAGGCAGTCGCTGTTGGAACTTCCGGAGGGAGGAAGTGAGTTGTTGTTGTTGTTGTGATGTCGAACTGGGTACCGGATGGAGGTCACCCAAAGTACTGCCAGGTGGGCAGTAATGGTTATGTGAAGTATTGGGAGGTAGCCCACTTGATTGATGATGATGTTGATGATGATGATGATGATGACGATGATGATGATGTTGATGATGATGATGATGATCAGAGTATTGCATACAAACTGCTGACTTATCTTTGAGTGCCATGAAGCCTTTTGTTGTAAAGTTAGATCGTGTTATCAGATTGTAGTTCTTGGTATTATCCCGTTCTGGCTGCTACATGTGTTATCATTATGAAGCCTTGGGGCTTGTGGTCAGGGAGGCCGAGTGGGAAACTTTTACTTTGCGAAGGTTATGTCCTTTCCAGATGGACCAATGCTGCCTCACCGAGGACGGTGAGATTGTCACGATGGCCGTGTCGGAGATCATAAAATGTGTATTCGGATTGTGAAGATGGCAACACTATGCGAATTAACTACTGTCATCGTTGAAGTAAGATTATAAGAGTGAAACGTCATTGTCACTCTGGTTAAACGTCAAACGAGCAGTCATCTTGTGGCAACCATCAACTGGACCAGGAGAGAACCGATGGACGCCTAGACAAGAACGTAGTTACTTAAAGACGGAACGCGACGTGTGAATTGTATTGTGATATCGGATTGACGAGTAACAGGATCAGACGATTATGCGAGGCATTGGGGTGGCTGTAAGGGGTGATGGGAGGCCACTGGGCCGTCGTGCCCTATTATTTGTTGGTTGTTACTCGGATAATTGAAGACAATCAGTCCTAATCGCGTATTTAATTATAACCAGTGTAAAACCTGTGTTAAAATGAGTTTCTGACTAAAGTGATGTAAACGCCCACTGTTGTTATTATTTCCCGAACCACCACCCAACCAGGCATTGTCTCCGTTATATATGTGAATATACATACAAAGTATTCATCAACATAATTAATTAAAATGAATCAACATAGTTAATTTTATTAGGTGTCACATAAATACACGTAATACCTACCTATTGTGTATATTAGGGCTGCCATTTGGATTTTGCAATAGTAATTTGACGAAGCAATGTCTTGTGGAAAACACGGTTAACATAAAAATACTCATTTATATAACACATATATAAATCGAACTCGTCTGTCTATCCTCACTTAGCTAATGTGTATTATGTGATTATACGACAACAATGACACAGGTGTGGCATATGATAAACTAATAAACTTTTATAACATACAGCTGTATAAATTTTTAATTTGCTCTATGAATTGTATATGCGATTCCGTTTTTTCCGATTCCGGCAGCAGAATTTTACATAATAATTATTACATGACTAGTTGACTACTGATATCAATCAATTATTTATTAATTTGTATAAATAGTGGTATAAACGATAAGATACAAGTTGTCTTCGTTATTATTCGCATGTATAATTTTTTGTCGCAGTATGTTTAATTATTAATTTAAAGCACGACATTGTGTGATTAGATAAATAGGAGTTGAATTATACAATTATAATTTTACCAAGTTACTATACCTACTACCTACATAATACAAATAAATGTTATTTGTACACCAAAGCTTTATTCTCCATCCATAGTTAACCGTAACGAATCTCTTACTCCATATTCGTCTGCTGTCACCTAAAACGTTTATGATCTCATATTATCTAGAGCTCTTAAATCTAACACTTAACCTGCCTACGCACATGAATCCACTGATTTATACATTTGAGACACATAGCTTCTGCAAGAACACTTCAACAAACAGCTTTCAGTCAGCTCCTAGTCCTTGTCAGCTCAGGAGTGAAGAAAATAATATACACATTTATAACACAAGTGGTACTCAACCTTTGCCACTAAATATTATATTGTAACGTTTTTATTTCAATGTAGAAATCAGAAAAATACTTTAAAAGAAGATATAAATATCTTTGATAGGTTGGATACCAATAAATCTAAATAACTCCACACCAAATGAACATGTATGACTGTTAGTTCAGAAATAATTTTAAACAATGAATAAGTGGTTTAATTCAAAAACTTTAAGGACCGACAATTGGAAGTAACTTACTTACAAAACATCCTAAAGGCGTGTAAAGATTGAGTAAGACTGGTGTATAGTATGCCTTCGACATTACCATACTCGTCGGTTTATGAGCCCTTGTAGTGTTTAGGCGCCCACTCAAGAGCACTGCTGGGCAGCCATTGAAATTTATCACTTGTATGGATTATTGCTTATTGGAACAACAACTGCCATTGATATGCGGAGATAAATCCTACTGAATCCGCTCCTGACAAAACAACAGATTTGATCATTTTTAGCACAACTTTATATCTTTCGAATACCTAGGAACCATTATTGCTGGAGAAAAATAGTTTGAGATACACTCATGAGAACTTTTCACATAATTATCTTATACTTCTACATAAATATAATTATGTTTTTGTCAGAAGCTTATTATGGAGAACAAGAAAAGATAAAGAATCAACCATATCATAAAATCTTATGTTTGCTTGTTAATATTCCTTGCAACTTACACAACTACAATGATTGATATTTAATTTTAATTTTAGAAATACGAATTTGCAATTTGAGGACATTAGATCTAAGTATCGATATCACGTTGAATATAAGTAACATTTATTTATAAGCTTAAATTTTATATGAGGTATTAAAGTAGCATTTTCGACGCTGGCCATAATCTTAAATCTCAATAAGCTACATAACATCTCAAGCCATTATCTTTCAATGGAGCTGCACGGTGGACTTATCTGGCAATTAAATCGACATTCAGAAGCCGATGTGGCTTTAATTCCGTGCGTGCACGCCACTGCCAAACACTTCACAATGACTCGGATGCATGACAAATAACGTTTTGATTGGACACTCAGCTAGAATGTGACGCCAGAACATCGTTTCCATTGTATTATTTTGGATATTTGTTATAAAATGCATTTAAAAAATTTCAATGATTTTTGCACGAGTGCTTAATGCACGAGTAATTTTATTATCAATCAAACTCTCTCAGTTTCAGGAAATCCTTATAATGTTATCACTATTATTAAACTTTTTAATTCTTATTGTAGTCCAAAGTAACTAGATTAATTTAGCGTTTTTTGTATGCGTTTTTGGCTTTAAATCGTTAAGGCTCATATATTCAGGCAAAATAAATTAGAACAAACAAACAATAAAATAAACACATACCTACCTACGACAACTATTTCAATTCTTTAAAAATTACTAAAACTCACACTAATATGGCTACTAATAATTATCTACTATTTATTTTTTATATTAATAATTACCAAACTAGTAAATAACATTAAAATAGCAATGGGAACAAACGGTATACAATGATTCAGTCATCTACGTCGTTATTACGTTTAATAATAAACACGGTGTGATGAACTTTCATTGGATCGAAGGTGGGCCATGACATTTTAAGCCACTCAATATATCTCATTCGATTATAATAACATCGAAGTCCTAATTCGAGCAGAACAATAATTATTCAGGCACGGGCATGATTTATGTAGAAGAATTAACGGTCATTTAAATAATGGGTTATAAAAATGCAAGAGTAAGTACCTCGTTGAATAATGAATACGGAATATCACGTTCGATTTCGGGTTAAGTGTCAGTGTATGGCCGCTTGCTCATTGGACGATACGACAACGATATAGCAACGACACAAAATAATTCAACTCGTGCACTACATTTTATAACTACAGTAACACTGCAGTTAAAAAAATATTTTAAAGCATCACTTATCACATTCAGGTATGTGTTACACATGTCGTCATTAGTAGACCAACAAATCGGACATCGTTAAACGACAACGCTCGAGATGTCGTCGCATGTTGTTTTTTTGCTTATGGACCACTAATGTAATGAAAATATATAAGTTATTCTTAAATGCAAAGCTTATATTTAAATACAGGAATGCAAAAAATTGCATTTGTATTGGAACGAAGTTCCTTATCGCGCGTTGCGAAAGGGGGCTAGACGGAAAATTACGACACTTTTTGATTCTTACGAATGACGACACTTTTTTTGAAGTGA